>ML685813.1:11224104-11406583 GCA_007922175.1 Pelusios castaneus
CAAGATGCCCTTTATGATAAGAATAGAAGCGACATTTAGAAGGATGCACTGTTAGCCTTGCTTGGCAGGAAACCACATGTAACAAAAAGTCTCTGCGGTTGGAATGACACCTGTACCTGTCTAAGATGAGTTATGACCATGACGTCAAATACGCTGTAACCAAAGAGTATAACTACACTGTTTTTCCTGCTTGTCGTTGTTGCCCTTGTCCCCTCGGGGGGGGGGGGGCAGGAGCAGCCCCATGGCCGTGGTCAATAAAGGGCTCTTTTCTCTCCTTCAGTCTCATTGGTCAGTTTGTAGGGAACGACATTTCTGGTGGCAGCGGTGGGATCGGAGGCTCCGTGGACTCGTCGAGGAATCGCCCGAGGTGCCATCTCTTGCTTTACGAGAACAGCGGGCACTTACTAACGGGCCCACTAACCTACCGATCCCGAACCTGAGACTAAACGAGACAGGTGTGGTGCACCAGGGAGTGCACCAGGGGTGGTTCGAGGGAGAACCACAGGGAAGACCAAGGCCTCGGCAGGTAGGCAGCCCAGTAGGAGGCTGCCAGGAACTCCGGGACGGCCCAGGACGCCGTTGACCGTATCCCGTAGAGTAGATAAGTATGGTTCTGTGTGTGTGACTTCTCTTGGCCTAAGTTCCTTGCCAAGTGTCCAGTTGCCTAATCAGCGATCCTTATGGTCACTCGCCGTGTGTGAAACTCTCCCTCGGGAGGGGATCGGCACAAAAACTCAGGCCGTGTGCCTCCTTTAAAGGCAAGGTCTCTCACTCTCTCTCTAACGAGTTTCTGTAAGCCTACATACCTGTCAGCAGCACCAACTATCTCTGTGAGGAAAAACCCTGCGACCGGAGATTAGTTGAAAGCAAGGGACGGTGTGTTGTGCTTCTTTTCCTTCTCCCATTCCCTTCTAACACATTAGCCACTACAACAACCTGCACACTACATAGCACCCCTATAAGAAGCTGGAAAATAGGATAAAAAGGGTTTAAGTGTCTTTTTTTTCCGGAGGTTAATAAATCTTATTGACCTAGCCTGGTTTGGGGCAGGGACAGTATTAGGAGCCATTGCAGCTCTGGTGATTAGTTTCCTGTCTCTAGTGCTAACAATTCTTAGTCCTGGAATAAACGCAGGCATCGGACTGGGAATTATTGTAGTTTTTGTGCTTTATTCTTGGTGGTTAAAAATTTTTGTTTCTCATTAGGTTCATGAATAGCACTAAACTAGGCTAATACCAGGGGTTTGCTCCTGGAATAGGTGTTGGCATAGGATTAGAAGTTATTGTAGTTTTGGTACTTCATTTTTGTTAATAAAACTGGCAATTTGTACTTGTAAATTTTGTAAAAAATACAAGTCTAAAAACCGGTTTGCTCTTAACTAGTAAACAATAAAAAAAATCCTAAACCATGAGTCAAAACCAAAGCATACTGAAAGGGGTCCCAAAGTGAGCCCCTGTCAAACAAATGTTTGACAAATGGCGCCCCGAAGCCGTGCAAAATCTGAACCAGTAAAACACCTTAACTAAGGAAGATCTCAAGTTACAGTTTCCACCGTTAGGAACCTTTAAAAAAACCACGGCTAAAATACTTAAAAAAACTAAATTCTCTTAAAATAAATAAATAAACAAATGTCCTCGGAAACAAGGTCCACCAGTCATAAATACTTCTAAGATGCACAGTAACTAAGGGTGCCCCGGGAAATCTAATAAGGCCAAAATGCTCAATTTTTAATCAAAGTGCCCTTCACGGTAGGATCCCTCTCTAACCACCACTCGTTTCTTTTGGGTAATGGTATTGGTACCAACCTTTTGGGAAGGGACCTTCTTTGCAAATGGGGATGCACTATTTTCTGTTCCCTGGAAGGTAATACCTGGAAATCCCCGAAAGTGCACAGCCAGCCAAGGTCCGGTTAAAGGCTAATGACCGCCTTCCTCACACCCCTCAATACCCCCCTCACAAGGAGGCCCTAAAAGGAATTAGAACCCAATATTGCCCGTTAAGAGGTTTGGAAGTAACAGTCATAAACATTTCCAGCATCTTCTTTAGTCGCCCAGTGTACCCTGATTCCCAATTTTTGTTTGCCTTTACCTTTAAGGGCCATCAACTCACATATTCCTGATTAGTCTTTGCCCTTCCGTTTGTATTGTCATAAGCAAGATGAATTTGTCCTGGGGTTAGTGACTCAACTTCATGGGTCTTCGTTCCGACCCTACGGTTATTTTTCTTATGGACTGGACCCTGTGGATCATGGTTATCCCCCTTGCCTGCGTTCAATCGCAGCAGCAGCCCTTCTCATTGAAAAGACAGCCATCCCCGCACTAACTTGGTAGACACCCCCTTCTTAAATCTAATGCTAACTTTTACACTAACAGCACTTCTTTTGTCAGTGAAAGTGGGGAGAGACAAACAGGATATGCAGTTGCAACTAAACATGAGATTGTGGAAGCAGCTTCGTTGCCACAACATTTGTCAGCACAGATGGCTAAGCTTGTGGTATTAAAACGAGCATGCGAGCTGGAAAAAGAGCTCAGGGTCAATATATACGGACTCTAGATATGCCTAAGGTGTACCAGCACAGGAACTGCCTCAGACCTCAGTGGAAGGTGCCGCACCACGTACTGTTGTCTACTCCCACAGTGGTCAAGGTTCGGCGGGGTAAAAAAAAAAAATAGACTACGAAGTCCCGAATACCACACCAGAGACCATCCATGGCCCCCAGGAACATTCTCATCAAACCGGTAAAATAAACTAACAATGAAATCCAGAAGAGCTGCCCTGGCAGGCCAACCAGGTTTCAGGGTTATTGGGGTCAACTGTCGTGACCGTTCCCACTTTTTTTCCCTATTCCCACACTCACTACCCTTCAAGGGGCCCTGGAAAAAGGAGGTTGAGGGGTGGAAAACTAGGGGTTGGGCTTGGAGTTGTGTGCATAATGGCAGGGATCCTTATTTTACCTTTGCTATGTATAACGAAGGCGGGTAAAAAAAAAAAACCTCAGTCACCTGTAATGAAAACAGCTTCCTTGAGTGGACTCATAGGCTGGCTACTACCCTAAACGCTTCCAATAAGTCGGTCTGCTAGCCTCCTCCTCCCAGCACCTCTATGGGCATTCCCCTCCTCCCAGAACCCCTTAGTGCCTTGGATATAACCCTCAATATCATGTCATGGGACCTCCATAATCACTCTATCCAAGGGGGAAAGAAGAAAAATGAAATAATCATTGTATATGATACGCCAGGACTTTTATGCTTTACTGCCAACCATTCAGCACCCAATGCCAGTAGGGTGGGAGATAGTCAATGCGATTTCACCTCCTATTGCACTCCTAATTCTTGCTGGTGGAAATCCCCCCCAGGCAAGGTATTTAACAGTGTAAACCGTGCCTATAGGTGGGAGCCTAAGAACGAGCCTCCCCTCGGTAGCACATATGAAAATGATACCTCCTATCTTAAACTTGTTAATGCGATATGTAAATCCTTGTACCACTAGGCTAAGGGAACTGTTGGCGAATACCCCTGTAGAGAAGCTTTCCACTGCACTCACCTCAACAGCACACAACCAAACTTACTAAGCAACCCTCGTGCCTTGCTGGAATGCAAGCATCTAAATCGCTCTGCCATGCACAACCTTGATTGGGGAAATTGTGCTGTAGTTGTTGGGGGCTGGTTCGATATCAGGAAGCTCACTAAGGGCAGGGAGCTCTCGCTCACCCCTAATACCGTTTGCTCTTTAGGATGATTCCTCCTCTTCAAAGGCCCCTATGATTTCCTATTCACTCCACTTCCCCAAGAAGGCCCAGGGCATTAAAAGGCCACAATTTTGTGTGTGGACGTAAAGCCTACAAGCAACTTCCTAGATTTTGGTATGGCACCTGTTATATTGCCAAACTATGGCCAGCTGTCAAAGTACTCAAACATACTCCCAGTGGGGTCCACCTTTACTCGGGTAACGCTAAGGGGTACCTCTACTCGGGAAAGGCCCAAAAGGCGCCCCCTAAGGTCTAAAAGAGAAAAAACCTCTAACTCATATATCCTAGGTATGGACACATGGGACCCCAAAGGGGAAAGTAAATTCAACAAATACACCCAGTATATGGGCTAAAAGAAAGCCCACTCTTGCTTAAAAAGTGTGAACCCCCTCACAAAAGCCAAATACTCCGAATCCGCTGTTTTTCCCTGGGTCGAAGTGGTGGTTGTGGGTTGCACTGTGGTACGTCTGCAGGCCCTCTGGACATCTTGGCCAACGAAACCTCAAATGCCCTTAGGGCCTTAGCTAAGGAGCAGCATCAAATCCGCTGCATGGTCCTACAAAACCATCTGGCTTTGGACTATTTACTAGCAGCCTAGGGCGGGGTGTGTGGCTTAATAAATGAAACTTGCTGCATGTATATTACTAATAACTATGAGCTTGTGTAACCTATATGCCTGAAAAGGCTATCTCTGAGAGACCTGCTGAGGGTGGGTTACTGTTGTTGGGCAGATTAGTGACCCACAACTGGAAACTTCCAGAAGCAGGGAGTGGTAGCAATTTGAGCATGCTCCACAGTGTACCCTGCTGGTATGATGTGATGTTGTCAGTCAGATGACTGGAGAGCAGCAGCCTGAGCAGACAGCAGGCAGGAGCTGCCTTGAGGGGAGACCATGTGCTCGGTGTTCTGGAGAGGAGCTGAGCCAGGAGTGAACAAGATGTTTTCTCCATGTAAAGGAGTCATTTGCGACAGACCTTGCAGACATGCATATGGGACTGAGGGCTGGTTGCAGAGGAGAAGAGAAAGCCTGCATGTAATGCTACAGAGGATCCCAGCAAAGAAAGAAGAGGACAGCTATTTCTTGCCACTCAAGCTTCCACACTGGAACAGAGACTGTAGCTGAGAGTTGGGTGAACTCCACACAGACTTTGGGACTCTTGGGTATCTTTCATGCAAGGGATTGTTCTTGGTTAATTGTAGTTTGTTTTCTTAGGATAAGGTTCATTTAGTTAGTAGTTAATAAAGTTCATTGTTATGTTTATTGTAGTAGTATTTTAATGTGTGAGTGTAGCTCTGAGCAAGCTTCGCCGTGAGTCCTGTGCAGACTGGATCCTGGGTCTCCAGCTGCTTTCCCCATAGGGATTGGGATTGATTTCTGTGGGGCACTGGAGAAGGGCAACTAAATGAATTTAGCCCACCCGAAGGTTACACTTGTTATGCAAAAAGCCAATTTAATCCAAACAGTAGCCAAGGGTGGGGGAAAACCAAAAAATTGGTGGGCCTGGCTCACATCCTGGATGCCAAATATCGGAAGTTGGGGGCGAAAGATACTGTTAAGCCTCCTTACGGGCCTTGCTGTTCTGCTCATGCTCTGTCTATTTGTATCTGTTTTAGTAGCCCTTTGCAAAGGCCTTATGAGCAAACTGGTTAAAACCCCAGCACAAATGTTTGTTTTCAAACACACCCCCGATGGAGAAGAGCAAATTTTCATGCAGCAGGGAGCCCCCCCAATGGGAAAGAGGAAATTCTCATGCAACTGAGAAATAAAACCCAAATGTAATTGATTCTCTTAGGGAATCAAAAAGGGGGAGATGTAGGGCCTAAAGACAGAATTTTATAGTGTTAGCTAAACTAACTCCATTTTGTCATGTAACCTTTGCAGCAAACCTCACCCTTAACAACCAGGGTAGCATCAAGATGCCCTTTATGATAAGAATAGAAGCGACATTTAGAAGGATGCGCTGTTAGCCTTGCTTGGCAGGAAACCACATGTAACAGAAAGTCGCTGCACTTGGCATGACACCTGTACCTGCCTAAGATGAGATATGACCATGATGTCAAATACGCTGTAACCAAAAAGTATAACTACACTGTTTTTCCTGCTTGTCGTTGTTGTTCTTGTCCCCTGGGGGGGGGGGGGGGGGCGGCCCCAACAGGAGCAGCCCCACGACCGTGGTCAATAAAGGGCTCTTTTCTCTCCTTCGGTCTTGTTGGTCAGTTTGTAGGGAACGTCAAAGACTAACAAGTTTATCTATCGCATGAGCTTTCAAGTGTCTGACGAAGTGGGATCTCTCCCAAAAAAGCTCATGCGATAAATAAATGTTAGTCTATACAAGTGCTAATACTCCTTGGTCGTGTCACTGTTTCAGCAGGTAGCGTTCCTGTTCCTTGAGTTACGAGCACAACAACGCCCCTCTGCAGGCCAAGCACCATCCGCTTCACCACTTGCAACAGGGAGCAGCTGGCCCGTGGGCTCCCTAGGTGCAAGGACAGCAACAGGCATGCGCGGGCACTGCTAGACGAGAGAACTGGCGCGTGTGTCGTCAACCGAGATCCTCAGATCCGCTGCACTTCCAGGCCTTCGCCGGCAGGTGACGCCAGATACACAGGACCGACTACCGGAATGTACCATTTCCCCCGTCCCCGCGAGGATGGAGCAGGTTGATCCTTCCCGATGCAACTATGATGAATCTGGGCAGCTCCCGAAACCCCCATCCCTGACAGCAGGGAAGGAGGAAAGTGAATCCGACTTCTTCGTTTCCGGCGGTTTAGCCGGCTCCCCCCCCCCCCAGTCTAAAGTGGTATTTCCTATGCTGGCTGCCGCGGCTCCGGCCGGGATGGGCAGAGAGGCGGTTCCCCGAGCGCAGGCCCCGCCTCGCCCGGTTACCATAGAAACTGCGGGACTGCCCTTCTCCCTCGTGAGCTGCTCTGCTGCTGGCCCCGCCTAAGGCAGCTGGGGAGGAACACGTCACACAGAAGACGTTAGCGCGCGCCGGTTCGCCAGGTGGGTCCGTTGGGGCTCCTGCGTCGCGAGCCGGGACCCGCGAGGTGGGGCTGCCCCGCTGGGCTCAGTGCGGGCAGGGGTGGCGGCGTGTCTGTGAGGTGCGGGTTGTCGGTGCGCGCGCCCCTGTGTGTCTGTTGGGAACCCTGGGGGCACCGGAGTGTCTGTCTGTCTGTCTGCGCGCTCGCAACCCCAGGCTCCGGATCCCCCTCGCCTCCAAGTGCCGGAAACTGCGGCTGTAGGACAGGGTGTGGCTGGCGTTGGACGCTGTTGGGAGGCCACCATTGGTCTGACCCACTCTAGTCCGGCCAGTCTTATGGAAGTGTTCATTTACATGGGAGAGGGCAGGGATCTGTGCATCTAGGGAGGTGTGTGTAGGGGTCTCTCTGTGTTTGGGGAGGTGCATGTGTGTGCCTATGGTAAGTGCAGCATCAGCAAGCTGTTCTAACAGTTGTTGTGTTTGCTGTCAGATGAGGTGGGGCTAAGTTGTGGGGGCCCTGTTCACTGCATAGATGCAGCAATGTCTCCTCCTTCCCTGTGCTCCCAGGGAGCTGCTGGCCAAAGCACCATGTCCACTCTGGGGAAATGGGAGCCCCTGACTCTGGGTGAAGAAAGCGGCCCCACAGGCTGCACAATGATGGGTGGTTACTGCACTATCATTATTGATAAGAGGAAATGGACCATAGACATTTCAGACAAACTGCAGCTTGTTTAAACAAAACCTTTGTTTATCAAGCAAACTTTTATCTATAGGCATCATCCACAAATATGAAAGATATGTCTTGGGTGAAGAGTGATATTTTAATACCAAATATTTTCTTGTCTTTTGCATCTCATATAGCTAAAATGGGGAGGAAGGTGGGGGGAGTCCTGTACTTTTCAGTAATGAAAACAGCCTGGTCAATTTCACTTTTCTTCATTAGTGCTGCTGTGTTTGAGTAGCAAATGTTGCAGGGGATGTTTTAAAAGCAAACTGTTGTCATTTAAAGAAATCAGAGAGAATTCCATTCAGAATATGATTTGTAAAACTTCTTTTTTAGTTAATCCACCATGTTGACACAACTTCCATTGACTTCAGAGATACCTATTATTTGTGTTGGATAAATACCCTTATTTTTTAAATTGGCGTGCATTGTGGAGGTACTTTATATGGGAAGAAAGTGTAACTACTAAATGTGTACTAAACATTTAAATGGATTATTGATAGCAAATGGTCTGTTATAGAAATAGGTACATCTTTATAGTAGAAAATGATTTGTGATTCCATGAAAATCAGTCACTGTTAAGGGTATTTATAATTTGATCATAAAGTGTCTGTCTGAATGAATTGCAATCCAAATATACTGAAGACATAGGGCTTTTACCAGCACACTTAAGGTAAATGCAATTTTATACCAGGAAAACTGTGCAGTTCTGCTGGTATAACTGTGTTCATGCTAAGTGTATGTTGCCAGTATAGCTTTTAGTGAACCCCAGCTGTTCAAAATGGGGGTTCCGATTCACAAACTGTAAGATGGGCCTAAAAGTTATGAGATTTAAAAAAAAAAAAATTAAAAAAACCAACAAAACCCCCTTATCTTACTGCTGAGCATTAGATGCACTCAGGTAATGCCTTAAGGTTTTGCTGTACAACCATGAAGACTCAAAACTTTTTTTAAAAAGTGAGAATTGATATTCTCTCAATTGTACAACTCCAGGAGCTGGGTTTTTAAGAGAAACACTAAACGCTGTGAGACTTAAAATAAAATAATGAGAGTTGGCATGATTTTTAACTTCCTCTTGCTGCAGGTAATGCCATAGATTACTATAGCTGAAAGATTAAGAAAAAAATCTTCCTCTCCTCTCCATCCCTTATTCCTCCCCAGTTTGTTTATTTGGTGTATAATAAGTTCCTCAGTGTAGTCACTCTCCCGGCTGTTTCCATATACAAGATTGACTCAGGCATATGAGGGTCTAGAAAAAGGAAACTGTAACTGAAAAAACCTCACAAATGCTGGCAATGAGGAACTGGTGTCATGCGTGAAATTACTTTTAGCTCAGTTTTTAAAATTAAATAAGTTGTTTTCAGTCACCTTTCAAGAATATCTGTATACTTCCTATTGCCTTGCAGTCTTTTCAGCTGTATACTTTGTCAATATTTATTTTGGTTAATTTTTCATAACTGTGTGTATTTATTTTAGTTTGCCAGGCAGTTTTGGCTTGGTATGAAAACCTAAGATGGATCCAGAAGAGCAGGAGCTGTTCAGTGACTACAGATACAGAAATTATTCTTCAGTGATTGATAAAGCTTTGAGGAACTTTGAATCTTCAAGTGAATGGGCAGATCTCATATCTTCACTTGGCAAACTCAATAAGGTACTATATCTTACAAGGTTTTTGTTGTGTTTTTTGTTTTTGTTTTGTTTTGAGGCAGGGTTACCCTTTCTTGCTTGTTTGATACTAGGATAGCTAAAGAGCTTCTTAATGATGTGTTGGAGCCCAAAGAGCAACTTAGAGAACGAGTAGATTGAATAGTTAGTAGGAAGTTAGTTTTAAAAACAAAACAAAGTGCTAAAGTATTTACAGTTAATGCAATTATTGTAATATTTTCTATGTAACAGAAAGAAGAAGGTGGTCTGTATTCATGGGAGGAGAAAATGAGAAATCTGTCTCTCTCATTACAAGGGAAATAATAGAAGCAGGTGTGGAAATTGCATATCTCTAATCAGACATGTCAGCCAAAGCCCCAGTAGATGCAATTATATCGGCAAAACTGCACGTTTACTAGCTTTTGCCACATTGTGTAAAGCTTACTAAGAGATCTCTGCAGCAGTGCAGAAAGTGGAGTTAGTACACTGCAGGCAATGAGTAAACCTACTATCTTCAGAAGAGAAAAGCTGGATGGTGCTATCTGGGCTGCATGAGTAATCAGTTACTACACTCCCAGCCCTGGCAAACCATCATGATTTTTTGGACTGATAGGTTAGTCTCCACTGTGAGAGAGAGAGAGGTTGTGGGGAGAACTTGGGTCCTTCAGACAGCTCCACCAATCATTTCCAACTGTCACTTTTGAGTAAAAAGGGGCACTTGCATGGGAGGGAGGTGAGCTCTGATCTTCTACCATGGCTTGTCTTGCTTACTGGGACCAGCTGATGTCTACTAGCTCGGAACTCTTGCTCATATATATAACGGACAGAATGTGCAGCAGTACAGTGTAAACCAAACAAAAAAGCTTTTATCTGTGTTGCATCAGTCCATCTGTGCTGGTATTTTTTAGACTTAATCTTCTTATGGCCATAAGAATTGTTATACCAGATCAGCAATGGTTCCTCTTGTTCTGTATCTTGTCTGCGACTGTGGATTGTATCAGAGGCTTCAGAGGAAGGTGTAAAACACTTTTTGATGGAAAATTATGGAATAACCTGCCTGTGAGGATGTTTCTCCTTGCCTAAGCAGTTACTGGCTGCCTCATCCTGAAGTATAATTAATAATTACTGTTTATTTCCAGGAGTGCTCATGTGGTGTCTGATGTTTTCCCTACACAGGCAGTGCAATTCCCATGGCAGGGATTTTTAACCTGAAAACACAAAACAGGTAGTGTGGAGGGAGGCAACAAATACTGTTGTATATATTTTTAAATGGATGTGAAAATTATACCAAGTTATAATTTATAAGAATGACTGTTGACTAACAAGTTTCTTATAAGCATCATGACTGGTGGGTCTTCTGGAGGAACTTGAATGGGGAGCTTTGCAGATGAGGTCAGGGAGATCCTTCATGTATAACAGGTACCATGACTGATAGCAAGCAGAAATTTGGGAGAAACATCAAAGTTAAAATAAGATTAAAAAGTTAAGAAGCATCCTTTCATATAGTTATTGATGTTATGTTTTGATTTTAGATTCTACTCAGCTCTTGTCTTCACTGATTTTTGCAATAGTGGATTCCATAAGATAATTGTGGATGGGGTTATATAAATTTGTTGTCATTCAATTTCATTGGAACCTCCACTTGTTCTTGTGTTAAGAAGGTAAAACTGGTGACTTCTGTTGCCTGTAAAGGTGAGGGGCAAAGGGGAGAAGTTGATTTCCAGTACCGCTGTTCCACCTTCTTGGCTATGATAAAGAAGGGGGGGAAAAAGAGATATATGCAGCTCTAGTACTTTTCTCTATCCTCTACTGTTTTTTGTTCTTCTCTTCCGTTCTTCTCACTCTGCTGATACTTACAATGTTATCAAATAGTAGCAGCATGAAGTTGACATGGTTCTTTCTGTGAATTTTCATCAGTTGCTGCTTGACAAAACTGAGCAGCAGTGGTACTAGAGTAATCTGCAGACAGAGAAATATAGCACACTCATTTAATATTCTGAATTCACTTGTTGCAACTATGAGTGTTAAAGATCAACGTGAGGGATACTGTAATCACATGCAGTATTTTGGGGGACCACATTGTATTTTATGTTTAATGCATAAATGTGAAAAACCCATTATATTGAGATCGGCCAGACAGTTATGAACTGTAGAATATTCATAGCCTTTTGTTCTTAGTGTATTTAAAAAAAAAAAAAAAAATTAGCAGGATCTTATTCAGGGAATAAGGCAATATGCCACATGTATTGTGCATACAGAAACTTAAGAAAATATTGCACTCACACAGACGTGCACACACTCATGAAATGTTCTGCAGGTGGAATATGATTACCCACCTGTGTGTTGCTTGTGCCAGCCTACTGGCCAGATAAACCAAACACACAAGGGAGCCAGGCCTCTGTCGGTCGAGAACCAATGCTACTGGATGTTTGTAGAACGAATCCCAAATCCCCATTTTTATATTGGTCAGTTCCCATTTGGGTCTATGGATCTTGCTGTGTCATGCTGCTTTTGCATCCAGGTGTGATCATTAATCCTATCTGGTTTTGACTCCAGAGCCCCAAGTGGCCATGGGGCAGTGCAGACAGGAGCTGGGACGGGACCCAGCCAAGTGGTGGGTTTCCCTCTTGAAGGCTCATAGAATAAATGGATTTGTTAGTCTTTAAAAGAGCCACAGGACTCCTTGTTTGTTTTACTAAACAAGACTAACATGGCTACCCATTTGGAACATAACTGCTTCAGTTATTTTTTACACTTTGTCTTGTGCTTGTCCTTGGGGTGGATCCTCCCATACTTTGGGATTATCTCTTATTTGTGTTCTTAAGCCAGTTGAGCTGTAAAAAGTTGTTGAAACAAAGTGTCTTCACTCCCTTTTATTGTTGTGGAGATTTTAGGGCTGCTGCCTCTTCCTTGCTTTATTACACATGCACACCCCATTCAATCCTTAACTAACCCCTACCTCAAAAAAAAAAAAAAGAGGTAATGCAAACTTAAAATGAAATCAAAAGGTACATTCTTAAAGGAAAGAAAAGATATGTTGGAATTTACCATCAGTATGGTTTCCACTTACATAATCTAGCAAAGTATGCTAACGGCAAATGGTGCTTGCTTGATCTGAATCAGGCAATTTACATTCAACAAAAGGCCTCAGGATGATCCCAAACAAATATGAACAAAGTGTAAGCAAGCTCTAGTAAACACAGTCCCAGGATGTTAGAAGCAGGATGTTTCAAGCAAATATAACCATGGTCTTCTAAGAGACAAAATCTGAGGATGTTATAGTCAGAGCCTCTTAACCACTCATTTCTTTTGGATTTAACAATGTCTTTTTTGGGCCTATATTCATATCAGTGCAAGTGATGTGCATGTATTCATTTTAAGAGAGGG
The DNA here is from genome assembly GCA_007922175.1 of Pelusios castaneus. Lineage (NCBI taxonomy): Eukaryota > Metazoa > Chordata > Testudines > Pelomedusidae > Pelusios > Pelusios castaneus. The sequence goes on from ML685813.1 coordinate 11,236,589, forward strand.
GCTTTGAACCTTAGCCTCCTGGGGAATAGTGGGAGGGACTGACTTCAGGAGGCTGGAGAACAGGGGGGTATAAAAGGCTGAATTTAAACAGACACAGGGCTTTCATTTTGATTCAAGAAATGGACAAGACCTTCTGACCAAGAAACGGGACTCCAACCCTTACTGAAGGGTTGGCAGAGCTGTTAGTCTACCAGATGTTTTAAGTGGAAAATGGGCAATTTCTGGTGTGTTTAGTGAGCATTTAAATTATTTCATTGTCTGGTTTGTTTGGGGTTTTTTTCTGTCATGTTTTTGCCTTAAGAATAAATGTGTTTGCTTAGAAAACGTTGTTCAGATTACTGGTGAATCATACCTGTCATAGTCTTTGGAGAGAGAGCACAGTCCAGATGTTGGCCTTAAGGCATACTGGCTTTCTGCGGATATCGGAGTATGTCAGGTAGTTGTGCAAAATGCCCTGGTACAAGAGAGTAGGACCCAGAACCCTTCCAGAGATAGGTGACAGCTGGAGGTCTAAGACCTGACCTGACTAGGTGTTTCTGGAGGAACAACACAGATGCGGTTGCCCTGAAACTGACAGGGTTTATATATATAATGAAAGCTTAACTTTTGCACAAATCAGTGACTTATGACTGGCCCTGATTGCCAGGGAAGACTTTTTTTTTCCGCTTTGTAACTTACAAGTGGATTTTTCAAGCACTACTATAGAAATAACTATGTTTATGATAGGCCTATTCCATATATAAGTTAGTGGAGGATAAAAATGCATAGATGGAAGTAGACTTTACTAATTAACAAAAATTAAATATTGACATATTTGTCAGCATTCTAAAGGCTTGCTTATGTTCATGGGAAAACTATGAAAAACACTTCAGATATAGATAAGTCTGGATATTTCTCGTTAGCATGATAAAGGGATCTTTGTTGCTTAGAGTTTCATGGATTCTTTCTCTTATTTGTCACTTGAAGACATCATCCTTGTTTGATGTAACTGCCTTTGATAGGATTGAAATAGCTTTACATCTGTTTCCTATACTGTGAGTGCACTTCAGAGTCAAAAAATTAAATTTGAGTGTTTATGAAAATAAATCTTCTATCCTTATTCCTTTAACCTATTTTTCAGGCTTGTAATTTCTAATGCTAAAAGTAATTAAAATATATAAGGTCAAACTTGCAGCAATGATTTTTGACAGACTATTCTTGAGGCTCTCACAGTTTTCTGGTGCGTTTTATTTCTAGAAATAAAGTTACTTTCTCATTACTATTATTGAATAGTGCTTTTACTAGCATTTTTATTGTCTATACAAACTGTTAACTGGTTTAAAAAAAAATATTGTTCTGTTGCTAACTCACAAAATGAATGCCAGTATTTAGACTGCTCAGTACAGATTGCAGTGTACAGGATTTGGTCATTCTTAATAGTCCTGGTGCCAAAATGTAATTGTGCTGTTGCACATTTTGCTTTCATGGGCCAACAGCCAAATTGGGGGTGGTTCTGTAAAGTTACTGCTGATAAAAGCTAATAGCATTTTTCACTGGAAACTGGTCCTGGTTCAGCATGTGGCAGTGGATCCTTTTAACATACATGCTCGTAGCCAAAATACCTTTAATTGAAGTACCTAACATTTTGATATGCAGAGTTAGGGTTGCCCATTGATAGCTCGCACCCTTCAAAAATGTCAGGTTGTGTGTACACATGCACACTCGTTTGCTGCAATACCAAGCATGTCAGAGGCTGACAATGCAAACTGAAGAGCTAAAGTCTTTGGTTAATAACATTGTAATCTGATTTCCCCCAAAAGGCTAGTGAGTGACATGCATGTTGTTGGAGTAACTCTCAAGTGTCTGAGACTCTGGTTTGATCTCTGTGCACAAAAATTCATTGCTAAACATGTCCACGTTAAGAAAAGTTGATATCTTTGGGAGTTTTATGCTCAAATGGCCTCAGGTTTGGATCACTGGCCAAACCCAGAGATTAAGCCATACAGGAGACACAAAAGATTTTAAGAGCTTTTCTGCTTTTGGAGTGTCATCTCAAAACTGGCCTGGTCTACAAATTTAAAATTTATATTGCGTTGCTCTCAATGAGAGGCAGGGTGGGTGGTGGTGGGTTTTAGTAGTAAATACACTCAGAGGCCCCATTTCACATTGTGACCAAGTATACTGGGTTCTGTACAGGTATGAAAAGAGAATCCTTGTGCTGAAGAGCTTATGGCTGTGGAATTTGCCAAATTGTTGTCACTGACCCCAAAGGAAGGTTTTTTCCTTCTCCACCTTACTCTTTCATTCAATAACTTTTGATAGAGCCATTAGGAAACTGATGACAGCTTTGGCTGACCAGACTACCACTGAGTGCAAATGGTAAACTAATACCAAAATCTTCCCCGGGGATGGGGGCAAAAGCAGGGGTGGTGACTTGTTCATGAGCACATTTCTGCATGTGAGCAGAATCTTCAGTTACAGATGGGGATTTGCAATCTGATTGGCATTTTCCCCCATCCGCCCTATGGCAATGATGCTTTCTCTGTGCTGGTAAGGTACAATGGAACAATAACAGAGTCCATAACATTCGAGAGTTCAATAAGAAATATTTCTACCAATTGTGCAATGGTAGGGTGACTGGTCATTTAGAATGTGCTACCATGCATAAAATTGAATGTTTGGCAGTTAAAGGAGGAGTTGTGGACACTGATGATGTTTTCACCTGAGGCTTGGGGGCAGGAAGGCCGAATAAGGCCATAAAATGAAGTAGAAAACTGGAGAGAAGGAAGGCAAACTCAAGAAACCAATTCCTTTTCCATAGCCTTTGAATGGCTCTTCCCGCAAGCCTTTCAGTTAGTAATGCTTCAGGAAAGGAATAGGAACTGGTAGAGCTTATGCCCCCTGCTTCCATGCTGCCCTCCTTTTATTTTCTTCCAGGCATAAATATTGAATGCAGGAGTAAATCTTCCACCATCCTTAGCTGGATATAATCTTTTCAATATGGAAGCAAAGGCAAAATATTCTTTCTTACTCATTCCCAAGCAGGTTTAGTTTCAGTGCCAGAATATGGCTTACCATTTCTTGGTCACAATATGCAAATTAAAGTTCTTCCATTAGAACTAACTAGTATTGCTGTGTTTGAACTATTCCTGCTAAACTGACAAAGATTAAAACTTCTGGGAAATCATTCTACACTCATTTCACAGTGATAGCTAGACTTTAAGCAACTGGTTAGTGAAATAAGTAATTTCTAAAGAGAAGAAATTCCAAAACACAAACGCGTGTTTAAGAAATAATATAAATTCTTTAAATTAGAAATCTTTGTATTAGTAAGTTTTGATGCAAGTTTTTCAAAAGTTGGTTATGCAAGGGAATTAGTTTTCTTGGAAAGAGCTTTCTGAAAGCCCCAAGTATGAAGATACTAAGATAGGTTATAAATACATACTCTGTGAGAACATTGTAGTAAATAGTGTCTCCTTGAACTCGGTAAGAAGGAATCTTGTAAGAAACCATTTAGGTCAGTGGTTTTCTAACTTAGGGTCGGGATCCAGTACTGGTCGCAGACCCTCCGTCACTGGATTGTGGCACCCCCTGCTGCTGCTGCCAAAAGACTCAAAGATGTAATTGTTGGGTCACGGGCATAAATGGTTTTTTTTTTTTTCAAGTGGGTCCCGAAGAAGAAAAGTTTGAAAACCACTGATTTCGGTTATACTTCTCATAACTCTTGTGATCCTCATAAGTATCATCTTGTCACTCTTGAGATCCTCATAAAGAGGATATGATGAGCAACCCCACAGAAGTGGTTGTATCAGGTTATAGCAATAACATGGTGCACTGAGAGGTGACAGGATCATAGACAAAGACTTAAATAATCTGAAGACAAGATTAATTTTTGGAAGCATTCCACTGCTGCCTCTTTCACAGCTCAGGGCAGAAGCACCTCTTTCTCCCAGTGGTCCAACAAAGGCATCCATTCTCAGGTTTCCAGTGCTCCTCTCCTTTCTGACTGGGGTATTTCCAAGCTAAACAATTCCATTCCCCTGCTGTGGTGTTCTCAGGAAATGACAGTGTGCCTAGGCAGGCCTGCTTCGCTTCTCCCTCCAAAGACTGCTAATTGTGTAATTGCCACAAATATAAGTTACCACCATTCTTTCAAAGCAAACATGTTTTATTCCTAAAATAAAAGCAATACAGAGGAAACATTTAAAACTATAACTGACTCTGACTCTAAAACCCTGACAATAAGCTTACCAGAGATCACCCCACCTTTAGCAGGGACTCTGGCAGAAGCAGTCATTCAGAATCCCATCCAGTGGTTGTGGTTTCAGGTTCATCACAGCTTAAGCTCAGAACAAGAATCCAGTCTTAGTGCTTCAGTAAGACAAAGTCCTTCCAGCCCTTTCCTAAGGATTGGAGCCCTGCCAGGACCAGTCTGTCTGTCTGTCTGAATCAGAACAAAAACCCTGAGTCGGGTTGAACTCAGATTTATTCCAATGTCCTTTTTGTCCATTGGTGTCTATATTCCATTTTGAAGTTATGAAAAGTAAAGTAATTATCCAAACAATAGGTCTCCTCTTAAAGGGACTGATAACCAGGTGCATTACATTAGCATACCACATCTCCCCAAAGTAGTTACATACAATCTCACAGTGACACATAGATAATTGCATTTTTAATACAGTGAATTCCCAAAATAGTAAACCAGAGATTCCCAAACTGTGCAGCGCACACCTGTGAGGGGGTGGAATGACAGGGCTTAGGCCAGCCCTATTGGGGGGGGGGAGGAGCAAACACCACCCATTCCGACTCTAGTCCTGCCTCCCCCAGCTGAGGGTCCAGGTCTCACCCTTCTCTTTCCCTCCTCCACACAGCTCCTGGCCATGGCACCGGCCTTGTTACCTGACTGTCTCAAACAAGAATGTTGTTAATTAAAGTGAACACTATAAATTAAAAAAGTGTGTGGGGTTACCACAGTCCTAGTTATGTAAATGCAAATATGTCACTGATCTCCTACTTAGTTTTTAAATTTCAGCAAAAGTTGGTCAGACTGACCTGTGGCGCTGTTGTTTAACAATACCATGTGTTATCTCGTTTAGTTCAGTACTGCACAAAAGCACTATTTGTTCTTCAGAAAAAGCATTGTGTTTTGAAATCTTAGGGAATAAAACTTTACATATATGACCTTCATCTATTGGCTACAAAGGAAAGATGTTGACACAGGCCATTTGCATTTGGGAAGCAGAACAGTATATTAGCTAAATAAATTGGTTTTGGGAAACAAATTGTTCTCCAAATTAAATGTATTAAATAAGTAGTTAAATTTATGCATTACTGAAAACTATTTTATATTTACTTGTCAAAGAGAGCTCTGAACACTAGTAAAATCAGCCCAGATAAAAATATTTTATATTTGCAACCCTGATGGGAAAGCACTGTTGTGTGTATTGCATTACAGAAGGAATATTGAAGAATAGGGAGATATGTAAAAGACTCCAATTTAAATATTCTAATAGGTATGTAGGCCTGGGCAAATTAAGAAATGAGGTTACATGTGATTAATATGTCCTAATTCAGATGTGTAAAATCTGAGGTAGGGAGCGAGCTGCTGCCGTGAAATCATTTGAGATCTCATGCTCTGAGGCTTCAAATTAGGAAAGTTTTAATTCTTTCCCTCTGCTTTGCTAGCCATTCAAAAGGAGTCAATATCAGGAATGTCATCTTGTCTAGAGATCTTCGTGGATGAGAAAATAGGAGTGAGAATCTTCTAAGCTCTTAATTGAAAAATTGGGCTGAAGTCTCTTTAGCAAAGAATTTTCCCCTGGTTGAATTTCAGGCATTTGCTTTAAATAGATATTTACAAAAGAAAAACAAGCAAACCTATGTTCCCTTCTACTGTTTGATTTTTTTCCCTTTCTCACTACTTCAGTCTTAATTAAAGACTAACAGATTAGGTATAGTGTAACATATAATAATATCCCATCCTGTGTGGTGGGAGAGGGAGAGATGTAACTCTTGGGAGAGGCTAGGAGGATGGTGAGGGAGAAATATAGGAAAGATAACTAACACTGCAGGTTGTCTTGCAAGGGAGGTGTAAGTAGATGGATGCTCTGCTCATTCTGGATTGTCTCTACTTGCCTTACTGGGTTGGTGTGTATGTGAATTTACTAACAGTTAACAAAACTGTTCTAAATATAGTGTGAAATCCAAAGTGTGAGAGTTTTCCAGCTATGCATATTGGAGCTCTCTACTGAACAGTTATTCGAATAGTGCTGGGCCTCATCTTGGGATGAGAACCTACCACATTTCTGAGTGTTAAATAGGGAAACTAAATTAATAATTTTGTCTATACAATTGATTGATTAGGAAACACTGTCATTTTACAGCATGTAGGGTGATGTGAGTGCTGTCATAATTTTAACTAATTCTTGATTCACTTTTAGTCTCAGATCTATGGCTTTTGGAATCAACAGCACTGAACACCCACAGCTTTCATTGAATTCAATTGGAGTTGTGAGCACTTGGTGCCTGTGACAATCAGGCCTTTAACCTCTCTGTATTTATAACGAAAATGATTTTTTGAGATTGGGATTCCACTTTACTAGCCACTGTAGAAACATGACAGAAGCACATCCCTGCCCCAAAGAGGTTACAATCGAAGTGTAATGCTCTGAGTAACAGGTAGAGAAAAACAACCAGATGAGGAGTGCAGGGAAACGATTAAATGATACTGTTCGGTGTGAAGAACAAGGGCCATAGCAAACTAGCGACCTATACACTGTACAGTTTGTGGTGTGTGGTTTTTATTGTTCTGTTTGTTTTTTGTAGGGATCATGACAGAAAAGATGTTTCAGGTCTGAAAATATAATTGTCTCTATGAAGTAGTAATCTTTTATTGTAAATGTCACTTGGATCTTGTTGAAGACTGCACTTCCTAATGACAAATGAACAACATGACTAACTTTTACTGGCCATTCATTGGCTCCCCCAAAATGCAACTAATTTACTCAAAAGCATAATACATGGCTAAGCAAAGTAAACAAAAGTGTAGATTTGGATTTTTTGATATATTTTCTCTGAGTTTTTCAAGTTACTGCACTGGAACAAGTTAATGTGTATGTTTGACAGTGGCATGGGGCAACTGAAAAATAAATAGATTTTTTTCAATTGTACGCTAAACATGGTTTTTGAAATTGTTACTTAATTTTTAGAATACAATCATAACTGCATGAAGTACAAATTATGAATAATGTCCAATTTTATGAATTTGGTTAAGCACTTGTTCTTGTTTCTCTCTCACACTCGCTTCTGGAGATAGCTGACATGTAAATATAGTCAGACATATTTTAGAGTCTCAACACTGACTTCCTCTTGGCACCTTATCTTAACATGACGTTTATTTATAAAGTTTATAATTCTGTAAAATGATAAGCTAACATTCCTTTAATTAGTTGGTTTTTCTTATGCCATGGGTGCAGTAGCTCTACATTTAATAAGTAAAGCACAAATGATTCATGCTCTGAAACCTGGGCACCCATATAGAGAGAGAGACTAGTAACTAAAATGTGGGGAGGAGGATGGAAAAATATATTCATCTCCTCCTTTCCATTTTCCTGGATAATTTTGCCTCTTTCTCACATGTTTACCCTCTACAAAACAGCTGTCCATTGTTCCTAGCCCAATAAGTCTCCAAAAACAACTGAAAAGAAAAAAAAGGACATATTCTCCCCCGCCCCCAAATCTTCTGGATATGCATATTATTTCTCCTGCCTCAGCTACTTCATCCATAACTACCTGTTTTCCTAATAAGAAGTCACACTTTTCTGATCCAAAAATATTTATAAAGGGATATTGAACTTTTAAAAATTGTTCCATACAGGAATCTTTACATGTGTTATTAATAGAACCTTAAATTATTTTAAAAAGCAGAAGACATACAATCCAATTTACTTGTCACTATTCATGCTTTTTTTAAAAAAAATAAATACTCCGTCAGTGGGCTGATTACATACACTACTCTTAACAAAGAAAGCCGCAAACTTTTACCATACTCAAATGGTAGCTCTGCTGTCAAGGGGTGGATGAGCACTATAAGGAGCTGATATGAAGGGTGTTTTTCCTTTCAAGAGTCCTACCCTGCGTGAGGAATATTACTTGCAGTTTTTAGAAAGTAAACTGGTACAAAAGACGCATATGGCATGAGACGATGTTATTTTTGTAGTACATCGTTATTCCATGATTTTACTAAATAGTGAATACCATCAGTCATGATTAGTCAATAAATAACTTTATTGTTAACTGACAGAATATTGTAGTATTTGTCTTGATTTTAATAAGTTAAAGCAAAGGGGGAAAGTATTTACAACCTGCATATTTTCTTTCTACTAATGAGTTGAACTTTTAGAGTAAACAGTTCAAATATATATTTAAGGGGTGTGAACCTTTTTGTTTAGATTAGGAAAGTGTACCAACCGAAGTCCAGCATTAAAGCAGTCCTTGTGCCTGGTTGCTGTAGGCATTACTAACGTAATGTAGAAGAATCCTTTATGAATATTCTAGAATTTGAAGATGAGCTCCATAAATGTGTTCTACCTTATTTTATATGCAAAGTTTTACTATGTTGTAAACAAGAGAGAATGCTTGGATTTAGAGTTCTAATGTATCCTTTACATAGCAGATGGCGTATTTTTGTGTATTTTTTCCTACCTAAATATCTTGTGATAAATAGTTTTTTGAAGTATTTCAGAATGTTGTAACATACCAGTCCTTCCTACTTGCATGGAGCTGCTTTGAAAATCTTCACTTTCACTATAGTTTATCTAAGGCCTAAAGATGATAGGGATTATAGTAGACATGTTCTTTAAACATTGCCATATGTCTTACATTTTACTGTCCAGTATAGCTGAGATAGCAACATCAGCCATCTTTATATATGAAATGAAAAGAATAAAAGCTTAAAGGTTACATATAACAAGGAAAGGGTCTGCTACTATTAAACCCTTCTCTCCTACCTGAGCCCCTGAATGCTGAGAAAAAATCTTTCTTTGCTTCCTCATTTCCTGTCCCGTTTACCTTCAATCTTTGACTTCTGTCTTAGATCCTCAAAGGAAAAGGAAAACCCAAGACTACAGTTTGAGAGTTTCCACACCAGTTCAAGTCTAACAACCTCTGCTCTGTTAATGTGATATTATGCACTTGTGGAAGAAAACACTTGAATGCCTTATTTAATTCTACTAAGTAAACTTTCTATCACAAAACCATATTTCAGTTAAAATGTTGACTGATTAATGTTGGATGTTATGGATGTACAATAACTTTTTGTTATTCCTTACTTCTGCCCCATCCCCACTGTTTGTACAGGCTCTTCAAAGTAACCTGAAGTATTCTCTCTTGCCAAGACGTCTGATTATCAGTAAGAGATTATCGCAGTGTTTACATCCAGCTTTACCTAGTGGGGTACATTTAAAAGCTTTGGAAACCTATGAAATCATCTTTAAAATTATTGGGACAAAATGGCTTGCCAAAGACTTATTCCTCTACAGGTAAATTACACTTTGAAAACTCAAACATAACAATTTCATAATAGATCATTTTTTAAATGTCTGAATATTCCTTTTTTTCTTTTCTTTTCTTTTTCTTTTTAAAGCTCTGGCTTGTTTCCCTTGCTGGCACATGCAGCGATGTCTGTGAGGCCTGTTCTACTTGGTCTGTATGAGAAATATTTTCTTCCTCTGCAGAAGTCCCTCTTGCCAAGTCTACAAGCCTTCATAATTGGACTGCTACCTGGATTGGAGGAGGGGTCAGAAATTTATGACAGGTGGAATTGCTTATGTTAATTTACGGACACAAAATGCAATACTCAATCACTTCCCTGTTTGTTCATTTTTGTAGGAACCCTTATCTAGAAATTCTCATCTAGAGGGAGATTGTGTCATGCATGGATTCTGACAGATGGGATGAGAAGGGAAAAATATAGAAACATGAAATGCATGGGGAGATGGGGAGGAGTAAGGGAGAAAAGAAATACAAAGATAAAAAGAAACTGAAAAGTTAAACTTCGGCGTGGAAAGTTGAGTTAAGCCAATTTATTGAGTAGTCCACTATATATTTAGAAAGATAACATAGCTCTCCTTTTCAACATTTCTCAAAGCTTATCTTTGCCCCCTTCTGGTCAGGGATGGGGCATTGAGGAGATCTTTCAACAGACTAAACTAAACTGTTGTTTTTGTACTCTTTAAATCAGGGGTTCTCAACCTGTGGCCTGCGGGCCAAAAGTGGTGGGGCCACCGGCTGGCGTGGCACGGCTGGCAGGCATACTGGGGCAGGCCGGTGCAGCATGGCTGGGGGGAGTACTGGAAGAACAGGATGGCCTGGCTGTAGGGCGTGCTGGCTGCTGGAGGTGGCCGCAGGCAGCGCGGCATGATTGAGGGGGAGGCAGGCTGTGGGGGGGCCATGAGGTGGCACGGCCGTGGTGGGATCGTGGGCCGTGCTGTTGCTGGGGCCCACAGTCTGCCCAGAAACTGTCCCTGTTCATGGGCATCCAGCCACAACCCCCACCCCCACCCCCTGCTTCTTAAAAGGAAAATTTAAAAAATCTTTTTGGCTTGATGGCCACAAATACAATTTTTAGAACCCTGAAGGGCCATTAGTCTATTGAATTAATTTTTTTTATTTAAATTTAATTAATTGGTTTAAATTAAATTTGAATTTAATTTAATGCAAATTTAATTAAATAGACTGTCAGCTCCTTGAACCAAAAAGATTGGGAACCACTGCTTTAAATCATGTAGTACAGGGAAGTTCCTGTGTTCTGTGCATATCTAGATTGCAGACACTGTATATCTAGAAGACTATCTTGTGGTCTGAGCTGCAGTAGTACAATGGACCATTTTTAAAACCTGCTGTCAAAAAGGTCTTCCTCACCCGTAGCCCCTTAATGCAGTTTTAAAAATAATGACTAGCTGGTATGGTTGAGATCAAAATAGTTCGACACTCTTTGTAGCATGCATGCTAAATATCTGGTTGGAAAGGTCTTGTTGCAGTATACTGTAGTCACTAGGCTTCTGGTTATGTAATGATTGTACTTCTATCAAGTAATAGCTGTACCTGTAACAAAACTACTTTGCAAAATCCTGTTGCAGAAATTGCACCACTTTATAACTTTCATTACACCATTTCACCAAATACTCACTCTGCTTAGACAATGACTAAATATTTTTGTTATATACAGTAGGTACGTTTCCCAGGCCTGTGCATGCTGTTTTCCTTTCCATGTAGTGATGGAATTGAGTTTAGTTAGTTATAGTTGTTTGTTTTTGACAAGAGATGTTTGGCTTATTTTTATCCGTTATTACTTTGTAAAGCAGTATTAAGTCAGGAAGGTGTAGAAAAATCTTTACAATGAAGGTTAGCATTGATTGTCATGAGTGAATAAGAATACACTGTCTTTGATTAGTGACCGGTAAATAATTTCCAATTGCTGAATTACAGACTGTTAGACAGATGGGTACTGTAAGTGTTGCTTCTTCTACAGCTGCTGAATGAAAGTGAATTTAAAGTGTATTCTTTTTGTTAGGTTGGTTATACAGTGAAGTATTGCTGCAGTTTCTTTATTTTGACCCCAGTTCTTCTTTTGGATCAAAGTAATCTTGTCAACTGATCTAAAAAAGATTCAATTTATTTGAAGCTGACTGGATTTGGAGTAATAGTTGATAGTCTCCTGCCAATTTTTTTGGTTTTATAATCACATTTTCCTTTAAAAAAATATTTTCCCATCCCTTACACACAGCTAAAGGTGAGTCTGGAGGAGTGGGAGGACAGGACACAAATGGAATAGCTGACCGTAGTGAAGTCTCCTATAATGAAATAGTGAAACTAAATTTACATGGTGGTGTGAAAAGCACAAAGTAAGCAGAATGATGAGATTTTTTCTTTAGTTTTTTTTGAGGTTTTACTCTTCTTATTTGGTTGTGTAAGAAGAATAACACATATAATATTTTCAGACAAAAACAATTAAGTTAGGGCAAATTTTACTTCCACTGCATTGCAGGATGTCTACTCTGAGCATTTTCAGAAAATCTTCTACAGTTGGCTTATCATTCATGCATCTCCACTGTTCCTAGCAATGGTGAAAACACTAGTATAGTGTTCAAACTCAGGCATTCTTAAATTTCAAATGTGAAAATTTTTTCCAGATTTCTTCACAGGAAAGAGAAGACAAGTCATTTTCCCTCTCTTTTCCTGCTTTTAAATGCAAGTTTCCCACTCAGATATAATAAGATACAAAGCTAAAATTATGAGGAGCATAAATCAGGGAAGCATTCTGTCACATTACCCCGAAGTGGCTGAAATTTAACCACTAAGTGCAGCAATACTGTGAAAAGTGATTTTGCAAAAAAAGTCATCCCATGTTTGTGTCCATTTTTATTATTTAAAACTCGGCTCAATTTACCAGCACAAATATTTGTGGGTTACTTTCCAACTGCCAGCTCAGTAAGCTGATGCTAGACTCTGAAAGTCAATTTGGGTTCTTTGGCTCAAACATCAGCAGTAATACTTCTACAATCAGAATGTAGTTAATAATTTTACTCTGTGTGAACTAGAATAAAATCCAGCTCACACTCTCACAGCTGTATTGGTTGTGCAGAATTAACAAACTTTTTTGAGTGAAAATGCTATGTCATGTAAGTAAGTTAACAGAAAGTACACTGGAATCAGATTTCTTAAGAAAAGGTGCTTCTTTTTTACAGTTGCTTGCTAGAGTAGAACCGAGCTATCCATTCTATATGCAACATCACTGTAGACAATTGGAAGTTAAAGATAGAAGAGGCTTGACGCAGTTCAGGGCAACTGCACCTGTATTCCCCCTTGATGGTCAAACAGGGGACCCTGTTAGGCTTTCAACCATTGCCTCTTGGATAGAGACATGCATCTTTCATTCTGACCAGAGTATTTCCAAGCTGCAGTGTCCCCTGACTATATTGTGAAATCCACTGCAAAAGACAGTCTGCCTAAGTAGGCCTCTTCTGCCTTTTCTTCAGAGATGATACAGAGTGTAATTGACATAGATATATTACCCCTTGGCTCTTTCTAAGCAAGAATGTTTTTATTTTTAAGGTAAAAGCATTATAGAGAACATATTTAAAACAATAATAAAGAAACTATATGCATACTAATAAGCTTACCAGACACCCCCACCCCACTTCCAACATGGACCCCTGCAGGTGAGCAGTCCTTCAAAATCCCACATAGGGTGTACCTGCGGTTTCAAGATCATAACACCCTTTTGCTCAGAACAAGAACCCTCATGAGGTTGTAAGGCACCCATTTCCCCCTTTTGGGCGTTTTGAAGAGATCATGAATAGATCAGCCACAGTCAAGGCAAAGCTTCAGACAGATGAACTTGGAGTGGGTAATTTACATTCCCCTCACCTTAGGTATTTGCTAGAAAATCAACCTCATATGTATTCACCCAAAAGTTGAAGTTCCTACTACTCAAATTGCGTTAGTCAAGTCTCCTAGAAAAACTGCATGCAATTCAACAATAAAATATAAACAGTTGCATTTTTAATAGAGTGGACCCCCAAAGACATTAAACTTAATTCAGTTAATATTATCTTAATTCTATAAGGTTTGTCCAGGATATTGTCCTGTCTGTCACAAGTCTTTCACACTCTACGTTTCCTACTCAGGCAAGGGAATGTAATGATCTTGCCATCTTTTAGTAAAACTGTGCATAATTATAACTAATTTTTAGATATTAATATTTTAAATTTAGCTATTATAGGTATTGAACCTGATTAATGTGTACACTGTGCAAATTTCATAACTCAGGGAAAATTAAAGTATTAATATTGCATTAGTCCAGAAGTGAGCTACTGAGCAAACATTGAAATATAAGCATGTTTCACTGAAACAAAATGACTTAAACAGCTAAAAATAATTATAATTCTGGGAAAATCCTTACGTAGTATCTATAGGATTCTTTCAATTCAACTGGTTCAGGAAGTAGCTAGTAGGAACTACTGGCTACTTATTTACTATCAAGTTACTGTATGAGACATTTATGCAAAACAGGTAATTGCTGAAGAAGTTGTCAAAGTGACAGATGAATATTGTTCCATTGAATGTGCATGATAGTAAAAGGTTCTTTATGGCATTTGTATTGTCACACAGAGCATTATGGCAAAATCTTTTTGGAAAGGGTAACATTGAAAATTCAAATTAAGGGAGGATATTGAAAATGAACACTTGGGGGAAAAAAAAAAAAAAAAAAAAAACCCCCACAGGGTCTTAGTAAACTGAAAGAATTGGTTCCATTACATTTGAATTCTATGAGAGTGTTTAATGGAATTAACATTATATTTTATATGAAAAGGTAAATATTTATAATATTACTTTTTTCACACACAGAACAGATGCTTTGCTTGTGAAGTTGTCTGTACTAACAGGCAAAGAAGTGTTCTATGCTGCTATCTGGGGGAGTGTTCTGGTCTGCCCTTCTATCAGACTTCCTGCTTCTCTGTTTGTTGTGAGTCATATCAACAGAGAGATGTCTGGAAAACAACAGAAGTACATGTTGGGAACCGATTATAAACTCTCAGTAAGTTCATTACATTGCAAGTGGAATATTCTGTACTACCATGATGCTGACACAAACTAGAAAATATTATCCTTGACAGTACAAATTAAAGTGCCAAGCTCTTCAGCATCATTCGTAAGAGAATGAAATGTGTCTAATTCAAAATTGACAGTGGTAATAATGAAAAATAACTCTTCTGAACTTTGACCATTATGTAGAATGACAATTAGGTAATTTTAAAAACATGTTAAGTTATACAAATAAGGAATGGATGGTGTTGCCTTGTTACAGTAAAACTGATGTAATCCTTTTGTTTAGTTGTATTGCAATCATTCTCAAAGACTCCAATGAGAATTGGGATCATATTGTGTGAGACATTGTACACAAACAGTTCAAAAGCAATATCAGTTTTATAAAACATTTAAAAGAAAAACAGAGTGGGGTTGGGATCAATGTATTCTTACACTTAATGAAAAGACTATCTTCTGTAACTGCTAATGTTAGCTGCTTACCTATTGCATTCATCTGGAAGTGACTGGGTGAAGAAAATTGGAGTCTCTCATAATTCTTGGTTCCAAAAAGTAGGACAAAAATTTGAAAAATAGGAAGTGAGTAGAGAAGTGGGGCATGGGAGAGTGAACTGCCTAAGGATGGCATATCCTTGATATTTTTTAACCAAACTCCTTTGGTTAAACTCATTTCTGCACTCACCTTTGGCTGCAATTTCTTTGGATACAGGAATATTAAGTACGACATTGATAATTTGACTTGGCCTAAATCAGAAAAGTCAAGAAATTAAAAATAAAGCTGACATTCCCTTCTTTGTTTACTCCGTTTTGCCTTTAGGAACAGTATCAAACTTTGTCATTGTACATCAGATATAGTGCTTTATGATTATTTCTTGTTTCTTTAACTTATAAAATTGCCCCCATCTGTAACGCACTATCTTTTGACATTATTTAAAAGACAGGCAACTAAACCAAACCCTCAGTAAACCCGCGGGAGAACTCAACTATATATTGTCTTGTATTTAATTTATTTTCTTGAAATCAAAAAATGATTCATAGGCTTTTAATTGCTTATTATTTTACCGGAAATACAGGAATAACAATAACTAATTTTTTAATATCTGCATCTTGAGATGACACATCCTGTCAGATTAGGGTTAACTCTGGCAGACAGCAGATATTCAGAATTGTGTCCTACACAGGTAGGTGGAAATGGTAATCATATATGAAACAATGTAAAGCTGAGTGCATTTTTATGTTCTCATACTTATTAAAGGGAAGTACTCTTAATTATATAGATTTCCATGCTTTCCAAGTAGAGACTGATGTTTGTTTTTCTACTAGAAGATTATTTACTTTATTAAAATATTTCATAGTTATTAACAATCTCTATAACTTGGGTAATGAGATAAATAAAATGATCTGTTTCTTTCTCATGTTACAGGTGAAATCTTTGCGTGTGTCAGTATTGGATTCAAATGTTCTTGTGCAAAGAAACACTTTGGAAGTGATTCTCTTCTTTTTCCCATTTTATTCAGCTTTGGTAAGAGCACTATTTGAAAGTCTTGTGGACTCAGACTCTAAGGTCAGAAGGGACCAGTATGATCATTGTATTAGAGGAAGGGTAGGATCTTACTGAGGGACACTCCTTGTAGGATCCTACATAACCTAGATACTCCTGTGATTCCATATCAGTTATTTTCTGTCTGTGTTGGGAGTGGGGGCAACAGCCAGTCTCCGAGCCCAATTTTGCAGACTTGAGCTCAAGTGCTTTACGCTTTGGCCCTAAAAATAGCCACATAGACATTCTGGCTTGGCTGGACCTTGGGTTCTGAACGCTGGGGACGTGAGGGGGTTTCAAACTGTGAGCTACAGCCCATGCTGGAACGTCTGTAATGCTATTTTTGGTACTGTAGCATGAACTCTGCAAGTATAAGTCTGTAGAGCTGGGCTTTGAGATTTGCTTCTGTGGGGTTGTGGGGGATTTGTTTTGTTTTTTTAATCCCTTGGCCCACTCCTGTAGATATAGTCTTAGATCTAATCCTGCACCATTTGTAGTGAATAGTTTTTGCCATTAAGCAGGCTCAGGCATCCACTTTGTTTCCCAAAGTGTCCCACGTAGTGATTACCATCCATTAGATCGACCATCCATTGTTGTTCTTAAACAGATTCTTAGAGGTTGCTAACGTAAAAGATGAAGAGCTTAGGCATGAGCAACTGAGTATAGCAGTGGTTTTCAAACTTTTTTTCTCAGCATTCAGGGGAAAAAATCATTTATGCCTGTGACCCAACAGTTACATCTCTGAGCGATGCATTCCAGTCTTTTGGAGGTGGCAGCAGGGTTTGCCGTGACCCAGTGCCTGAGGGTTTGTGACCCAGAAGTGGGTCCCAACCCTAAGATTGAAAACCACTGGTGTATAGGAAATGAGCTGTACTTTATTTTTCCTAGTTGAGTTCTTAAGTGGTTGGGGTTGTCTGGGCTATATTAAAATATTTACAAAGTACCTGCAAAATCAAATACTTTGTGTGTCATAAATACATCTTCCCTTATTATTGTTTGGTAGTTTATCTTCTGAGCATAAGCCTAGTGTTAAAGATGTCAGCTGATTTAATTTGCTTGTGAATAACAAAATTGATTAACCTTCAGTTAATCTTGATGTCTCAACTTTGGTTATGCAATAAAACTAGGGAATTGACCAAACCATTTTAAAGGAAGACTCCAGTGGATCAATTCCTACTGAGATCTTAAATTGCAGGTTACCTGATGGTTTGTTCCCATTTTCCCTTGATAGGCTAGAATTGTTAACATAGCTTTACCAGTTCTATATCTAATACTGATAGCCATTAGAAATTAGTTAATTATGAATTGTATAGTTCATCAACAACTAAATTGTCTTTATTCTTTGTCTAGGACTACAATGAAAGTGCTATTCCACTGCTCAGGTCCGATATAGTCCATATTCTCTCAGCAGCTACACAGACACTCTTGAGAAGAGACATGTCACTAAATAGAAGATTATATGCATGGTTGCTAGGTACTGTGCAATAGGTGGTGACATTGACATTCAGTTTAAATATCTAACTTGTACTTTGTCCACTACATCTTAATGTATTTAATAAATAATTCATATCCCTTATCACATTGTCTGACTATCTATAAGAGGTTTGGGGGATAACTTTAATCACATATCAAAATCCCTGCATTTGAAGCAGAATTGATTGTTCTTTTATAGTCATTTACATTCCATAGCATTTGAGTATCTACAACAAATCTGTACAAATGCAATTTTCCAACTGTAGTATGTGAGCTGCAATCAAAATAGTACAAGAGTTAGTTTAAAGAAGTGTATTAGAATCTAAATGTTATAACCAGACCAATTAAAACTACAGAAATAATACATCAGTAACAGTATAAATAGTTTGATTTACAAATTGATAATAACTACCAAGTTTTTCTTCCATTTGTAAAACTTATTAATATCATGCTGGCTTGGTTGTCTATTGCTATGCAGAGGTCTATCTTGTGGAGAACTGATGCTGAATCCAGAGCTTCAGTCATTAGTCACAAGGCTGTCAGGGTTTTGGGAGAGTCATAGGAAATAGCATGATGAAATTTTGGCTCTGTTCCAGTCAGTCCCAACACACCCATTGATATCATGGAGCCAGAATTCCATCCGGTTGTTTAATCTCTGGGTGGCGAGGAAGGAAGATGGGGAGGGAGCAGTGATTCTAGGTCTGAATCCCAAAGGGGTAGCCGTGTTAGTCTATTGTAGAAAGACAACAGAGTCCTGTGGCACTTTTAAAGACTAGTCTTTAAAAGTGCCACAGGACTCTGTTGTCTTTCTAGGTCTGAAGATACCTATCTCTGTCCTTGACTCCTAGAAGGGTACTTCAGACTGACACAATTTGCAGGGTTGTAAGGGATTTGATTAGGTGCTGATGATGGTGATATTTGTATTACTGTGATGCCTCAGAACCGTAGTCATTGACCAAGACCCTGTTGTGCTAGACACTGTACAAATACAGAGCTCAAAGATGGTGCCCACTCCAAGGATCTTACAATCTAAGTAGAAGACAAAAGACAACAGATGGATAGAGACAGAGGGTGGGAGAACAAGGAAACAATGAGACAATATTGGTCAGCCTGATAGGCATTCATCTTAGCAACCTATCCTTTATCCAGTTTTTGGTATAGGCCTCACAGAAAAGGAAAGTTTAATGAGGTTTTTTAAAAGAATATTAATGAGGATAGCTTTGCAGATGTTTATGAGGAGTTCCTTCTAAGCATCACAAGCACGTATGAGAAGGCACAAAGGAGCTTGTTTGAAAACTTTAACAAATGGGTGATGGAGTCTGATGTCATGGACTGATTGGAGGCAGGTGTTGTCATCTTAGTAGCGAATGAGAGATAAGTAGGATGTGGATAGACCATGAAGGGCCTAGGAAGTAAAGATAAGTGGTTTATGGTTAATGTGATAGAGAAGAGGTAGCTCAGTGAAAGGAGACAAATAGAGAGGTCATGTGGTCAAAGCAAACAGCTGGGAAAATTATCTTTGCACAGCCTTCTAAATGAGACAAGATTGTATTTGTCTTTCTAGGCCAACGAGAAGGATGTTGCAGTAATAGAAATGATGGTCTACACAAGAGTTTTAGCTGTGTGGATGGATAGGAAAATATTTCAGCATGATTTAGTCAAAGTCTGTATCAGAGAGCCTAGAGAGAGAGGCCCAAGATGAAGATGGCACACAGGTTACTTGGTGGTTGGTCTCCACATAGATGCATACTTTTTGCAGGTATTTAGCCTGGACTGGAGCATAAACTACATCTTGGAAAAATTCAGGATACAATTAATATTATTGCTTCTAGTACTTGTTTTATGGTATGTATGTTACACCAGTATTTTCTGTACTCATGATGTTTTTATTTCCTTTGTAGGCTCTGATATTAAAGGGGGAACTTTTCCTCCAGATTCTGCAGCTTTTGAAGATCATGCCCTCTCATTTTTTGGAAAATACTCCAAAGATCTTTTAGTTGAGGTTAGTATTTATTCTGCATAACTTTTTGTACTCTGTGTTAAACTTAAAAAAAAAAAACCTGCCTTTTTTCTCGTTCTCTGGGCTGCTTAGTATGTCCTTCATGGCCTGCCTTCATGAAGCATAATAGTCAGGAGGAGATATTTATTTTGCATTCATCTGATAGGAACTCTGAACATATGCTGGTTTTGTTCCCTTATGTGAGCCCTCAGTGTAATTGGAATCTATGTAAATTGCTGGTCACACAGACTCGTAGACTGTACAGTCCGAAGGGACCAATATGATTATCTAGTCTGACCTCCCGCACAATGCAGGCCACAAAACCTCACCCACCCACTCCTGTAATGAACCTCTAACCTATAACTGAATTATTAAAGTCTTCAAATCATGATTTAAAGACAGAGAATCAACCAGCAAGTGAGCCATGCCCAATGCGCTACAGAGGAAGGCAAATAAACCCAGCGCCCAAGCCAATCTGCCCTGGGGGAAAATTCCTTCCCAACCCCAAATATGTGGGCAAGTCTCACCAGCCAGTCAAGAAAAAATTCTCTGTAATAACTCAGAACCCACCCCATCTAATCTTCCTAGGTCACTGGCATATCTATCACCAGTAGTAAAATACGGACAATTGCCAAACTAAGCCGTCCCATCATATCATCTCCTCCATAAATTTATCAAGCTCAGTTTTGAAGGGAACTATGTTTTTTGCCCCCACAGATCCCCTTGGTAGGCTATTCCAGAACTTTACTCCTCTGATGGTTAGAAACCAGCGTCTAATTTCAAGCCACATCTTTCCTATCCTGCTTGAATTACAAAAAACAAATCCTGTTTATCAAAAACAGTTGTTTCTTTGCACATGTGTTAAATGAAGTGAAAATTTACTTGATTATCTGAACTAATTTATTCTCCTCCCCATTCTATTTCAATAACCAAGTTTGACTACATTTGGCACATAGTACAAGAATCAAGACCTAAAATTATTTGTGAAATGACAGCACCTTTCCTAAGTAGTTTTAACGTTTTGGTGTTTTCTTTTAATAGGCTTTGATTGAAATATTACATCAGAAGTTCTCGGAGTCTGACTTTGAAGATCATGCATATCTGAAACCTTTCCGTATCCTAATTAGTCTCCTTGACAAACCTGAAATAGGTAATATTAAGTCACTACTGACTCAGACTACTAAACTACAGTGATGACCTGATGTACAGAAGGCTTTTTGCTAAGTTCAAATGATGCAGTCCTTTTTCTATCCCAGGCTTCAACTCCTGGATCCTATATGACAGAGCAGCCATCCATTTCAGCCTCAATATTCTGCTCCGTACTCTCCTCTGGGAACTACTTTTTACAAACCTGTCACTGTTCAGATTTTCTCTGAACTGGGACTCAAGAGACCTGGGTTCTATTCATGGCTCACCTCCTGGCCTGTTGGGTAATCATGGGCAAGTCACTTCACCCCTTTGTGCCTCAGTTCCCCATCTGTACAGTGGAATTAATGATACGATCCTCCTTTGTAAAGTGTTTTGAGAGCTATGAATAAAAAGCGATGTATGAGGGAAAAGTATTATTCCTGTGTAGCTTCTATAAATTCATGAATTGATCAGAGAGATGCTATTAACACTATGGACTTGCTTTTCAGAACTGCTGAGCACCCACAATTCCAATTAAAGTCAGTGGGAACTACAGTTGCCAGCAGTTTTGAAAATCAGGCCCAGTATTTCTGATCACGCTTTTCCTTGGTAGGCATTTCTCCTCTTCTACACGTGTTAACTTGTGTGATCCTACCAACTTCTTACACTTCCATCCATGGAGTCGAAGATTTCATTGTAATACCAGCATAGTTAGCTGGCAATGGAAACACCCCAAAGCTGGATTGGACTCCGAGATATCACAGCACAATTGTCATTTGAGACATACATGCTGTACATTAAATATCTCATTAGCACACGTTTATGTAAATGTCTGAGTGATTTAAAAACTATGCAGACATTCATTAAACAACTATCTTGTGGACTTCTGAAGTGAAATATGGAATAAACAGAACAGCTTCTCAAACAGCATCACAAAAAATTGTAAAATTCAGACAATCCCCCATTCTGTGAAGGTGTACAAAACTAAATTATTTAAATTTCTGATCTCATAAGTGGAATCTGGATAGTAGTTTAATATCTTATATGAAATAGTCCCATCCCCATACTTCATGTAAATAACCGTGGGATAGAACATTTTCTTTATAAACAGAAGTTCAGTTTTAGATTGAAATTGATAAGTACAGTAATCGGTTTGGTGTACTTATTGGATTTATTTTCCCTTTAATTGCAGGGCCACAAGTTGTTGGGGATTTGTTCCTTGAAGTGATTCGAGCCTTTTATTCTTATTGCAAGGATGCACTGGGTTCTGATCTTAAACTTAGCTACAGTCAAAGTGGTAATGTACTTACAAGGTATATTGTAATTATTTTCAACTAAGAAGAAAGTTTACTATTCAAGCTATTTAATAATCACATTCAGTAAATCTTATCTATTTATTAATAGCATAATTTCTAGCAGTGTCTTTATGTAAAAAGACTGAAAATAATTGTTTATCTATTTTGAGTTTACTTTGTATTTCCTGTCTTGAATTCTCCTTTAGCATCAAAGGGTTGTTCTCTGTGGTTAGATTCTTGGATGATAACATTGACTTAAATTCTTTGATAACATCAGATTTATGTATGCAGTGTTGCAAACATGAATACATACACCCATCTGGTATCTCTAATATCAGGTTTATTGCAGAAATGTGTTGACAGAATTTGACTTTTTAGTTCATAAAATCAAACTAAATGTTAAAGATTCTATTTGTCTTCGGAAACACTTGCAAAATTTAGCTATTCCAATATGGTTGGAATAATTTTTTAACTTTTGATAAGGAACTTCAAACTCTTCTTCTGGCTACGTTTCTAAGAATAAATCAAATAATACAAAATGTTTATGGGTGTTGTTTAGTCTTCACTGATAGTTTATTTTTTCTTCTTACAGTGCAATCAAAGAGAATAGAAGTGCTTCAGAAATTGTTAAAACAGTCAACTTGTTGATCACATCCCTAAACACAGATTTTCTATGGGATTACATGACCAAATGTTTTGAGGACTGCTTCAGGTAGTTATATTTCTTGTCTTTAATGCACAAATAAATTTAAGAATTTCATTGACACTTCTGTTTTTCTAGCTCTATAAAATTCAAATGCCAATGTCATGATCTTAACCAATGGAATACAGAGACATGGTTAGGTCCTGAAATAACCATCTAATGCAAATTGTTAAATCTGAGACAGTTGTTTTCCTGTCTAAATACAAAATAAATTGTCACACTGTTTCCAAAATGACAACATATAATTGTTCCTCCAGAAAAAGAGCATGTTCATAAGTAGAAAACAAGGAGATCATGTGGCATAGGATCATACATTAAGATGATCCATCCTGCTCACTTTGGTTTTTTCAGCCCGAGTACATAAAAATACAGCATAGAGCAGCCATGCAGTACACAAGGACCTGACCTCCTGTCTTCTCATTTTCTCTGCAAAAATTAAATTAACAGTGTTTCAGAGCAAGGTGTTTTGTGTTAATAATAAGTGAGCCTGTTTAATCTAAATTTTAATGGAAAATGCTTCCTCCTAAGTGTGCGCTTAAGTATGAGATTGTGGTGTTATTCTAAATCTAATTAGATAATTGAAAGAGGTGTCATGTCAGTCAGCAGAGTATTTAAACTCTAAAACTAGTGCTTGAAATGTGTCAGTATTTATTGTTGTGGCATAAGTGTTTTTTCTTTACTTTGCTGCTGTCCTTGTGAGTTTCATAATGTTGTCTTCAAAAGATGAAATTCCCAGAAAATATTCCTTTATATACTAGGCTATTATTAGTTGGGGGTCTCCTTGCACAGTAGAGAGAAATTAGACTGACTGGTAACCATTGCTGAGTATCTAATATGAATCTTCAAGGAGAGAAGAAGTTGGTGCATATCTTGATCAGGCTAATACAATATCTTATTGTACTTCTGTTAACTATAATATGATAGGATTCTAAACTGCAAACAACTCTATGTGATCACAATAAAATGTTGATTAAAAACTTGATTTAAATAGCCAACCTGATGGGCACAGATCTCCCTTCTTGGCTTTTGTAGTTAGCATGGATGCCAATATAACTTATGTTTAGGTTTTTCTAAAAAAACAAAACACAGAGTAAACCATGTCTATTTTGAAAGAACACACTTTCTCTTTCAATACCAGAAATAAATCCATGCAGATAAGATACCCTACTGAGAATGTCAGCACTCCTCCTACAATTTCAGAGCTCTGCACGTTGCTACTGTTCCTTCTTGATGTGATTCCTTTGGTAAGGCAAGTTCAAGCTCAACTTAATCATTGAGTCCTAGCTTTCATTTCTTTTATCAGATAAGGTCAAGTTACACAGAAGCATTGTTTTTATATTGGTGGTTATATTTTTGGGGAAACTATATTTTCATTTGAAAAGAAAGCAGATGAATAAATACTTGATGCTTTACAGGGCCAGATTAAGGGACCCTGGTGCCCCAGCCTCTCCACTTTTGTGCTGCTCCTGCCCCAGCCTGGGACTGTGTGGCCTATGGCCAAGGGCCCCTCCCCGGATCCTCCAGCCCCGCTGGCACTTGCCGGCCTGAGCAGGGCAGTGGTGGATGAATCAACACAGGGAACTCAGGGGCTTCAGCCTGGGGCCCTCCTTTAGGCTGGGGCCCAGGACTACGGCCCTTGCATTGATCCAGTCCTGCCTCTGAACCAGATTTGACAGTCTGCACTTAGGCCTTGTCTACACGATCACCGTATTGCGCGTTAAAAATCATTACCGCGCGTTAACTAGCACAGTGTACAGACGTGCAACGTTGATGTTGCGCGATAAGCGCCTTGTTGTAGCGCAATCCAACAACCACTCCGACGAGAGTGGTAACAGCTGTTGCGTATCATCTGTTGCGCATTTGTGCTCGTGTGTACGCTTACCGCGCAATGATCGGCCTCCGGAAATGTCCCATCATTCCCAAGTCATCCTCTCTGGACTTCCCCCCGCCCGCTCTTTGGCAGTATCAATGGCGACCCGTCGCGGAAGACGCGCACCCCTTTGGTCCACGGCAGAGGTGCTTGACCTGATCAGCATCCGGGGAGAGTCTGCTGTGCAGGCGCAGCTTCGCGGCAGCAGACGAAATTACGACACATTTGGCATGATTTCTCGGGCAATGACGGAGAAAGGTTATGATAGAGACACATTGCAGGGTAGATCAAAGGTGAAGGAGCTAAGAATCAGCTATCAGAGAGCGAAGGAGGGAAACCGGCGATCGGGATCAGCGCCTGCTACATGCAGGTACTATCAGGAGATCGGAGCCATCCTCAGTGGTGACCCCACAACAACTCCAAACACCACAGTGGACACATCTGTAACCACAGATGAAGTCAATGCCACGACGGAGTTGGATGAGGACCTTGAGGAGGTGGTGGGGGAGACGGAGGAGAACCCGGGGCAAAGCGAGGCAGCGTGTAGCCAGGAGCTGTTCTGCACCCCCGCTGATACGTCCTCTCTAGAAGACATGAATTGCAGCATGTCCCTTGAGTCGGCTGAGGGGGGCTCTGGTAAGTTTTTGCTTTGTAATGCTAAAAGTCTGTCTCACATTAAAATATCACTGTGTGTTGCGGGGGTGCTTGCTGTGTCTCCCAGCTGTGCACGCTTACTCCCCATCCATGAGGAGGGCATCAACACAAGCATTGATTGTGAAGTAATCATCTGCATTTAGGTCAGTAAATGATTCTTCAATGTACCTCCAGAGCCTAGTACTCAGATTGGATGGGATGGCGTTTGTGCCAACGCTCCCAAAGACGGACACTTTGCCCCGCCAGCTGCAAAGCACAGCCCTGGGAACCATGGCCGCAAACAGTGCTGCAGCATACGGTCCCGGCTGACTGCTCGCGGCATGTAGGAGATGTATTCTAGCGGCCAGGGGCACCCTGAGGAGAGCGATATCGGGTTCCATCTCTGTGCCCAACGCTGATTATTAGCCCCCAGTAAAGCTGTCTACTAGGACGTACCTTGTCCGCTTCAACAAGGCATAGGGTGTTGACCGCACTGCACCTTCCAGAGTAATGTGCTACTGGAAGTTTAATTTTCTTATCCTGGCTATGTGTAAACAGCAGCTTGACAATTATTTGTTTTTTTAGAACAGACCTTGAGAAGGCCGTTGTCTACCCCCGCTGCCCGAATGAGAAACATTCGGCAGCGTGCACGAAGGAACAGGGAGGATATGTTTCAGGACGTGTTGAAAGCTACACAGGAGTCCTTGAAAACTGCACAGGAATCCTCCTCTGCGACCAGAGCATTCAGAGCTGAGTACCAGCAGATGTTGAAAACACACACCGAGAAACTGATAAGCGTGATGAAGGAGCAAACAGAACTGTTCAAGAGCATGGTCGCTTTGCAGTCCCAGGCGATTAATGTTAGGGCTCCACTACAGACACTGCAGCCGCGTCTGCCTCTCACCCCCCCGTAGTCCCTATAAGAATTTCTATGACGTGCACCCGTCCCACCATAGCATTCCAACAACTAGCTCTCCCCCCCCCCCACATACTTTCTAGAGCCCTGCAGCTACACACACCTGTAACCCCAACCTTCAAAGTCTGAATAAAAACAGAATAAAATCATTTCATTAAGGCTTTATTTTTACACATGGCTACTTTCACAAGGTGCAGCAGATGCGTCCTAAAAGAAAACTAGGGGAGGGCGTGACTGAAATGCTCCCTGAGTGCCTCCCTTATGCGAGAAGCTTCCCCTTTAGCCCCCCTAATACTCCTAGTGGCTGGCTGTTCGTATGCCTCCTCGAGGCGCTGTGCCTCGGTAGCCCACACTGGGCAAATCTTTTCTCCCCGACTTTCACAAATATTATGGAGGACACAACAAGACGCAATCACAGCAGGGATGTTGTCCTCCGACAAGTGCAGCTGCCCATACAAACAGCGCCAGCGGCCTTTTAAACGGCCGAAGGCACACTCCACAGTCATTCTGCTGCGGCTCAATCTGTAATTGAACCGCTCCTTGCTTTGATCTAGGTTGCCGGTGTATGGCTTCATGAGCCATGGCATCAGTGGGTAGGCTGGGTCTCCGAGGATAACTGTGGGCATCTCCACATCCCCCACTGTAATTTTTCGATCAGGGAAAAAGGTACCCCCTTGCAGCTTCTGGTACAGACCGGAGTTCCTGAAAATGCGGGCATCATGCACCTTTCCCGACCACACAGCATTGATGTCAGTGAAACGCCCTCTGTGATCCACGAGTGCTTGCAGCACCATGGAGAAGTAGCCCTTCCTGTTGATGTACTCGGTAGCGAGATGATCCAGTGCCAAAATAGGGATGTGTGTGCCATCTATGGTTCCCCCGCAGTTTGGGAATCCCATGGCAGCAAAGCCGTCCACAATCTCACTGACATTCCCCAACGTCACTGTCCTCCGTAGCAGCACGCGATTGATGGCTGTGCAGACTTGTGTTAGGGCTACTCCGATGGTGGACCTCCCGACTCCAAACTGGTTTGCAACTGACCGGTAGCAGTCAGGAGTCGCCATCTTCCAAAGAGCTATCGCTACACGCTTCTCCACAGTGAGGGCTGATCTCATGTTGGTGTCTTTACATCGCAGGGCAGGGGCCAACTCTGAGCACAGTTCCAGAAATGTTGCTTTCCGCATTCGAAAGTTCTGTACCCACTGCTCGTCATCCCACAGCTGCATAACAATGCGATCCCACCACTCGGTGCTCGTCTCTCGCGACCAGAAACGGCGTTGGACCGTATGCAGATGGTCGGTGAAGGTGCTGAGCAACGCGGTGCTGCTGCTCTGCATGGCATCGATCAGACGCTGCTCCTCTGTGTCATCCTCTGGATGGGAGCTAAGAACGTAATGAGCAACCATCCGAGATGTGTTCAGCATGTGGAGGGCGAGAGTGGAGACCAGAGCAGGATCCATGCTGACGCTGATTTTGTTTCTTTCCAATGGCGCGCTCCGTGCAAACACTATTGAAAATAGGTGTGAGTTGCTACTGGCAACGCGGAAGACGCTAGGGAAACGCACTGCACCATGGGAAACATCCAGTTTACCCATGCTGCTGTGTGCTCCTTTCCTTCATCCCATGATTCCAAGCGCGTACTCAGGGAAAATGGAACGCAGGGATACGTGCCCAGAATTCAGTGCGCTAATGCGCATTACAGCGAGGAATTCTGTGACGGAACAAGGAGTGACATGTGTACGCGCTACACCGCGATAAACATCACGTGCTTCTTATAGCGCAGTTCAGAAGTTGCACTATAATCTGATCGTGTAGACAAGGCCTTAGTCATGTAAGGAGTTCCATCCAAGCCCACATAATGCCATGCAAACCAAGAGCAAAACTTTGTTCCTAGTCTTCTCAGCCTCTGTGTAAGTGAGGTGTTAATGGGGAGGGGGAGTATTACTATCAGCATTGTATGTAACACATCTTAATCAGAATGGGTTTGGGCTTCTTAGCTAACAGACTAGAATCCTTGTAAATTATCTGACAAATATGTAAATTCAGTCTCAAAATACCAACACTCCCCGGAAAATCAGTTTGTTGATTAGATGACTTGCATACTAATAATGAACTTTTGAAAAGAAAAGAAAAGAAAAGAAAAAGTCACTGTCTTTTTTTTTTTTCTACTTATGACTGGATACCTATAATAAAATAATGTATTGAAATGGAAATCAGAACTGTAATGCATGTGTTAATTTCAGGCTTGTGAAGTTCTGTTTGCCCACTTGCTTGTGGCGATTACTTTACATCAAAAAAAAAAAAAGTTCATTAACAGGGTCCTATTTTAAAGGATATAGAAATCATGAATTGTCAGGTTTTTTTCCCCCTTTGCTACTTGGTGGATAAATTACTTGGGGTCTTTTGCAAGGCTATTAGTAGTCAAATTCCATTCAACCCTAGAATGTGGTTCCACATTCAGCATTAGGAGTGGAGGAGTAGCACTATTTAAAACAACCCATATACAACTTAACTCAGTGTGCACATAATTAGTCACATTTATGCTCACTGTTGTTAGACTTTATAATAGGCAGCTTGAAATAGTAAAATCCATATCTGTCTTTTAAACTGTTCTGTGTTTAACTATTTTAAATCCTTGTTTATTTTAGGAGCTTTACTCTGAAGTGCAGACTCAGTATCTCCCACAGATGCTCAGTTATATGGTACAATCTCTTCTGGGGAACGTAGAGACTCTAAGTTTACCAGAACTCACTCATGCTTTAAAGACCTCCTTCAAAGTGCTCAGCAAAGTACAAATGCCTCCTGCCTGCTTGGATAATGAGATTGGAAGTGGAAACTCGGTAGGGATTGCTGCAAGATCTAGGACATATTTGCTTATAATTAACTATTCACAAATTAAAAGTATTGTACTCTCATTAAAAAAAAAAAGTTCACATCATTAAAATAAGATATGCTACTCACTTTTCTATTCTAACTGAAACTTAGATTACGCCTCATATTTGTAAACAGGTTTTTGAGCCTTTCCCACGTAGGCCCTTTCACAGGCTTTGAACCACTTGGTATTATATATCCAAGCTGCTCTTGTATTGGGCACCCAACCCACCCTTGGCTGAGTTGCTGTCCATGCCATAGCTTAGCGATGTCTAAAAGAAGTTCTCAAACTGTGGGACGTGTCCCTTTGCAGAGACATGGAATGTGTTCTGGGGAGAGGACGTTAGAAGGCCAAGTGCCGAGTGGTGGCTGCTGGCCGAGCGCCCTGCTCTGAAGGCAGTGCTGCAGTGAGCAGTGCAGAAATAAGAGTGGTAATGGTATGGTATTACTACTCTGCTGCTGCAGGCAACGCAGCTGCCTTCAGAGCAAGGTGGCTTGTGAGCTGTATATTTCAATAGCTGTGTTAGATTCAATGTCTTACTATTTCTATATTTAGTGAAAGTTGTATGTTAATTTTTTAAATAATTATGTACTTGTGTGGTGTGGAAGGGGGTGTAAACTACTGCAGACACGTGGGGGGGGGGGTGTAAGATCAAATAAATTTGAGAGCCACTGGCCTAAAAGTATGAGGTGGTGTAAGTTCCCTTCTGCACCATCCATCTTCTGAAAAGAGTATTGTCTTCTGTAGATGCTACTTGATGTACTGATAATACACCCAGAACCATGTGAAACAAAAAGTTCAAATGGCCAGATTAAACCCTTTTTGTTGTGAGGATTTCCTGGCCTCCTACAAGATGCAACAAATACAGCAAATAAATTGGTAAACAAGTTCACAAGAACATAGTAAATAATTAGTTTATAATCCAGACAGAAATCAAACTATGCAGTTTTGCTAATGATGAGCAATAATACAAGGATAGAAATACAGTTAGAAACAGAGTTAGCAGTAGCTACTTTATTGACATTATGATCAATGGCACAATAAGGAAACCCTTCCCTTCCACCCTTTATCACTTCTTAAATTTCCTGTTGGGTTGCTGTTGCACAACATTAGATCATGAAGGCGCTGAACACATGGCCCAGAGCTTGAGAGGAAGAGGAGGTGTATAAATAAATTTGATTAAATGCAATAGGCCCACTCATCTATTTCATGCAAATATCTCTTTAGCTCCAACTATTGCCAGATAAGGAAGTTTATTCCTGTCCTCCTCCTCTTCTCCCCCACCAGGCCCCAAGGCAACTTCGGTTATTTAAAGTAACTCCAAAATACAGTGTAATCAAGCTTAAATTCACTGCTTCCATTTCAGAGCCCCATGAAACAAGAAAATAGTGATATTTTAGAAATCAAGCCTGCACTACAGGATGAAGATGATGCTCCTTTTGCTCCCCTCAAGTCTGAAGACAGTGGCATAGGTCTAAGTGCCTCATCCCCAGAGCTCTCTCAACACTTAGGATTGCCAAGAGTGACTCCTGAGAAGGATGATGTTTGGAAAAATGGGGGAAGCATTCAGAAGACTTTGCACTGTATCCAAGAGTTAGTTGCTAAATTTGCCAGTAAATACATCTTTGGGGTGCATTTACAAGACACAGGTAATGGCAGTATTTCAATAGCAAACATGAGCAGAGGTGAGAAGAAAGAAAATAATTACAGAGTCGTTGAAAATGTCAGCAAGAAAAAGAACTCCTGGGAAGGAAAACAAATTACTGTACCTCAGTTTAAACAAATGCTTTCCGACTTGTTCACAGTTCGAGGGTCACCATTTAAACAGAAAAATCTGGAGCCTCTCTCCCCTGAAAACCATGACCTTGGTAGTAAAAAGGGAAAAGAAGAAGAATGGGACATTGATCAAGTAATGCTTGATTTGGGAGACATGAAAGAAGACTGCAGAGAGTCCTTTGCTGCAGCTTGTCATCTTCTACTGGATTGTGCTACCTTCCCAGTCTATCTTTCTGAGGAAGAAACAGAACAATTGTATTCATCTCTGTTTCAAGTTCCTGGTAAGAAGTGCCTTCTTGTTCAGTTAGGCAAATAACTTCAGTGTCATAGAATGTAAATTGTGCTACAAACTAAGTGCACCGTGTACTAGGTACAAACAGAATGTGTGCACGACAGGCTGTATTTACAAATGCAGTTGTAGTATATTTTGGGTATTTGATAGGAAGTGGCAGATTAAAGGCCAAATGTTTACTGTGTCCAAGACATGCATATATTAGAGTTCGTCTTGTATCTTAGAGTTGTGTGTTTGGCAGGTTTTAGATATCCTTTGTTCCCTTTTGAAATATTCTCTTAAGTCTTACCCCCAAAAGACAGCTGGGAATGGGTATTTGTGTTCTGGTTCTGGATCAAATCATTCCTCCCACTCCCGCAGACTTCCAAGGAAAAGAGGGTCAACCCAGGTTAACATACAATGTAAAAACAGTCTGCATAATTGTGGCTGGTTACCAGTGCCAGTACAAATATCAGCTTCGGAGAGAACAAGAGTGTGCCTTTACACTGTGATGGACACAGGACTGAGAAAGGGAGACCTAAGTTCTGCTTCTGGCTTTGCTACTGATTTCTGATGATAATAAAATGGGGATCGTACTTACCTGCTCCCTGGGCAGCTGTGTGTCTTTGAGCTGCTCAGATAGAAGACATTTCAGTTCTGCAAAGTATTACAAGGAAAGGGTTTGAAGTCCTATAGGTTCCAAGTTCCCAGAACATCATGTTGTAGTCAGCAAAGGCATCCATGGTTCTAGTCTAACTTTAGGGTTTTTTTTTTTTTTTCCCACCTGCACAGTTGATCGCAAGTAAAGAGTTTCCAAGAAATTAAAAACCCCACTCCAAAACCAAAGAATTTGTAGTAAGAAAGGGTTGGATAGGTAACTTCCTGGAAGATAATTCATATAGAAGCTACATGAATAGGAGAATGAATAATAATAATTTTTTTAAAAAAAATTATATCTTCATGCATATTCTTAACTTTCAGAGCAGTTGATCTTTCCCTTGATTGTGAGGGGAGTATGTGAGCTCAAAGTAGCTAATGAGACTCTAGTCTTTTCAAATATTTTTGTTCAGTGATGCAGTTTTCCAGAAACAATTAAATCCTCTATTAGTGGGTATCAAGGTGGGAAACTGAGTTACAAGTCCACCAGTTTAGACTTGATCAATTTTGGTTTAATTTATACAATTTCCTATAGAAATATTGTCACTTATAGGCACTGAACATGTATTTATTCCAGACAATGATAACCAACAAGACAATACAAAATTTACTCAAGATAGTTAAGTCTAAAGCAGACCGCAAACTTACAAAGGGATCTCACAAAACAGAGTGACTGGGCAACAAAGTGGCAGAAGAGATTCAGTGTTGACAGGTACTGAATAATGCACATTAGAAAAAATAATCCCAACTAAACATGCAAAATGATTGGGTCTAAATTAGCTGTTACTATTAAAGAAAAGATATTGGAGTGATCTTAGATGACTCCCTGAACACATCTGCTCAGTGTGCAGCAGTAGTCAAAAAAAGCTAATAATAGGAACCATTAGGAAAAGGATAGACAAAACAGAATATATCATAACGCCACTATATAGACACTGGTCTGTCCAAACTTTAAATGTCGCGTGCAGTTCTGATTGCCCCATCTCAAAAACAGTATGTAAATTGGAAGAGGTGCAGAGAAGGGCAACAAAAATATTTAGGACTATGAAACAGCTTCCATATGAAGAGAGATTAAAAAGACTGGGATTACTCATGTTAGAAAAGAGAGGACTACGGCAAGATATGATAAGGGTCTATAAAATTGAATGGTGTAGAGAAAATGAATAAGGAAGTGTTGTTGTTTACCTCTTCAAAAAACAAGGGTCACCTGATGAAATTAATAGGGATTGGGAGGAGCCAGGGGCCCTAGTTGGAATGGAGACTGGGGAGTGGTGGGCAAAAGTCAAGGATGGTGGGCCACCATGTGGCATGGGGTCCCCATCCTTTACTTTTGCCCAGGGCCCGGAAACCCTAAGACTGTCCCTGGACACAATGCACAGTCAATCTGTAGAACTCTTTGTCAGGGGATGTTATGAAGGCCAGAAGTTTAATTGGGATAAAAAATTAAGTGCATGGAGAATAGAGCTATTAATTGCTATTGGCCAAAATAGTCAGGGATGAAACCCCATGTACCGGATATCCCTAAACCTCCAAATGCCAGAAATTGGGACTGGATGACAAGTGATGATTCACTCAATAATTGCTGTGTTCTGTTCATTCCTTCTGAAGTGTCTGACGGGCCAGTACTAGATACAGGATACTGGACTAAGATGGACCATTGGTCTGACTCAGTATAGCCTTTTTTATGGAATTAGGTAGGAGGCCCAATTTAACAAATTCTGTGGCACCAGGAAGTTCTCTTGTATTCATGATAGTCAACACCTCTTTTGATCCCTTGGTGTGATCCTTCAGTTCTGTTCCTTCAGGTTCTGATCTGATATTTCTCCAGTTTGGGTGCTGTTCAGTGAGATTTTTTTGTACATTTCCATATTTTTCTCCAAAAAGAGCACGTTGATCTTTAGGGTTTTGTGTAACCCATACATATGATGATATGATGTGTGCACAAGCTTCAATTTCAACAATTTCTGGTGCTATTTAGACCATTTCATGTCATCCTGCCCCTGAGTTTTCCCAGTAAAAGTTACTGTTAAAGGTTTCTGTAGCATTTTTATATTTGTTTGGGTTTTTTTACCTCAAAACATCCTGTATGTTACCCTTGTTCTGTCAGCATCATTTTAAGCAATCAACAATTGTGTGGGGGCGGTTTTAAGGAAAAATCACACTTATGCTAGGTAGGCTTTGGCATAAATGTTACCTCATCTAAACTTGTTCACTATCCATAATTATAAATTATTAAAGTATAGCTCTTCAGACTTTTAATCTTACCATTATCAATCCTTCATTTTTATATTTCACTGTTCAAAGTCAATATATTATCTTGCATTACCTCTTTAATCTAGTAGGTGGGTTTTGAGGCCATACTACAATTCTTTACTGACTACATTATTTATCTTCTGGAAACATGGATATGTCAGGGGATTCTTGTCACTCAAAGTCCAGAATCTTATATTGTAATTATTTCCAAATCTTGTCAGATTATCCACTTACACATTGAGGTGCTTGTATTTTATGGCTTTAATATTTAGTTGCTTTTAAGGGTACCCCAACGCATTCCTCTCTCAAACAGATTAGTTTAGCTGTTAATGGGAGTACCATTAATGTAACAGAATACAAAATGAAAATGCACGCATGTGGGGTGGGGTAGGAGTAGAGTGGTTTCAGTAGAATAAAGTTTGCTGTGTTGATTAGCTGTTTTAGTGGTTTTTCCTGTTCTTTTGGGCCATTTCTTGATATCTTAATGGATAATAAAATGTAATTACTGTTAGCAGTGCCTAAAACAAATGTAAAAATTCTAAGTTTAAAAGAATAATGTAGTACATAACTTAGTTTAGTGTGTCAAGTTAATGCTACACATTGAAATGTAGTAGTTGTTCAAAGCTCATGATTTTTGTGTAACCTCAAGAGAAGGTAAATTCCATGGAATCATCCAGATTTGACAAATGTTTGTTTAAAGCAATCTAACATTTCAGTGTTGTAAAAGAATTTTTTCCTCTCTTCTGTGGAGGTTGTGATACCAGCTTCCCTCTGTGGCTTAAATCCCTGATGACGATATGCTGCTGTGTAAATGACTGCTACATACAGAATGTGTCCATCTCCACACTGCTTGAAGTGATCAACCATTCTCAGTCACTGGCACTTGTAATTGAAGACAGAATGAAGCGGTATAAAATCTCTGGACACAATCCCTTCTTTGGGAGACTGCAGATGGTCACAGTTCCTCCCATTGCTCCTGGTGTTCTAAAGCTAATATCAGAGAAAACAGACTTCTATCAGGTGTCAAACTCTTTACTGCACAAATATGCTTTAGCTAAAATATATGCCAGTCATAATCAGATGGATTTTATGGAATGATTTTTTTTTTTTATATCGGGGAGACAACACTGAGGGTAATATCTTCATATTTACCAGAGATTCTCATCTATGGTCCAGTTATACATACTCTGACATAATTTACATCTCTTGTAATGAATCATGGCCAATATTTTCAAAAGTCAGTAGTGATTTTTAGAAAAGCTTAACTTTCTTGGGTGCAAACTTAGTTTCCTAAGTTTTAGAGGGTGGATAATCCACACTTTTGGAAAATCAAGATGCAGGTACCCCAACTGGGGCATCAAACACCACCAGTCACTTTTGAAATCTTAATCCCTATCTTGTAATGTTTTCCTTTTGCCTTTATTTTGTGAACTACGTTTTGAAAGGATTTTTATGCTCCTTTGAGCTCCCAGTGTGGTGGTATTAAAAAAAAAAAAAAAAAAAAAAAAAAAAAAGCTGATGGATAAAATGAGAAATTCAAAGCACACTCTTTCCTTAAATGGAATAAAAGTAATTTCTGAAGTGTGCCCTATCTATTGCAGGTTATAGCCCAATAGCCACTTTCAAATACTATTGCAAAAGAGCTATATTGACAGTGTTTAATCAACTTTTATTTTATCTATTTGTAAGAGAAAGTAAGAATTTCAAGTGGCTGGTGAGGCCCAAAATGCTGTTTAAATGGCAAAATGTAGGGGCAGGAAAAGAAGTTTAAAATGGCTGCTTTTCTTTTTTTACCTCATCAGTTTCTTTTGTCTTTTCTGCAAAGCTTAGTAACTGGGATAAGGGCAGCGGGACTCACTGTTCCACATTCTTTGCAATTGAATCCTTCCTTTGTTTTTTTTTTGTTTTGTTTTGTCTTTTTTCTTTAAAAAAAACCAACCAAACAAAAACTTTCATGCTAGAAATAGAGGAGAGGGAGGATAGTGGAAAATACACTGGATATCATTATCTAAAATTACATACTGTGGTAAAACGCTGACGAAGTGGGATTTTCTCCCACGAAAGCTCATGCGATAAATAAATCTGTTAGTCGTTAAAAGTGCCACAGGACTCTGTTGTTTTTCTACAATAGACTAACACGGCTACCCCTTTGGAATTTGAATACTGTGGTAAGAAGGTGGAAATGTTACACCTGTGCATCACTGGAGATTTAAATATAGATAAGATGGTCATTTGGTATATGGCTTTGGACAATCAGCATTCATATATTTCATAGACAAAATATTTTATCTAACTCCAGTGGGTGCTTCTTTTTAAAAAATAACTGCGATATTTGATCATTCTGTGATATCGTTTCATATGTTTTATTTATAGAAAATATTCCTAAGGACATCTAAGGGCAGTTGAAAGATTTAGCTAGAAGGGGATGTGACTTGAGAAGAGTACATCTAAGCCGTCAGTTACTTTTTAAAATGGTGTGGGGGATGTGTGACGATCTCCCAAACTTAATTTTTAAACTTTAATTGGGAGCTACTGTTAAGTCATCTGAGGCAAAAGCGTGTCTATCACATTACCACTTCCTTCAACATTCTCTACTTTGTATACCAAACTAGTAAAAGTGTTCCAATGTTTCATTTCTTACCTGTGTCTCCACTTGTCGCAGTTTTTGGTATTATTTATGTGAATTGTGTGTTTGGAGTGAGGATCAAAGTTAGAAATGGATGCAGAACACTATTTTCCTCACCCATTAGAGCATACACATGAATTGATTGTAACTCCTGGAAAATGCTATTGTGTTCCCTTCCCCTAGTTCTGGATTATGAACTAGCCTCTTGCTTTTCCATAAATTGAGACTATGTAGGATAGGAACATTTGAAATACCCTTTCACAAATACAGAACACTTCAGTGTTTATCCCAAGTTTTTAAACCAGTGGGAAATGGTATATTTTCTTTTTATATGTTCCCTTTTAGAGAGTCGCTCAAGTACTTTGGAATCAGCTAAACAAGGAGACAAGGGAGCATCACATTACCTGCGTGGAGCTGTTTTACAGGCTGCACTGTTTGGCTCCATCTGCTAATATTTGTGAAGATATTATTTGTCATACGCTATTGGATCATGATAAAGTAAGTCTTGTATTTCCTAGGCCGCCTCGTTATTGTACCACTGGCTTCAGCAGTCAGCTCCCTGGCTGCACAGCTTTAGGGCTTCTCAATTCCTGCTTCTTTGGAGACCACAGCTGAGAATCTCTAGCACATAAGACCTAGCTTAGTCACTATGCAATTCACTTCCCTAAAATCACAAATTCTCCAAAATTAGCAGTCTTTGACAGCAGTTTTAAATATTTCCCAGCTCCATCGGTAATTCTAAATACACTTTGAGCTAGATGCTGACTTACTCTTCCAAACTCATGTTCTGATAAGTCATTTGATTCTGTGTCTTGGCCAGCATTTAACAGTTCCTAGACCAGAGCCTGGCAACCTTTGCCGACCCCTGTGCCGGCCCCTCCTCCTCGACCCTCAGCTGGTGCCGACAGCCCATTCATGGAAAGAAGCCACCTGGAGTGGCTCCTCTCAGCAGCGTGCCTGGGAACCCCTATCCCCAGGCACACCATGGAAAGAAGTTACCTGGAGTCACTCCTTTTGGTGGCGGCACACCACAGAGAGGAGGCGCGCTGGGCGGCTTCTTTACATGATATGCCTGGGGCATGGACATAGCAGGGAGGGACCTGCGCGCAGCAGCCGCCTTCCAAAGAAGTCACTTGGCGTGTTTTGGTGGTAGGAGTGGTAATTTCTATGGCGCCACAGAGGATGCCGAGTGCCGCTCCAAATGGGCTTGTGTGCCACTGTTGACACGCGTGCCGGGGGTTGCCTACCCCTGTCCTAGACCATACAACAGGCGAACTATATTTAAATTGAGCAGATTCCCTTTAACAATTTCATTTCCCTGTTCTAAAGGTAGATCAGTTCTTACCTTACATGTTAGGTGTCACAAAAACTGAGTAAAAGGTCACACCATGATGCTATACTATAACAGGGTTTTAAAATCTTAAGTCTTCTATGATTGGTTATTAAAAAAAAAAAAAAAAAAAAAAAGTGTATGCGCTCTCACCTTTTGAAATGTGTTCTGTTTTACGTGTTCGTTATCTGAATAGTCTAGAGTTTGGAAATCTATATTTCAGACTCTTATACACTTTCAGGGCTGATAAATCCTCAGTAAGGTCTACCCAATAATAACAGTCCCTTCATATTGACCTTCTTTGTCATCCAATCCACAATAATTCAAGAAATTAAAGTACTATGAATGGGAATGTCAAACATGCCTTTCCTTTGAAATTACTAGAGGCTTTTTTGTGCACTTGGTGCTTTTTGGTTTTGATTACCTTGAGTTCTGAGAGAATTGCAAGAAAATGGCATTGTGTGTTAATTCGATCTAAAAATGAAAAACCAGCACAGAATTCTTAATTTTACAAGTCATTTATGGAATAAGATTCTATTTTGTTTACTAGAGCCTTTAGAATTCACTAAACTTAGTACATTTATCTCAACTACAAACACCAGGAACTTTTAAAATTCTTTTTCCCTTCTGTTAAGGGGGCAAGGCTGGAGGCACTGTTCAGATTCTCTGTGATATGGCATTTGACGAGAGAAATCCAAGGCAGCAGAGTCACTTCCCACAGTCGATCCTTTGATAGGTATTGCTGTACTTCAATTTTCCTGGCTTAATGTTTATATAAAAATATTTTAGTTAAATTTATACCTTTTTGCTATTTAAAAAATCACCTGGACAGTCATAGGAACCAAAGGAAGGGTGTCAAGTATTTATTTTTAACTTAAAAATGAAAAGCATTCTCTGTGTTGGAAACCCTCTCTCAGGGCAAGTAATAAAGTAGCTGTTGGGCTGTGGGATTTTTTTGTTTGGAGGATGCCCCAAGCGCAGTAGGAATTTAGAGCTTCTGCTGAGGGTTGCTTTCTATGTTGCCAGCAAAGAGTGAACAGCTGAGGCACCACTCCTTGTTGATGTAGGAAGCCAGTCCCATTAGAAGGTGGGACATTTCCCTAGAAAAAGAATACAAGGGCCCCGCAAAAGCAGCTGCATTCAAAATATTAAAGTAATCCAAGGGTGCCAAATTACTCATTGTGATCTTCAGTCTTCTACAATATGAGCCAGAAGTTTTTAAGCCTTACAAAGTAGCTGAAGATATAAAAATTCTTCATAAGTGCGGATAATGTGTTTTGCCATATGTGTGTCTGTAGTGTGTTTTGTCTTGCTCCTGTAAACACCTGTGCTTGGCTTTGAACTCAGTGACGCTACTCCTGGCATTGGAATTACTATCGGGTGTACAGCTAAGTATGGGCAGGAGTGAGGTCTAAAAATGTCTTATGAAAGAGAGCCTGCAGTTTTACTTCTCCCTTCCAATTTCTCCGTTCAGGTCTCTGTTTGTTGTATTGGACAGTCTAAATTGTTCAGATGGTGCAATTGGAGCTGCAGCACAGGGGTGGCTGATACGTGCTCTCTCACTTAATGATGTTACACGAATTCTTGAACCAGTACTTCTGCTGCTTCTTCATCCAAAGACACAGCGCACGTCCATCCATTACATTAAACAGAAGAATTCAGCAGGTAAAACTGCTCTGACTGAAAACATAACAGTTTAACAGTTAATCACATTACATACTATTAAACTCCATTTTAAGACAGTCCTCCTTTTGGTGTCAGACGCTTCAGTTTGACTGAAGCCACAGTGTCAGCTGTATATATCACTCTTCTCATTTACACCTCTAATAATATTTAAACACAATTGTTGACTAGGTCATACCATTTTAAAGGCATAGCACCCATTCACATCTTCAGCATTCCAACAACAGGAGCTTCCAAACTGCCTAATATTTTAATTAATTGCTTTTTATCAAGCCATGTGCTTGTATAACTTTTGCTACTTTGTTTGTTGTCTAATTGACTTGCTAGTCACCATCACTATTTATATTATAGTAGCACCGAAAGGGAATCTCTTGCGGTAGATACTGCATAATCATAGAAGTAGATATGGTCGTTACCTCAAAGAGTTTGTCTGAGGTTTGCCATTTTAAAAACTTCATCTAGACTTCACATATAAACTTTATATATGTCCGTCCATACATCTTTGTTTTGCATGTGCGCGTGCTATTTGAATAGGCTCAAAATATGTTTCACAAGCTATAGAGAATGCATTTGATGCTCAAGAGGTCTGTCTATAGATAAAGTCTATATAGTCTAAGCATATTTGAGCCTGTTCAGTCCTTACAGATAAGGATGGTACCCTGATTTGTACAACTCCATTATAAAACATAACTGTTCAGTGAAATTATTTTTTGGCACAAATCAGATTTTTAACTTTAATGCACAGTCCATTACTTGATCATCATTGCATTTTCTCTTAAAATTTGTCTTTTAGTATAAAGGCAATCAAAGGCATTAACCAATTACAAGTGCCCTAATAAATAATTATTTTTTAAAATCTTCATTTTTTTTTCCAGAAGACTCACATCATTGGTTTAGCAAGAAAAATGCCTCTTTCAAAGAGTCATTTGGAATCTCTGAGCTGCATGAAAGCAGTTCTGAAGAAAATATACCACTGAGCCAATTTACAGCTGTGGACAGGGAAGCTATTTGGGCTGAAGTGGAAAAAGATCCAGAGAAGTATCAGCTGAAAAATGGACTGTCTGAAAATGATCCCTCTCAATGTACAGAATCTCCAAAGGGGACCGGTGATGATCGTGATAACAGTGAACACACAGAATCAGCAGATACCAGCACAGGACATATTGAGAGTGAAAATACATCATCTTTTTCTCCTTCTCTGGATCAACAAGAAATGAGCAATGAGGAAAACTGCAGAGCTACAAATGACTGTAGAGAAAATATGAAGGATATTAGTTTATCTAATGCTTTCCCTCTTCATGGCTCCAAATCTAGTACTATATTAAATCTTGTGCGTGCAGACTCTGAGAAAACACAAGCATCAGAATCACTATCAAGTGATGAGGACTTGGACTTGGAACTCCAAGCGATTGCAACATCTAGGCTGCTGAAGCAGCGGAAGGAAAAACAAGAGATGATAGAGGCTCTGTTTAAACACATTCTCTTGTATTTTCAGCCTTATGATTCCAAGAGAGTTTTGTATGCTTTTTCTGTGTTGGAGGCAGTACTCAAGACAAACCCTAAAGAATTTATTGAAGCTGTAGCCAGTACTAATATGGATACAAGCTCCACAGCTCACTTGAATCTCATCTATAATCTTCTAGCCCGGCACCAGGAAGCTCTTGTGGGACAGAGCTTTTATGGTAAGCTTCAGACTCAGTCACCAACCATGTGTCCCCATTCTTTATTGATAGAATTGCTCATTTACCTCTGTTTGAGTTTTCTGCGCTCTTACTATCCATGTTACTTGCCGGTAACCCACAAAGATGTGCTTGGCAACAGAGACGTCCAAGTTAAAAGTGTAGAAGTCTTGATTAGAGTGACAACACAGCTGACCACAATGGCAAAGTCAGCAGAAAGCAAGAACATCGAGTTTATACACAACTTGCTTAGAAGATGCAAAATTCCAGAGTTTGTTCTTCTTTCTTTGTCTGCATCTATGTATACAAGTCAAAAACAATACAAATTGATGGCATCTGATAAAACTAACAGTATCATCGAAGAAAACTTCTTTGAAGAAAGCCTTATCAATTTTGGGCAAGATCAGATATGGAGTGAACATCCTCTTCAGATTGAGCTGCTAAAGCTTTTGCAAGTATTGATTGTCCTGGAGCACCATCTTGGACAGACTCATGAGGAACAGGAGAACCAGCCAGACCTATCTAAGGAATGGCAACGGGCTCTTAACTTCCAGCAAGCTATTAGTGCTATTCAGTATGTACATCCACACCCAATAACTTCACAAGGATTATTTGTCTCTGCTGTAGTTAGAGGTTTGCAGCCAGAGTATGGCTATGGGATGCATCCCTCTTGGGTAGGTTTGGTCACGCATTCTTTGCCATACTTTGGGAAATCTTTAGGCTGGACTGTGTCACCATTTATTGTACAGATATGTAAAAACCTGGATGAACTTGTTAAACAGTATGAAAATGAAACTGTGAAGATGTCTGCGAGGTAAGAGTCTTAAATGCAGAATTTCGATATTGATTTAACTATTCAGTACAAAGTATAATATTGATGAACTTATTTTCTCAAATCTCATACCATTGTCTTCAAGTAGTATAAAATTACTTTTTTTGTTTAAGCAAAGTTTCTGAAATAACTGGTTTTTCTGATACCTCAGCAGTTAGAACATAGAACTAAAAACTTTTGACCATGATAATCAAGAAAAGATTAAAATAATAGTTCAGTTGGGTAATAACTTTTGTGTTCTTCTCCAAGTGTAACTTCTAAAAGGGAGAACATTACACCAGATTATCCTCTGACGCTTTTGGAAGGCTTGACTACCATTGGTCATTTTTGCCTTTTGGATCAACCAAATCAAGCCAAAAAGGTAGCTATCTACTTTTTATTACTCAGTAGACATTAGTCTGCAAATGCCAAGCATGAAATTGACAGTTTGGCCCTAGTTCAGCAAAATACTTAATTTCTTTGCTGAATCATGACCATAAATGATTAATAATGTCGATTATTGTGAGCCCAGAAATGAGAGGCTGTACAGTAGAGGTAACAAAATCCCCTTCCATGCAGGAAGGGGAACATGCTGGTAGAGAGGAGAACCGTTTGCTCGCAGATCATAAGATATATCTATTCTCTCACCCCAACACAGTGTGTGTTGACAATATTTATATATATATTTGGAGTATTGGACACTTATCATTTCTGGAGTACTTAGAGGATTCTCAAGTTATTCTTAAGTAATTTGTATGTATGAAGAAAAATGTGCACGTCATGTCAAAAAAAAAACCAAACTATAAAAGATGGTTTCTTCTAAAAACAACGAGAGTCCTGTGGCATCTTGTTGTTTTTTTGCTGTACACAGACTAACATGGCTACTCCTCTGGAAATTTCTTCTAAAAGTTTCTCTAGAATAATCGGAATTTTAAATTTACCTCTTCAGTATGCTGTTAAGTGTATGTAAACACAATTTGGACATCTTAAAAATCTAACTGCAGCCAACGTCATATGCATCTTCCTCTTCCTCCCTCCCTCCCCCTCACTTTTTTTCTTGTGTTACAAAAACAGAACAAGTTTAACTTGGTTTTCACTGCCCAAATATTCATGCCTTCTGTGGCTGTATTCCCACAGTTACTCACAGTCAATAGTTTAACTGGCTAATTTCCACAGAATAATTACTCAGGAAAATATTGGTGGCGTGTATTCTAAATTAGTGTGTGTTTCCTGCACTTTTTTGTTGCAAATTTATATGAAAAATTGATAGGTAATTTACACCATGTATTGGAAGAGGTTTTGCCCTCAAAAAGAGAAAAGAACTCTTTTAAACAAAAACAAAATCAGTAGAATATTATACTCTAGTTATACATACTTATTCTGTAAGTGGTTAGTAAAATTCAAAAACAGAACAACTGAGTAATCTAATGTTTTTGCAAAATTATTATTACAAAAGATTTGGGTGGAAAACAGCTATCCACACTAAAGATTGTGTAACAATGTTAAGAAGAAAATGAATCTGCATATACTTGAGTGTTGGTCCATAGAGTATATTATGTGATATCGATATTTCTATTTTTTCTAGTTGCCCCCTGCATCTGACCCTACAAACCTGAAAAATGCCAGAAACGCCATTTTGGAAGAATTGCCTCGTATTGTTAACACAATGGCCCTTCTTTGGAACGTTATAAAAAAGGAAGACTCTCTAAAAAGACCAGCTGACTTTCTTGGAACAACCAAAAGCTCTTCTTCTGTTTACTTTAAGGCAACCAAAGTAGGAATCCTCTTCAATTACTCTTTCTCCCCTGTCCCTTGTTACCTTTTGTGTGGCATTCTTGTATATTTTTTTGCCATTCTCAAAATAGCAAAGAAGTTTTAAAGTTTCTGCAGTTTATAGGCTGCAGACTATGTTCATGGTCAAAGGTGCAGAATTCCTACTATTATAGGGTTGTCATCTTTTGGGAAAATCAGGTACAAAGTGCCAGATTTCCAAACATTAATTGATACCATCTTTGTCTAAAATTAATTAGCCTTTTGTTGATTTTTGGTTTTTTCCCTGTCCCCTTTCTCCCACACTTAGGTCGTGCTCCCCCCATCCCTCCATACTCCATTAAATTCTCTTTCTCTCCTTGGGTTTTTCCTCCATTCTCTTTCAAAAACACCACAATCCAGAAGAAAGCCTTTCTGTCCTAATGAATGTGAGAGAGGAATTCGTGCAAGGTGGCACAGTTTTTGGCTTCTCAGGACTGGAGTGAATTTGAACTTTGTATGCTCTTCTATTTACTTAAGTATTTAGAATTCATTCTGCTTTTTTTATGAAGTGGAATAAGATTTTGCCATCAGCATTTGAAGCTGATATCTGTAAATATTACACAGTTACCCAGAGTTCTGCCAATCCAAAGCTCTGGGTAACTTTACTCTGTGTGAGGTGGTGTCAGGAAATAAATCAAATGGAGATATGGTCATCCAGCCGACAGATGGAGTGGTAGAAAGAGAATAATAAAAGGATGCTCTTATTTTAAAGCTGTGCTTTACTTATCCATGTCTGCAACAGGTTATTAAAACACCTCAACCCTCAATTACTAAGGTTTGGACTGGCTCTTGAGTGGAAGCAGCATCAGCTTTCTGACTGGCCTGGATCTTCCAGCTGTCGTTGGAGGATCCCAAAGCTGTGTCCAAGAAGAGATCCCAAATAGCCCAAAAATCTTTACTCCTCTCCCACTTCCTAACCCCATTTATCCTTGTCAGTAGACAATAAGAAAGTCAAGCGGTTTCAAAGGCTAACCAAGAGG
This sequence comes from Pelusios castaneus, assembly GCA_007922175.1. Classification (NCBI taxonomy): domain Eukaryota; kingdom Metazoa; phylum Chordata; order Testudines; family Pelomedusidae; genus Pelusios; species Pelusios castaneus. The sequence continues at coordinate 11,281,482 of ML685813.1, forward strand.
TCACTTCAGAGTACTAATTAGCTAGATATGTTCCTTCAGAATCTCATATATTGAGGTCCCAACAGACATCTTCCAGAGGGCAGGCATAAATCAGCTTCTTGGTCTTTTCCTGAAGCACAGATCCCAGCATATTCAACTGGGATATCAGGAAAGGGCACAGGGTCAAAGATTGAACAAGACGCTCCCTACGTGCCTCCAGGCTAAGTCATGCCAAAGCTACACAGGCCTCCAAAAAAGCCTACCAATTTCCATTGCTGTTAGCAATAAGTATGATAATCAAATTAACAAGTCGTCACTGGCCCTCTTACCGGTCTATCAAAATCTCCATGTACAACAAAGCATATTGAATATTTTTCCCTTGACAACTCTTACCAGGATCAGTTATCCAAAATAAGTGTAAGATAAATAGTGTGTATGAGAAATAGAGTTCATATACATTTATCATGATTTTAGATTATTGTATTGAAGTTAATCTTTTTTTCTTGAATGAGCTGTGAACTTTACCCAGTGAAGCCATTCTAAATTTTCCCCTTGTCAGCTTGAAACTGCTGGTTTCCCAATTCTTCAGTGTGACAATTGGTCATAGATACTATTTAAATTTCTTTTAAGAAATATTGAAGGATGAATGAGAAGTTTGGGTGAAAAGTTGTGGGCTTTTTACTGGGCAGTTATTTATTTTTTCTGGACCTGTCGTGGCCTTCCATTACGTATTGATGTGGTTGTCTACTCCATTTGGGGGTATGGGTAATTGGCTTAAAACCAGTTTCTTTTTTTTTTTTTTTTCTTTTTCTTTTTTTTTTTTTTTTTTTTATTTTAATTTTTGGATTGAAAATATATGGAGGTTGGGGGTTTTTTTTTTTAATGAGGGATAGAACCAAATAGACAGCCAGTGCCTTGGATGTTTGCTTAGGATTTGTGTGGTTTGTTTAATTCATTGTATATTAATTCAATGAATTAACTGAAGAGTTGATATTAAATTCATACTTTTTATTAATTCATTGATTTGTTTGATTTTTAGACAATTGTGATAGTTGATTGTTTGTTTACATTGCAGTATAGTCCTTTGTTTTCTTTACTTAACTTTTTTGCTTATCTGTTGGTTTTGAGAGCACATAAAAAGAACATTGAATCATTTCTCTTTCAATAAGCCACAAAGGTCAGAACTGGGAATTTTACTGAAGAGCTCATTTATTCTTCAACTCTTTGGTTCTTACAGAAAGAAGGCAGAAAAGAGTCCATTGAAGCAAATGAGAAAATGTAAAATTACAGTGTTTCAACTGTCATCTGAGCATAGTACTTATGTTTGTCATTCTATCAATAAGTTTTACTAATAATACTAATTCCCTCCTTCTCCTTTTACAGACATTGATTAATAATAATGAGGAAGTGCTGTACATGAAAAATGACTGGGCAGAGAATATACCAGGAAGCAAAATAAATTGTTGTTAGCTTTCCAGGACTGGAGATCATCATAACTTTTTAATAAGAGAGGAAAATGAATCCAGGAGGAATAATCTAAATTATTAATAACCTAAATCAACAGTATAAAATACTGTTCTGTAATGATAGTGTATCTTCTGAATACCACATTAAAAAGCAAAAGAATCTCCAAATAAATAGTGATCAGTCTTGAACGTTTTTGACAGTGTTTAGCTATAACATATTTTATTTTATAGATAATAAAGAATAAAATTTTAGACTTCTTGAATCCGCTGACACCACAACTTGGAGTCCAGTTAATATCAGCAGTTGCAGCAGTGTGGAACAGCAAAAAAGCTCATAAGAATCAAAGTAAAACAAAGGTGAAGTTAAAGAAGTATTAATTCATATGATAGTTTCTTTTCTCATGAAAAGGCTGAGGTTTTGTTTTTAAAGTCTCTGTTAAGACACTCGTGTTTTGTTGTTTGTTTTGTACAAGTGACAACAATGAGCTATTAAATAAGAGCATGAATTGACTATAATGGTTGAAACTTAAAATGTGAAAATAATAAGTAAATGGAACAAATGTAATCAAATAGGAAAAATAAGGATTTTAATGTGTTTGCATGTTGAAGAAGAAAAATGCTGACAGAAGAAATATGTTACTTAAAACTCAAGAGACCATTTATTTGGGGCATGACTTTAGAGCTTTTGGGAGCGGGGGTTGAGGAAAAATGTCATGATTTTTGTCTTGCTGCTGAACAAAATTCATCAGTGAATTTTTATACATTTAATTCTATGTCTGAGTTATATGGGTTTTTCAATATCTTAGACAATTAAATATTAAATGCCTTAAACAATTTTTATTGTAAGATAAATTTTAACCTCACTTCCACTTCTCTGGAAAAAGTCATTTTATTTTTTCATAAAAGACTAGAACTTATTTACATTGGTCGAATACTTGTTGTTGGAAATGGAAATAGAAAAGCTATTAAATACTATTGGGGTGGGTGGGTGGGTCTGTGTCTGTACTAAAACAAGACTTGCATTCTGCACATGATTGCAATTTATTTTAAAACCTTATTCCAAAGTTAAATAATTATAGCTGTCCAAAGAATGATCCTTCTCTTTTGTGATAACGTCCTAGGTTTTAAAATTGTCATTCCAAAAACTGGAATAAAAACATGATATCTCAAACATTTTTGCAAAATGGAATAGACAGAATAGCTGTTTTCAGTTTGAAAAGTTCAGCTTTCCAGTTGTCTCCTTTGTTCAAAACTGAACAAAGAGCACGCAAGAATCTCAAGACCCTTTCCAGAAGACACAAAATTGAAACTATAAATCTCCAGTAAAGGTTTTGCTTTGAGCCAGAATTTTTGACTAAATTTCATTTAGTTGTAAATGTTCCAGTCAGCTCTAGAAACAATTTCAGAAGAAAGGCTCTTGGATACCTAGGTGATGAGCTGCAATTTCATGCACAGATGCAAAGAACAGTGTAAGTATTAGGTGCTAAGCCAAATCCGGTATATTAATATCAAGCCATTCTGACAAATTCCAAAGGGGTAGCCGTGTTAGTCTATTGTAGAAAGACAACAGAGTCTTGTGGCACTTTTAAAGACTAACAGATTTATTAATCGCATGAGCTTTCGTGGGAGAAAATCCCACTTCGTCAGACAACTTTCCTATCTTCAAAGTGTCTGACGAAGTGGGATTTTCTCCCACGAAAGCTCATGCGATTAATAAATCTGTTAGTCTTTAAAAGTGCCACAAGACTCTGAAGCCATTCTGAGTTATTGGAGCCCAGGGGGTTCCAGTTTTCCTCCATTGCAGTCAGATTGCAGTCCATTGCAGAAACCTTTTCAGATGAAGAAAGTTAAGGGTAACTCCCTCTGCAGCCAAACATGGTTACTAAATACAAACGCTGAGAGAGAGAGAATGAATGAGACCCAAACTCTGATCCTTTTGTGGGTCCTTTTATGACAACTTGGTGCATAGTTCCAAAATTGTCTATTAGAGTTTTGTATCTATGTTTGCACTTGGTTAATGATATGAAATGCTGTTTTCCTCCATCTCTTTCCTGGTACATTGAACTTAGTGATGTTTGTGTCATTTTAGATTCTTCTAGCACCTAGTGCATCTCAGCTTATTCTTGTGGACTTAGTGTGTGCACTTGACTCCTTGAAGACTGACACTATATTACAGCTGGTAAAAGAAGTTGTTAAGAAACCATCCCAAATCAGAGGCGAAAAGGTACCTGCTAAAATATCATTCAGCTTTATCAGGTCTTCATTCTATATTTCATGGTGTCCCTGAAAAACATCTTTGTTAATTTTATTAGAGAGGAAAGGTTTATTCAACATTCATGATTCTTCTTTTTTTGTTGCTAGTAATTATCAGAATTTGTTTCTTCATCCTACTCTGTTCCTGATTAAAGGTGTACCCAATCTGTATACAGTTTTCTGATTTTCATTTAACAAGAGTAGTCATTAGTTGCTTTGTGTTACTTTGGCACAAAGCACAGGTAAAGCTAAGGTAAGAGACTTCTTGTACATAGAACCATCTAGTGATTTAATAAGGCTAGTGTTGTGGCTTCGTTCCCCTTAGTCTCAGCAAACGGAGTCCGGTCAGGGACCCATTATATTTGTCTGATCCCTAGCTTCTGAAACAGCCCCAGGCGGTTGTTACCAACCAGTGCAACTTACAGCAGCCTCAGGTTTTCTCTAGGGCCTTTCCAGTGCATAAAAACACCTTTACTCCACTCCAGCCTGAGCTACAAGGTTCTGGTTCCATCTATTTTAAAAACGTTTCTAATAGTTCATATTATCAATTTTAAAGAATTCTGAGTATTTAATTTATTTTTCTCCAATTTATTCTACTTTATTTTTTGCTTGTCACTCTGCTGGGATGACTTAATTATGGAGTTTTCCTTCAAGGTCATCAAATGTTTTCAAAGCACTTTTGAGAAAGAAAATAGCTAAATAAGAACTAAATACTGTGGCTAGAAACTAGTCAACTTCATTTTCTGGTTCTTATACACTCCAGTACTGCTCTATCTAAAGCAACTTCTGTAGAACAATTAAATATAAAAAAATGTAAGCTTTCATTGAAGTGTTAATGAACATGAACATATTTCTCTTTGCATTCGGTTCTCTTTAACTGGGGTTTAAACATTACTGGAGCAAACATTTGAAACAGAATTAACAAAGCAGACACCAAAATTCTTCAGGTTTTTATGATGATGATGATCCAGTGTTCCCCTTCAAACTGAGAAACTTGCATAAAATAAATAACTAGAAACTGAAAATGTGTGTCTTAAGATATGGGACAGCAGAGTATTTAATTCAGCATGAGACCTCAATAATTAACATTAAGAAGGACAATTGTACCATTTATATAAAATCTAATTTTAGTGAGTGTTTTTAGAATCCATTAAATAATAGCTTTGTTAGTAAAACCTTTTGAGGGCCTTCCCTTTTTTGAAATCAGACAATTAAAATGGTATATGGAGTGTAGAGACCATTGCTGTCTGATCTGGTTATTCAGAAAATGTAGCTTTCAGGACTGGTTATAATGTTTCACTTCCCGAATTCATGCAACAGTTGGGCATAGCAATAACTTGCATTATCCTAGTTCAGTGGTCCCCAACATTTTTGGCTCAAGGGCCACAGATATTGTTACAACCCTGAAGGGCCACCAGTCTCTGTTAGCAGCCCTTTCCCCTCTTCCCCTACTGCAGCCAGATAGGAGTTCAGTGAGGAGTCTGTCTCCCTCCTCACTGATTTCCTGTCCCCCTTCCTGTAGCAAGAAAACTGCATGCATGCTGTAGCCCCATGCGCACCACGTGGGTCCCTAGGGAATGGCTCCCTTCTGCAGTCAAGGGGATGGGAGATCAGTTCTTCCCACCTTTTGGCTCCAGCCAGGACCCCAACACCTTGGGACACAGGCAGAGCACTTTGCCGTGCTCTCTGCTACAGCCAGGAGGAGAGGAGCATTGATCTCCCATTCTCTTGGCTGCAGCAAGTAGCCTGCATTGGTCTTTTAGCCATGCAGCAAAGTTCTCCACCTAGGTCCTTAGACAGCAGCTCACTTCTGCAGCCTGTGGGAGGGAAGCGGTGGGCTACTTTGAAAGCCCTCGAGGACCACGTTTGACCCCTGGGCCACAGGATGGGAACCACTGTCCTATTTAGTAAACTTGTTTCTGTGGTGATTACACTGTTTAATAAAGCTTGCTTTGAAGGAAACCAGCATTGTAGCAATACAGAGGTTCATTTATAAATGTTTCTAGAATTTTAGAAAAATATGCCTGGTGGACAGAAAGAACAAGTCTTGTTTTCTCCCTATGTTTCCTAGCAAAACTTCTGAGCTACATACTACATCTTCACAGATAAGGTATAGCCCATCAGTCTCCATCTGGGAGACAGGTTACCCTCAGGAAGAAGAAGAAGGAAAACAGTCTCCCATTAAAAGCTGAATCCTCTAGCAGCTTAAATTTCATTTTGTTGTAAAGCAAGTACATAATTCCTTGTTTTATTTTCAGAAATCTTCTCTAGTGGATATCCCGGTCCTGCAATTCAGCTATGCTTTCATTCAAAGGTAAATAGGTTGTTATGCAAAATGGTCTCCATTTAGCTACCAGTACTATTCCAGTAACTAACAGCTAGCATTTAATTTAACTTTACTTCGACCTTCAAAGCTGCTTGGCACAGGAAACCTCTGCATCATCAGTGCTTACTGAAGTAGAACTGAAGAGCCACTTCATTGTCCAATGATGGACACGCACACACAAGATTCCAGTGTGGCATGATGTTCTGTTATTGCATTGATGAATTGGTATGTGTCATTGTGACACAATGTATTCATGTACTGACACATTTATCCTTTTGAAATGATTGTCAGAGCATTATGCTGAATTTTTTATGACCTTTCTCTGGCTCTGACACTGTTCCCAGCTGCTTGAAGGTTGTGTGAAGGATGCTTCTCCTTAATCTCCCTTCCAGGCTTTCTTAGACGGACCGGGAGGCTTCCTTGGACAGGTAAACAAACAAGGAGTCCTGTACCACAGGACTCCATGTTTGGTTTGCTGACCTAGACTAACATGGCCACCCCTTTGGAACTTGGACAGGGGTAAAGCTGTTCATAATGTTAGACAGCAGGAGGTGTAATTCTTTAATCAAAACTCTTCTAGCATACATTACTGTGTATGAATGGAATACCTAAGCACATTAGTCTGCAAAATCTTCTAAGTCTGTCACTGCTGGAGATCATCTTCTTTCATAATGCTAGCATATTCTGTATGCTCAGGGATTAAAGTATGCTGGAACGCACCGGAACGCCGTTCCAGGGCCCACAAATTTGGAGGGCCAGCGTTCCGGGGCCCCTAAAAATAGAAAATCTGGGCGGAACGCTTTGCTCCAGTGCATTCCGCCCAGGGGGCCCACTAAGCAGCAGACTCCAGCGGAACGCTTGTTCCACCCTGTCCTGCTGCGGCCGGCTAGGGAGTTTCTAATCTCCTGCCCTGAGCATGCTCAGAGAGAGCATGCTCAGGGTGGGAGAGGCCGGCCACACCTACAGCTCCGGGCCTCCAGCTGGGTAAGGAGAGGGGCAGGGGAGGGGAGTAGAGGACCTGAGCAAGGGGCTGTGGAGCTATGCTGCCTCTAAGCTGCACAGGTGCCCCCCGCACAGCTTAGAGGGACCCCCCGGCAACCCCCGCCACACCCCAAAGCCCAGCGGCTGGGTTCCCCGGGCCTTGAGCCCAGCCGTGGCAGCCCCCACCGCCCCCGGAACACGACGGCTGGGCTCCTTGGGCCCAGCCACGACAGCCCCCACTGCCCCCGGAATGCGGTGGCTGCGCTCCCCGGGGCTCGGGCCCAGCTGCGGCAGTCCCCGCAGCCCCACTGAGCTCGGCAGCTGGGCTCGGGGGCTGCTGCTGTGCCGGGGCAGCCCCTGCAAGCCGGTCAGCTGGGCTCCGGGGCTGCTTGCTTGCTTGCTTGCTTTCTTTTTCTCTGCCATGCTTCTTTCCTTCCTTCCTTTCTTTTTCTCTGCCTTCCTTCCTTTTTCTTTCTTTCTCTTCCTTCCAGTGGGGGCCAGATCGGGCCACTGGCTGTGGCCGGGCCCTGGATTTGCAGCCAGGGCTGCAGTCAGGTCAGGCCAGGATCCCTGGTCCTGGTGGAGGCTAGATTGGGCCATCCGTGGTGGCCAGGCCCTGGCTGGGACTGCATGGGGCCACCCCCAGGCTTGGGTCCCCAGCCCTGGCCCCAGCAGGGGCTGCATTGGGCTGCTGGCGGTGGGTCCGGATTGGGCAGCCCGTGGCAGACTGGCCCCGGATTCCCGGCGGGGGCTGTAGCAGGTGGCCAGGGCCCAGATCTAAGAGGCCTGGGGGTGTGGGAAGGGTTTCCATGGGGGGCTCTGCCTGGCCCGCACCCGCTTCCTGCTCAGTCCCAGCGTGCAGCTGGGAGCTGGGCTATGGCTGCTTGCCTCCCCTCCGGGCTTGGGGATGCATGCAACCCTTTCTTTCTCTTCTTTCTTTCCTTCTTTCTTTTTTAAAGCTTTTTTTTTTAATTAATTTTAATTAAATACCTTTTTTAAAAAGGCTTTTTAAAAAACCTTTCTAAAAATTAAATGTCAATTAAAATTTTTCAAATTCAATTAATTAAAATTTAAACAATTTTAATTACAATCCATTTTAACTCAATTAATTAATTAAACAAACTGGTGGCTCTTCAGGGTTTTAAATTCTGTAATTTGGGCCCTCAACCAAAAAAGCTGGGAACTACTAATGTACAACGCAAAATTTTGTGTTTATTTGCTTACATATCACCTTTTATTTAACCATCACATTTTTAATCACAATACTTACTGTGTTGTTCAGTGTTTGCTAGTTTGTGACAATAATTGCTATAGACATAAATGCCATATAAATTTATAAATATTTTTATGGAACGATAATCGATGCATGTGGTACTGAGAAGTGGTTGCAAATGCCTACCAGGGCTGGGCCTACACATGCATGAAGAGGGCTCAGACAATATGGGAAGGGGGCCCGGAGATTAGGAGGGTTCCGGGGCCCGTCAAATTATACTTTAACCACTGTGTATGCTCCAAGGCAAGCTTTAGCTTGTAGGACAACTAGAGTCCTGAATTTATTCTGCATACTGTTTTTGACTGTTTTTCCTGCCATTATTTTAGTGTATTGATGTAATATAACATGCCATTGTGCATTAACAGGGTATTGTAATACTTAGATACAAATACTGTGGATAGTTCGTTAGACTTTGGGGAGAACTAGAAGACAAAAATTGCTGGAGAATTCCTACAGCCAGCAGTATCTCTATGGCTGATGTATTGTTTGACATCAGGTTTGTATGTTGTTCTTGGCAGACTTCCTGTTTCAACCCTGCAGGAGAACTTTCAGTCATTGTTAGGAGTGCTGAAGGAATCTGTGCAATTGAACTTGGCTCCCCCTGGGTATTTCTTGCTTCTCAGGTATAGTGCAATACAATGTGGTTTAGTTTCATTTGACTGACTGAGTAAAACTGTCCGTATTACTAATTTGGGGTGAACTATTTTTCCCACAGTACTCTGAATGACTTTGTGACCCGAACTCCTAACCTGGAGAATAAAAAAGATCAAAAAGACCTGCAGGTATTGGATATTTTTACTTCACAAATCTGGCACTGCATTCTTCAACAGAGATTGGTTTTGGGCTAAACTCCACATACTTGGAGAAAATTTGGGTGTGATGTAAACGAGAAAGTAGATGTATGAGAATACATAAAACACAACCTTCCAGCTAATCTTATGAAAAATATACAGTATCATAATATTGCTCAGGATGCTGATTGGCCAAAGCTGTATTCAGATTGGGAGTCTTTTGTGATGTTGTCATCTTCCATGTCCAAGACAACCTGTGCCTGCCAATAGCTGGGGGGCAGAACTAGGGTAGCCAGCTTCCGCAATATTACTGAGCCTGTTTAGTCCATGTAAGCATGCTGAGTACAAGTCAAGCAGTAAATCTGGGTGGATACATGACCTCACATTCCCTTCCTCACACATTGTCTCTGCTCCAGGTTTAAATTCATAACACAAATGTCATCAGATAAGTTCATTTAAATCATCCTTGAAATTTTCAAAACCAGCTAGGAGAATTAGCTGAACTATTTCCATTTAAATCAGTGGAAGTTAAGTCCCCTAGTTAAATAAGTCCCCTAGTTTGCTTTAGCAATTTCAACAACAGGTTTTCCATTCACCCATTATGGAAATGAGATGAGGATTCTTTTCTTCCCCTGTTTCTGTTTTTGCTAAAATAGCTCAAGCACAACAGACATGTCACACCATCTTTGACTCTGAGTTTGAGAGGAAATATTGAAAAGCGAACCTGCTAATAGCTGTGATTGTGATTCGGGAGCTGCCCGGCAGATATGGGAGAGATGTGAATAATTTCCTCCAGTTCTGCTAACTGGCCAGCAAGATAATTGAATAGTAAATGTCTTGTCTTGTTTCTTTTAGCATTATCACAAAATGATTTGATTTTTCTGTCAGCCTTGGAAAGGAAACCTGATGTTTCGATCATGAGGTTGGGAATAGTGTTTGGCCTAACCATATGGGAAGACTGAAATGTGGCCAGATCGATTCCCAGAAAATAAAACCACATTGTTAAATCATTTAGTTAAAAGTAACCAACCATGCATCCAATGTATTATCACATGGGAACCCTGTAGCTAAAGAGTCTGAACCCTGTTTATCACACTAGTTATATTATTGTTGTATTCCTACTGGATGCTCAGGTTGTGCACAGTTACCAGGAAGGCCACAGAAGCAGTGGGAGATAAGATGCATAAAGAATAAACTCATTTTCTACCCTGGCTCATGCTAGAAAAAAGAAACTTGTTGCAGGGAGTAATGGTAGCAATAGTATGCCCAATCAAGCTGAAAATGTAGCAATGTCTCCAAAAAGACCCATGTCTTCTGCGACAGATATTACTAAATGGATGGTGCAAATCATTAAAATTGAAGCCACCCAGAAAGCAAATGATGAGGTAGGAAGAATGACTGACTTGGTCTGGTGTGCACTCAGTATGTGCCAGTCTATGCAGGAAGTGAAAACTGAAGTGGGTTGCTTGTTTCTCCTTTTTTAGTCTTTGCTTTTGCCATTCTCTCTCCAGTGCTTAACTTTTATACCACAATTAAAGAGAATGATAACAGAGTCCTGTGGCACTTTTAAAGACTAACAGATTTATTTATCGCATGAGCTTTCGTGGGAGAAAATCCCACTTCGTCAGACGCTTTGAAGATAGGAAAGTTACAGAGTGGGAGGAAATTAAATGCAGGGGAGTGTATGACATAGCATCTGGTCAGGCTGTAACAGCAAATCAAAATAGGTGTTAGGATTCAAAACACTGGGGAACAGCACATAGAGGAGGGGGAGGTCAAATCACTTGTTGTAATGCGAGAAAAATCCATAGTCCCTGTTTAACCCCAAGAGAATGTTTGTCTAAAGGAAAAAATCTCCCCTTCCTGTTGTGATTATACGGATAGTCATCAATAAGTAGACTAATTAATTGTAGTGTGAGGCAATTTTGCTATCATGTGTACATAATGACTTTTACATGGAAAGGTGTGATAAGACCTGTATGTGAATCTACTCTAACCCAAAACTTCTCTTTGTTTTTCATTGTTCATGCTTACTACCAACTGAAATCAGTGGCAGTTTACTACCTGGAGACTGCTGATAAATGTTTCTCTGTTCTGTTTGTTGATACTCACCTCCATTTGCCTATAGACATGGTGCCAGATACAAAGCACTGTGCCAAATTCCAAATAAAACAAAAACTTCCTTGGCTGGGCTGGCCAGGTGCCAGTAGATTTACTCTGACAAAGTGTAACATTGATTACTTTCCAGGAGGTGACCCAAAAAATTTTGGAAGCTGTGGGGAACGTTGCTGGTTCCTCCCTGGAGCAAACTAGCTGGCTGAGCAGGAGCCTGGAGGTGAAAGCCCAACCTCAGATCTCTTTAGAGGAATCCACTTCTGAAGGCGACTTTAATGGTAAAGTTTTTTCTTAAAGATTCAGTGTCACTTCTGACTTCTTGCCTATTTCCTGTACCATTTATTATAAAGTTAAGAGACAATCTGGTTTTGTACTCATGTGAAAATGTTTATCATATAAGAAGTTGCTAAAGACAATGAACTGCTATTTAAAACAAACTAATGTGACACCAGAACAGCAAGCAAAATTTAAACAGACTTCACTTCCTGGAGAGGAACCTCAGTCCTCTCAGCAATGCCTTCTGAAAGAGGAACAGCTGATTCTGCTGGCAGCACTTTTTTCTTCCTCTCCAGATGAAGTAATGGCACTCCCTTCTCTCTCACCACCAGACAATTATAGGCAATATAAGGACCTCTTAGGAGGATTGCAAAAATGCCTCATCTCCTACCAGGAAAGATTCAGCATCCTACTCATAGGATCCTGGATATTCTCTAGCCTGGGTCTTTCCAAGGCTGCATTCCATATTCCTATTCTATGAAGCCACTTTAGAGCTTGCTAAGGCTAAGAGGGTAAGAAGAAGCACTTTGTTCCCAGCAAGGGGACAGAATATTTGTTTTCGCACCCTAACGTGGACTCTGTAATGGTCCAGACTGTCATGCAACCAAACCGGCTGCACCAGCCTAGGTCCCTCTCTTCAAACAAAGAGGTCAAGAGACTGGATCTTTTTATCAGAAAGAACTTTTCATCAGCGAGCCTATTTGGCAAATTACTGGAATTAATATCCAAATTTGACTTTGTTAATGTCCATACACTGTTGGAATTTGCTAATAAGCTAGTACAAGAGCATAGGTCCCAATTCCAGGGCACCCTGACGAAGGGAAACTGGTTCCCAGATTGTCCATCCAAGCATCACTTGATGCAGTGGGCATGGCTTCCTGCACGATGGCAGCCTCAGTGGTTATGAGCCAGGCTTCTTGGCTGCAGTCCTTGGGGTTCCCCATGGTGGTTCAGGTAACAACCTGTTTAACAAGAAAACATAAGTCATGTCCCCCCCTTCCCCAAGTCTCATACAACCCTTGTTCCCAGCACCAAGAAGTATTCTAAGCCCCCTCTTTATAGCCTAATTCCTCAGCCTTTCTGTCATCAAAGGGCTTATGAGCCCTCTAGGAAGTACCAGAGGGTACAGGAAAGTGGACAGGCACACCACTGCCATCCTCTCTTCAAACTAAGCCGTGTACCAAGAAGGCATTTTGATGGGATGCACCACCCAGTCTCCTCATAGCCAGTTAATCCTACCCATTTCAGTGGCTGCCTGGCCCATTGCCTCCTGATGTTTTACGCATATACATAGGACACATGGATCTTAGCCATCAGCTCGACTGGCTACACAATAGAATTCCTTTTTGCCCTTCTCCAAAATCCTTCTCCCTGTCACTCTTCAGGGACCCTCTCATGAGAGGATCCTTATACAGGAGGTGGACTCTGATCCAGTTAATGTTAATAGATCCCATATCCTCTTTAAACAAGGGTAAGGGCTTTTACTCCAGATACTTCCTCATCCTCCAAAAAAGAGTGGGGATATTGGAGACCCATTCTGGACCACAGTCAGCTAAATGTCTTCATATGCTAATCAAGGCTTGAGCTTCATAATCCCTTCCTGAATGAAGGCATGTGGTTTGTGGCCCTTAGTTGAAGGTGGGCATAAAGCATTTCCGGTGCAGAGTGCTATTCTTCAGCCCCGAGAGCTTTTACAAAGTGACTGTCATGGTGGCAGTGTACTATAGCAACAGGACACCCCACAATGTCCCTACCTAGAGCATTGGCCGATCACGGGGTGGTCCTCTCAGGAAGTGAATGCTGCAGTTTCTGCTTTCACTCTTTGGGAGCTTCAGTAAAATCCAGAAAAGTCCACTTTAACGTCCTGTGACAGGGTTAACTCACTTCTTTAGTGCCCCCTGCTTGCTATTCTGGGGATTAGCTCTGCCAGCCACTGCACCCTCATTAAGTGGTGCTTTGCCAGTCTCTTAATCATCCTTGGCCCCTCGTCTCTGTCAGGACCACAGTATTCTCTTTACAATCAATGCTTCCCCCCTTCTGTGGGCCATCTCTGCAACCTGTGCCCAGCCACTTCCTTCCAAGCAAGGGAGATGGCGATACTTCTTTTGGTTCAGTGAATATGACCAACCATGCACCTTGATTTTATAGATACATATCTCCAGTAATTGGTCATTTATTCTTCTGTTTCAAATCTTGGAACATAAAGATCTGAGGCTAGAAGTTTGTATCTATAGACATGCTAGCTCTGTTAATGCTTATTTTTTGGAAACTGGCATATGTTCATGTCTTCAAGGAAGTGTAAAATAATACAGTATATAATCCTTGTAAGATCAAGGGTGGGCATGGATATGGGGAGCTGGCAGAGGTCCCAGCACTAGTTCACTACAATTCCAGTATGCAGGCTATTACCCTGATGAGAACCAAACAAATCCTGAAATTTATAGGTTTGCCACAAAAGGTTCTGCTTCAACATGCAAATTAAATATTTTGTCTTCTACAGATTCTTCACTAGTACCATCTTCAATGGTGTCCGCCTCTGCCCCATCAATATACAGTGTACAAGCTCTCTCTCTTCTTGCAGAAGTAAGATATAAAATTCCTACACATCTCCTTAAGTAGAACAAAATTGTAAGAGGGGTTCAATTTGTATTATGTATCAATAAGTTATCAAATCAAATTCAATCAATTTATTAATCAAAGACTACACATCTAAGATTAATCAGGTGGAATCTCCATCCTTATAGTTTTTTAAGAGCTGGCTTGACAAAGCCCTGGTGGGGATGATTTAGTCCTGGTCCTGCTTTGAGCAGGGGGTTCTACCAGATGATCTCCTGAGATCCCTTCTCATTCAAATCTTCTATGATTCTATACAGAACACAAGCAAAAATTGGTACTTTACTCTTTCTGGTGACAGCTCTGCAGTTAGGTTTGGTTTTAGTTTTCTGGGAGTTTATACCCTGCCTGTTTGTGTACTTTTATGGATTGTTGTTACCCTTGTAACACTTTCTAACCAGTGTGTTTTGCACTATACAGCACTCTGCCGGTAATCCATATATATTAGGTCCATTGCCCTCCTAAGGGGATCAATATGCAACATGCTGCTATCTTAAATGGAGTTTCCCATAAATGGAGTTACCCAAAGAATCAATAACACTGGATTAGTTTAAATTAAAGAATAAAGCAAGTTTATTTAACTACAAAGAGAAATGAAGTGAGTACAAGTGTAAAGCATTACAATCAGAAATAGATAAAGAAATAAAGATGAAACACTTTCAAGTGCTATAACTTAACAAACTACCCTTGGTTCAAGGTAAAATTCTTACCACGTGTTTCCAGTAATATTGCTGACCAAGTTCTCAGGCCAGAGTCTGTCTTCAAAGTCCAAAGGCTCTTTTATCATCTTAAGTGAAAGAAAGAGAGATGGGTAGTGACAGAATTAGTAGTGTTTTTGCAGCCCCTCATCTTTTGAAGTTACCACCTTTTGAAATTCAGTTTCCTGAGGAAAACAAACAAGGAGTCTTATGGCACTTCTAAAGACTAACAAATTTATGTATAAATTTAGAAGTGCCACAAGACTCCTTGTTTGGTTTGCTGAACTGGACTAACAACACAGCTACCCCTTTGGAAACTTTCCTGAGAGTTACCTCTACATAATGTTCATTCTGACTGACTGGATGAAAATAGAGCCAGGTGATAGCGGTTCCATGCAATTATTTGCTAATATGGAGACCTGTTTGTTCCTGCCCCCTTCCTTGCCCAAGAATGGCCACTTGGTAGGTGATTGCCCATCAACTTTAATGGCATCTGGCTAGAGATGTCAGCTTGTCTTATATCTTTAAGAAACTGGTTTTCCCACTCCCCAGACTTGTTTGGTAAACACACTTCAGCCATGATTTCAGCTTTCATGCCTAACTCGACCTAAAATACCAGAGAGGTTGCCCTGTTTGTCTAGGTCAGCAAAACAAAGGAGGAGTCCAGTAAATTTGTTAGTCTTTAAAAGTGCCACAGGACTCCTTGTCTGTTCTATATAAAATGTTAGTTCACACCTTTAACCATGATATTGTTGATCAGCAAGCTATTAGTTTTCAAAGATTACCTTACATGGCACATTTTCTACAAAGATGATTATAATGGTGTGAATAAAGGGGTGCATTTGGTCACATGGGATTTTGGTTTTCTGAAGGTTCTTGCTTCTCTCCTGGACATGGTTTACCGTAGTGATGAGAAAGAGAAAGCTGTGCCATTAATCTCACGTCTGCTCTATTATGTATTTCCTTATCTACGCAATCACAGGTAATAGCTCTTGCAGTGTATCTTTATATTTTCTTTAAATCGTGCTAAATATTCATCATATTCAGGCAAGACATGTTGCAAGGCTCAACTTTATTCCCTATGTATTTCAGAGATGTGGGGTATTCAGAAAAAAAAAAAAACCTATAAAAGAGGAGACTTTTAGGGATTTGTTATCTTAAGTTAAGGATGTATCTTGAATTTATATCAAGAATGTTTGCAGTATATGAACAAAAGCTGTGCGCCCTTCTTGGGATTTTTAGGACTCAGAGTAAATAAAGCCATGTCAAAAAAAAAAAAAAAAAGAAAAAAAGTCTAAAGTAACTTAATCGTTATCACAAAGCAATCAGATGAATTTTGCACATGATCTGATAAACTTTAACAGTTTTTGCAAGACTACTCTAATGGCTTGTATGCATTTGGAAAGGAAAATGTCTGTTTCTGTTTCATGAAGTTGATGGATTTCCACTTCAAATGGCTGTTGTCAGTGCCTTGGCATGCTGACAAGTTCCATAGGGGTAGGGGTGTCATTCTAGTTAGTCTAGACTGACACAGCTACCCCTTTAGAACTTGTCAGCGTGCAAGGCACTGACTTACAGCCATTTGAAGTGGAAATATAATAGCTTGTATTATCACTGGATCTATAGTCTTGCCCACACAAGTTCTGTAGTGGAGTTGTTGGCCATCACTCAATTGCAGGATGGCACGCACCTTCTATTTTGATTAGGTATGCACTTTCCTAATGATGAGGTCTGTTCTAACTGGTAATAATAGCAGACCCCTTCTCTGAGTGGAGTCACTAGGAATGGCCTAACTGCCCTGCATAACTGCCACAATGAATCTCTTGTGACCAGGGCAGTAGTGGGGTTCTAATGCTGTTACTTGCATCTGTGAACTCAGTCCTTCACTGAAGTTCCTAGACTTTATTCTAAATCGAAATTGATCTTAAATTTTGCAGATGATGCAGGGCCATCTGAAAAGGGTTGAGATAACATTTTGCATTTAATGAATGGCTCATTCTAATTCATCTGTATAGTTGAAGAGAGCCATTTCCTCAGTAGTGGGGGGGGAAAAAACCCTCTTCTTTGTCCAGTGAACAAAATTTGTTGTAAATTATTGCTGTCAAGACTAGGCTTGGAGTTCTGGGGAGCAATGCACTCCTCTGGTGAGCGAGTGTGTCCTGAATAGTGATATTTGAGGTGTTCCTTTGCAGTGCCTACAATGCGCCTAGCTTCCGTGCTGGTGCTCAGTTGCTCAGCTCCCTAAGTGGATACGCCTACACTAAACGAGCCTGGAAAAAAGAAGTTCTGGAGTTATTTGTGGACCCAGCTTTCTTCCAAATGGACACTTCATGCATTCAGTAAGAAAGGAAATTGTGGTTATCTGTAATTCTTTTGGAAATTGCCAATGATATTAAGGGGTAGCCTAATAATACTGAAAAGAAACTTTACCTTGAACTTCCATACAGAACAGATTAACACTGAAATAAGTGCCAAATAACTAGTTATAGCAAATGTATTGCTTCATAACAAAGAGTAGGTTTTCAGCAATGTGTAGAGGCAGGATAAATTATCTTCACATCATTTAAATGCCTATTCTCCACATTAACTTGGGAATCCTCACATAATCAGGTAAAATAAAATAAACACAGTTCACACAAATCTTATCCCAGGGTAGCTTTTGTATAATACTGTGTATACACTGTGACAAGTTGTGTTTATCTTTAATTCTTTGTGTATTTTATTCAGTTGGAGATCCATTATCGATCATCTTCTAACACATGAGAAGACTATGTTTAAAGATTTGATGAGTAAGTATTCTTGGTTGATAAGTCATTGCTACAGTAATTTGAAATTCATTTACTCGTGAGCTATCAAACATATATTTTGTTTTACGTTAAATTAAGGAGGCATTAGTGTTAACATCAGTGTATTTTCCCAGTTTGTAATGTTGCCAGTCTTGATTAGCTATAGTTAAATAGTTTATTTATGGAAATCCCACTCTGTTAACATAATCAAAAGGGTTCAGTAGCCATGTCAGGAAGACATTCTAAATGTTCTCTTTACAGAAATGCTGATATTTTTATAATAAACTTGGATTTCTGCAAATAGACTTCATCAGCATTATTGCCACTTTTACCTGTCACTTACCTATGCTCATCTTGCTGGGGAGTTTTAAACTTTTCTGCTGCATATTTAGCTCAAAAAGAGTTTCATGCTATTGTATTCTTGTATGTGTCTGTCTGTAGAATATCAAAGAGCTCCATGGAGCAGGGAGAACCATCACAAGAGCAGTATACTAGTGGGCTTCATCACTCTTTCTGCCCCTCAAAGGGCAGTCTCAAACTCATTGAGTGAGGACAAAAGATGACGCCTAAACACACCTGAGAATTGAGAAGGGTGTTTTGGCTTCTGTCCTTCACATACCATTAAGCCATTTTAAAATGTTTATTTTAAAATATAAGACATGAAGAGCCAAAAAAAAAAAACCAACAACTCAATATATTTTGAACCCATAGGTTTTTAAACTTGTCTCGGGTGTTCCAGTGCCACAGAGCTCGTTCTGAGAGACCCAGATCCTACATAGATGAACATAGGGGAGACGGGAGAGAATGGTCACACACGAATGAAGCTGGGAGTTAGAATTGCGAGGCAATGTTCTACCAGCTTCAGTGCTCCTCTTACAATAGGAAATCCCACCTATGGGGACTGTTTTCATTGGATCTCCTTTCAATGGGTGTTAACAGTTTAAGAAATAAACTTGCATTTTCAAGGAAAGATGTCTCTCTCAGATTGTGTACATGTTTATTATGCTCTGTATTGTAGGTATGCAAAGCAGTTCTTTAAAACTGTTCCCAAGTTTTGAACAAAAAGCGATGTTGTTAAAGCGACAGGCATTTGCTGTCTTCAGTGGAGAAATTGATCAGTATCACCTTTACCTTCCATTAATACAAGGTAACACTATAATTTTTTTTAAATGTACCTTGTTAACATAGGCACAGACTTCTTATAGCTTATATATTTTGTTGTATTAACTGTATCCCTACTGCCTCTTAATTCTTGGCTAGCATCACAAAAAGAAAAAAACCTTTAAAATGTCTGATTGCTAACATAGGGGTTTGACCAGAAAAAAAGAAACAAAAGTTAATCCAGCTCCAAATTGTCATGTTTCGAGAGGCTATTTTTTAAAAATTGACAATATAATTGATGGAGTGGAAAGATCAGCTAATCAAAACTGGGTGACATAATCAAAGCAATCTACATTTTCCCCCTGCATTTCTATTTTACCAAAATTAGCTTTATGCACATGAAAAATTTTAACTTTTTGAAAATGTATTTCAGAACGACTGACAGATAATCTCCGTGTTGGACAGACTTCTATAGTTGCTGCCCAGATGTTTCTCTTTTTCAGAGTTCTGTTGCTAAGAATTTCTCCTCAGCATCTAACCTCATTGTGGCCAATCATGGTGACTGAATTGGTAAGAAATAATACTTTAATAAAACTGTAATAGAACATATTAAATTGGCTCTCCACCTCCACCTTTCCCTTTGAAACTGGTTTATGATTTTACATCTTAGTTTCCAGTTAGATCATTAGGGGGTCTGTTGTGCTTTGAAAATACATTTTACTTTCCATATTAATTTGTTGTGCAAGGAGCTAACTCTTGTAATAGACTGACAGTATTATAAATGATAAAGTTAAAATAAAACTTTGTCATGCATTTTCTAAACTCATAGGAAGCAGTCTTTTTCCATGATTGAGCTGTGTATACATTTTAACAGTTTACAACTTTCCAAAAGAAAAAAAATACCCTTTTTTCCTTTAAAGATTCAGACGTTTATACAACTGGAAGCAGACTTAACTGAGGAGGATGAGCCATCAAAGTAAGAATTGTTTATTGCACATAACACAGAAACAATTCAAGAAAATTAACCTGGTTCAGAACATTGTAAGTGGAGTTCATGGCCAATTTCTGAACTCTTGAAAGTCAGAATAGCATTTGCAGCTTGCAAGCAATGGTACATATCAACATTTGGCATTGATAAACAGTAAGTGTTGTCATTAAGCAGCTGATGTGGCAATTGTGTTTTAGAAATAGGCTACTTACAGAAAAATGGGTGAAGAGCTGAGTCAGTTTTTGACTATTTTATCATGTAGCTTCCTTTTTATAAATATTTGAAGATAAAATGTCAATAAAAATGAACCTTTTATATGTGACTGTAATCCTTTGGCAGATGGGAAAATACTGAGTGGGTTTTTTGTTTTGTTTTTTTAAATACTGCTTTCCTTCCTGGTAAATCACACAGGAGCAACAGCAAAGTAAACAGACAGAAAGTTTCTGCTTCCGTTGATGGCAGTGGCCCTTTACTTTCAGACATACTACAGAACAAGCTGTCCTTGTATTTATCAGCTTGTAAGTTCCTGGATACAGCGCTCTCTTTTCCACCTGAGAAGATGCAGTTATTTCAAATGTAAGTCCTCTAGTCACTTTTTTTTAAATGTATTTAGTACTGTAGGCAACTTATTTTGTGCACCGTTTTACCTTTTAAAAAAATAAGTACTCTGACTTTTCCTCTCTTCTCCATAGTTAGTAGAGCTGGTGTCTGTCACCAGTCTTTTTCTGCTCCACAAGTTTTTACATAGGTATGGGCATAACCTGCTGGGTAGCTGACAAATATTTTAAAAATCAGCCGATGAGAGGATTTTGCTGTTTCCAACACTGACAGAATTGTTGTGGGGGGAGAGAGTCTGTTTCATTTTCACTTGTATTGGGGACAGATATCGTCCATCCTTTTAATACTTAAATAGTCTGACCGCAAAATACAGCTCTTATAATAGAGTGTGGGGGAGGATGTTCAGAACAAATATTAAAACAGAGGGGTAAGAAAACTTAGTGGTGTAATTAACGGTCATCATTATTTCTTTATTTCTAGGAGAGGGACTCTCATGAATGATTTCTGACCTATACAATACATCTGTTTCAGGTACAGATGGGCCTTTGTTCCAGAGGTGGACACAGAAGCTTGTACCATGACCTCTCATCTAATGGAAAATCACCAGGAATGTAAACCACATATCCTTAGAATCATGGACTTGTTAAAGCTGAAATATGGGGTAAAGAGAACACTTCATTAGATACATATTTTTTTATTAAAATGAAATCTGATAACTTTAAAGAATCATTTTTATTCATTTAGAAAAATCAGCTGGGCATTAAGTTAAATTCCATTGATCTATCTTCACAATATTCCTGTTACATTGCATTTACCTAGAGGATTCCAAATAGCCAGTTTTTCAGTGGCAGTAAGGATCAGTTAATAAATTGAAGTGATACTTGCTTAATAGGTAGATTTAGATGTAATATATTCTGACAAGGGTCAGACTGGGAAAAATCACTGTACTCTCCCAAACTCCATCCACTCATGACCCCAAAATGAGAAACTAATCACACAACCTTGGTCGTATCTTCATAGTGTTACATGTTCAGATTTAATAAGACATGGTGTCAAAAAACCAAACCAATTGAAATTTTCTTTAAGTAAAACCATCAATCAATACTTAATATAATACTATACAGAAATAAAAACGTGCATGCCAGTCTTTGACTGAAGAAGTTTGGCAGCTCATTTCTCTTTAACTCACTCCCCCAAATTCATTCCTTATATATTGGTTTAAATGAAAGAAAACGTTTCAAAATTTTTTTCTTTTTTAGGGCTAGCTCTGTTGAAATACCCTTTCTCATGATTTATTATGAATATTCTCAAATTGCCTGGTCAATAAGTAAATTACAATCTATAGCTAATTTATTACTACTGAGACCATCTGTGACCATAATTAGCTCTTGATAATTTAAACATTAATCAATCCATTACTCAGTGGTTTGTTGTTACATTGATTGTAGAACCCATCTGTTATAACAAATATTCCCTATCCATTTAATCAGTTACTAATATCAATCATGGTGCACATTTATAAGTATCTTTTCTTAATTAGTAGTCCTTCCTGGGCGCCTGGACTAAGTTAGCAAGATAAGGATAAAAAGCAGAGCAGATAATGAAACACAGTCCTACTACTGATGGCAGACAATCATTAGTTTAAAATAAAGCACTCTTTAGCATTTAAAAGCTCTTTGGCTAGCACAGAAATGTTTTGGGGATTTTTGGCCAAGGAATCATGAGTTTAATATACAAAAGAATCATAAAATCATGTAATATACAAAAGAATCATTGATTAATAACAGTATGATCTTGCATGCTTTGGACCAAAAATGAAGTGGTTGATAACAATATTGGTATTTTAAATTATTAGACTTCCGCATCAAAATCCCATCAAGAGGAATGGAGGTGTTAATGATTCCCAGAGCTCTTGTTTCAGATTGTCTGCAGAGTCCTGCATGCATTGTCTTCTCTTTCTATCCAGTCTTCATTGGAAGGTTGCTCTAGTTTGGACCCATAGGGGCTAATTTTATCAACTTGCTAAACCAGTGCAAACCTGGTCATTTCACTCCCGAACCTAGCAGATACTGCAGCTGTTTAGGTCTTCTGGTTGGATATTGGAGGAGAGGACCTTCACGTGTATCTTGCTCTCTAAACTGAAAACCAAAAAATTGGAATTCTTTTAATACAGGAAATCTTTCAAAAATACAATATGAAGATATTTTGAAACTAACCATCTTAAATGGCTACACAGTTATCATACATGTATTCTGAACATATTTGTAGTTTTAGATACTGCAGCATAGCTTTGCAAACTAGGGAGGATTAATAAGTAAGACAAAGCAGGTTGTGGCTGGGAAATGCTATTTAAAATTGTATGTGTGCTTTCAAAGACTTTTCAAGAACTGTTTCTCACAAAAGAAAACAATGTGTGGCTCAACTCAGAAATGTGACTATTTAGAAATGCATCTTTTAAATGCAGATGTGCTTCCTGAATTCATTAGAGATCTTGCTTTAATGTCACAATGTTTTTACTTATTCTGTTATTACAACATAGCCAGTGCAGTTCAGTGAATGAGCTGGGTTTTCTTTTAATGTGTGCCTCAGAGGAATCCGTATTAAAATTTGAAGTACTTAGTCAAATTCTGCCCTGATTTACACCTGTGCAGCCCATCTGAAGGCAGCGGAGTTCTGAAGAATAAATAGGACAGGCAGAGTCAGACTGCAGAATCTCATTACATACAGTCATACACCGAACCCCATTGTGGAAGGGGATCTTACACATTTGGTTAATTATGTTAAACTCCATTACCCACTTGCAGCTTTTTCCCATATTATTCAATGCCTGCCATCCAACATATATGAATCACCTTCCCAGAAGTAAAGATGTAAACTACTACCCAGTACTTTGGGTTCTTTTTCCAAACCTGTTTCTAATAGGCTAATGAGCACTGTTCCACAGACAATGCATGAGCAGGTGACCAATAGGGATTACTGGGGAAATGACTATGGAACCACATAATACCATTTTTAGAAACTTACTTTTTAAAGTAGAACTGTACTACTTTAAGCTAACAACTGCACAAATTATCTTGTGATGCAAAAAATGCTTGGTATAGCAGGCTGCAGCTCTCGTGTTGATTGTCAAATAATTTCTAGTGCAGATTTTAAACCACATTATATCATAAAAGAATAGAATAGCTTTCTTCATAATAATGAATGTTCTGGTTTGTATGTTTGTTTGCAGGAAACAAATACTAATGAGAGAATTTCAGAGAAATGTGAATATCCTCTTTTGAACCTTCATTCTATATCCAGCATTACACAATTAATGCCCTTCTTCAGGACCCTGAGCTGTGCTTTTAAAGCACAAGGTAACAGGTCCCAAAATGCACAGAGTTCAGCATCTCTTTCAGTGGAACATCCTGCTGGCAACAGCACAAGGATCTTGAAACAACTAGAAGAAAGTGTTGAATGTGACTTTTTGGAAAATCTGGAAAGTTAAGGCAATTACAGGACAATTCATTTATGTTGGCAAAAATAATTAAACCGTGTTACAACCTCATTGTCAAAAAAAGATGTTTTGTTACTGATTTATTTGATTTGATTTTTCTGCCACACACACACAGTTCTGACACTTCAATTCGACTTTCTTTGTACAGGTGTGAGGTACATCTTCCTGTCTCTTTATTCCTTGCATTGTGTTGAACAGTTAGGATTTTTTTCTCAGCTTTTCTGGAAGGGAAAGGTAACATAATTTAGTACCAATGATGAGTTATAACTATATTCTTCCTCATACTGGTAATATAAATAGGATTGAAGAAAATTTATTTTTTTGTAATTGAAGTAGAAATGTTTTGGACTAAGGAATGCAATAGTTTTACTAGTTATCTGACAAATTAGAAAATTATATTTTAATCTGACTCACAATCTTTTTTCTGAAAGTGAAAAGAAACTAATATAATTTTCTAAAAATTGCATGTCTATGTACAGTCAGCTTGCAGATGTACATACTTTCCTGAAGTTATTTAAACCCCACTTATAGTCCTCTTTAACTATTGCCCAAACATATTTATCTTCTAAACATCTATAGAGGTAAAAATACTAAATTACAAAGGTGTAATGAGCTTTAAGGAAATATAAGTAATGTGCAGATGTACTGTATTTGTAATCTCTCATCTGTATGTTAGTAATATACTCTGCAACATCAGTGATTTAATTTGACAGATCTATTCAGTAACATTTATTGTAATATGTATTGTTGAATTAAATTATTCCCTTCATTCAAAAATGATCACTTTTCTAAAATGAAATCTTTGTTCAGAAATTCTTTCAGGGAATAAAATCACTTTTGAATGGCAATTTAATTAAAATAGTCCTGTAAAAATGTAAACTACTGTATAAAAGAAACTTGCAGATCTTGAAATGTACGTGTCTTATGTCCGTCATAGAGACTTCACTTTCAGAGGTGACGAAAAGAAGAACTTTTACACTTTTTAAAGACTCTTTATACAGGAAAAGGTCTTTGCTACTTTAGGTGGCACAAGAGATGGGAGGAGACAATTCACGGGGTGTGCCTGAAAAGTTCAGGAGCAACCTCTGAATTCTGGTGGCAAAGCAGTTCTGATGGATTGAGGTGAAGGGGAAAAGGGATTGAATGGTTTATTATCCCACACATAGTATGACTAAATGCCTGAACTACCTAAAATGCCTCGTGGTTGATCATGGCCTTATGATGAACATCCTGGCAGTACTCTTGGTACAAATGATTACAAGATTTTTTGTTTTCTAATTGTGAAAGCAAACTTTGCTGAATCTTCAAACTGCCTACTAACTCAATGAAGTACAAAATCAGCAAGATGAATAAATAAGATGATAAATTATGTAGACTGCATTATTTTGGGACATTTTACACTTTTCATGTTTGTAAAGGTGAAGAGCTTTAATTTTTCTGTTTAATACCTTCATCTCTAAAGAAACTTATTATTGTGCAATATTGTTGAGCACTTGGCTGCTGCTACTAATGTTAATTGGAAACCTCAACATCGAACTAGTCATGCCAAGACTTTTGATTTCAAACTTATTGTCACGCTTTTCGATTTTAAAAAGTCTCAGTGAACAGCAAAGATATTGAACAATACAGAAGGGATTTTTTTCTCAAGATTTATACAGAAACACTGGAGGCTACTCAGTAATTCTTGTTGACTTGCAGATAAACAGGTTTTTCATCTCCATTTTGATACAGCATAAACTGGTGAAACATACACAAACAACATCCTTTACTGTGATTGTGCTACAATATTGACTAATGAATAGATATTTACTCAGTCCTGTGTTGAATTTTAATATTTGTAAACATTGGTACAATAATCAACTTAGTAAAAGTGTAGCATTGTTTACTCATTATGAATGTAAATCGTTAGGCTTCTTTCTAAATGTAATTTATTGATAAACTATACCTGTGAAAGCAGTTGGCCTAATCACAAAGATGTAGCAATATCTATTCTCCAGTATATATCATTATTGAAATTACACTGGAGCAGAACATTTATTGAAGTTAAGTATCTATGTTATTTCTAAAATGTTTTCATTCAAATATTAATAAGTAAATGAGGCTAACACACTCAGGGTATTTTGACGTTTTTATTTGTAAATCAAATTTTGTGACAAGAGGCAGCCTTTGTTTTCAGTCAGTAATTATTCTTCTCCGGCCTAACCTAGATGAAGTATATACGTCATGAGAGCTGTCCCAATGTAGGGTGGTTCACCACCAGATCTTCATTCCAGATCCTCATTTTAGTTATAGATCTGAACAGCCTGTCCTCTTGCAGTTGCTAGACAGCTTCCTTTTGTATTTACAAGAGAACCATTACTTGTGGTACTAGACCAGCCTCCCATGATAAGTCCCCTTTCTGTTGCTCTCTGTTCTACCTCCCTTGAGACAGGGAGCATCATCTTTGACAGCCCAAGCTTCAGTTGTCACAAGTATCAGATGTCATGTTCAAACACGTTTCCCACATAGCAGCGAAATAGCATTGCCCTCTATACCACAGGTTCTCTCTCATACTTGAGTTTTGCAGACCCCATCTGTAAAGGCAAGGTACTATTTTGGTTAAGAGTGGTGTTGACTTTGTTACTGAAATAGTTATACCAGTAAATTGCATTAGTGTGTATGCAGATATACTGGTATAAACACTTTTATACCAGCATAACTTATTCCCCTTTCTGTATGGGAATAGTTGTATCAGTTTAAAGTATTCTTAGGGCTTGCCTACATGGCACAGCAATATGCACTTGGTGTTTGACTACTTAAGTGTATTAATACGTTGCGTGCTAACTGGACCATATAGTCCCTGTTGGTAAATATTAGAAGTCCATTAATGTGCTGTTACACAGTTATCATACACCTAGGGAACTTAGTGTGTGCCAGCATGGTCTGTACGGGTCAGTTGGTGCACAAAATTTTGGCACACTAGAAATTACATCCTTCTAGTGTGCATTGCCAGGTCGTGTGGACATTTACACTCATAAATGCAGCCACACTGGGGTGGTTATACCACTTCAGCCATATTGGTAGAGATAATGCAGCCTAGGGTTGCCTGTTTTGGCTGGATATATTCCGAGAGGTTTCATCACAACATAATATTTAATTTAATTTAATATTTATCTTTAATTCCTGGAGACTCTAGGACAACCTTGGGGTTAGCAACCCTAAATAATTTATGTATAGTCATACCCTAAGAACCTTTAGCATAAAGGCTGATAAGAGTAGAAAGAATAATTTTGCTTAATAGGTGTCCATTAGTGATGATTTCTTTGCAAAATTAATTGGGTAAATCAGAACACTAGTTCAGTTGGTTTTTTATAGAAACAGCAACTTCAAAATCACGGATGTTTAAAGCTTAATATTCCAGTAGACAAAGTTCATAGTATTTACAACAGAGATTACTGCCAAAGAACAACAGAAGTTGAAATGTGCTACATGAAAAAAAAGCTAAGTGTATTCAATATTATCTTTGGAATGTAATTCTTTTAATAGTATTAAATGTTATTTTGAAATACCTTTTCAAATGGAACTTTAATTTTTGTACTATTCACTTCTGGCAAGCTGTCCTCACAGATAATTTTAGTTTCTTTAATTCTCAAAAGTCTCTAAAGAATTTTATTTCAACTTATCAAGGCCCAGTTACAGAAATCTATGTTCCAATAAGTGTAAACAACTTTTGTCTTGCAAACCTAGTGGAACAGCGGGTCTATCTGAAACAACTGCTCTTTATAGTCTAAGCACCAAATGCTCTATCCCCTGATAGTTTTATAATCCAAAGATACAAGAGATAAGTTTCAATGATTCTGCTACAGGTCAGAACTGAAAGTCACTGAACCAAAATTTCCATCCTTCATTCTCTGCCTTCTTCACACACCTTTGTAGTACTGTGGTATGATTAATTTCAGTTCACGCTAGAAGTTGACATGGTTCACTTGTGCTATATAATATTTGAAAAATTCTTCTGACTAAAAAGTGCAGCATGCATTTTAAGAAATAAGACTGCATACCCAATTGGAAATGATGAATTGGACGGTGAGTTGGAAGTCGCTGAAGAAACTGATTTACCCTAATAATAAATGCTACTTAATTATATATCAGCATATATTAGCACCTGATGTATTTGTTTTTTCCTCCTGGAGTGTTGGGCTTCCAAAACTCCTTTTGAAGTCAATGGCAGATACTCAGCAAATCCGAAGATCGGGTCCTAAAGCATGAGTCCTGCAACTGCAAAGGTCTCTCCATCACGGGCTATGTTTTTAACCAAGTTAAACAGATGAAATTCTAACTTTTGGTCTTTTTATTCTAGACATTTCCAAATAGAGATTGTTTTCTTGGGAACTCCACTGAGAAGTACTGAAGGCAGAACGCTATAGAACCCCCTGCCCCACCCAGAAGTTCTTTAGCACCATCCCTCTCTCTCACACTTGTGAATGCAGCCATATGTGCAGAGAAGCAGAACGTGGTGGGACCTTCAGAAGATTTTTTTCTGTCTTAAGGACACCAGGAAAATTGGTGGTCTCCATCAGCCTAGTTGTATACTGAAGTCCTCACCAAACAAATCTAACAGAAATAAATGGTATATAGGTTGCAGTAGCCCCAAGTTACCTTTTTTTGTGGATGTTAAGTTTTGATAGGTCCTTTACTATGAAAGGCACTAATGCCTGCTTTTCTGTCTGTCCACCACCAATCATTGTTACATTCCCATCCTTCCACCTGTGGGCCCTGGTTTGGAAACGAAGCATTGCCGTAAGGTAGGTCTGTCTCTTTTATGACAGGCAAGCTGAACTTGGGTATGGTCATACTAAAAATCTCCACATATTCAGATTGCTTCCAGTCTCCAGAGACTAATCATTTACCCTAGATAAATTTGTGTCTTACTCACACCAAAGACAACACCAGTAACTATTTGTGTGATAAACTAAGTAAAGATTTATTAACGAAGAAAAATGTTATTTGCAGGTTAAAGCAAACGTGCATGTACATGAGTTGCCAGCTCTGGTTCATAAAGTAACATAGATGTGGAAAACTGCCCATTCAATATGTCCCTCAGGACAGAGTCGGGGGAAACCCTAGGAGAGCTCTACTTTGGGGATGGTCTACACTTAAAATCCTGCAATGATGCAGCTGTGTTGCTGTAAGTGAAGATGCTTCTCTCATGCTGCCTGGAGTGGTTAATGCCTAAGAATGCCAGAAAATGTCAATGTCAGAAAATGGGACAGACACCCAGTAACAAAAGTGTTCTCCCCATATCACTATATTAGTTTTATCTTGGAGTCACAGAGAGTGTCCTTAGACATTCCAACCCTTTCTCCTTCGAGGAGTGTCCCTCTGGGAGCTCCACCTTGGTTTTTACAGTGCGTCCCGCGCCTGGACTGCAGATCTACAAAGCAATGCTCATCATGGCTGCATGAGCTCTGCAAGGTTGCCTTGCGCCTGCTTGGCGCCCTCACGGTGTGCATGTGGCGTGACCTGTCTCAGTTCTTTCTTAATCGCTCACTGTCTTGGATGGAGTTTTAACATCGCCTCAGTTCGTTGTTTATTTTCCGAATCTACTACCTTCTTTTCTTCCTTTACCTCAGTTTTTGGACTCCTTCATTCTTTTGTGAATCCTGTACTTTCCACCTAAAAAAAATAAAATAAAATTTTTCCTCATGCCAGGTTCACCGGGCTTCAAGCGCTGCGAGCAGTGCTGAGACGCTATGCTGGCCTCAGATGGACGTAGTCTCTGTATCAGGTGTTTGAATGAGGGGCATATCTCACAGAAATGTTCCCACTGCAAAAATCTGAGCTCCTGAGCTCACTGGGGTAGAGACCTCCAGCTAAAGCTGTTACTCATGGAACGGTCACTTAGACCAGCCTCTGACCCAGGCCAGACTCATCAACCTCTTTGATCCCCAAAGAGATGTTTGAGCTCACCAATAACATCTTCAAAAGAGAGAAAACCAGCATCTCCTCCCAAAAAGATGGCTCATACCAAAGAGGTACCTGAGGATCCTTGTGCATCAAACACAAAATGACACTACAGGTCGTCTTCATCAGAATGTAGAGACAGCAGCAACCAGCAGTTAAAATCAGTGGTTGCTAAAAGTTCAAAGTTCAAAACATCACTCGGTGCCGGCACTGATAACAGCAACGGTGCCGCAATCACATATTGAAGATACAGCACCGACTGACACCACGGTACCACACAATGCCGGCGTGGCACCGAGGCAATCCACACCAATCACAAGTCTACCAGCACCAAGCCATTCTCCGCACCATGCCATCTCCAAGAAGCACAGTGAGAAGAAAAAGCATCGAAGCAATTCCACAGCCTCTCTCTCCAGTTTCACACTTTTCTGACACTGCTGTCACCTGCACCCCTGTCCCATGCAGGTTTGAAATCCCCCATCCCATTCTTGAGTAATGAAGACCCGGATGAGCAAAACGGCATATTCTCGCCTCAACCACCATCGATGACACCAAAGAATTACAGGGCTCAACTCCCCACTTTTCAGCCAGGACCGTGGTATCCTCCCCCATGGTACGGACCACCCCCAAACTACCCACCTCACTGGGAGCCTGGGTGGCATTATCAGGATGCATCATCCAGACCATCCATCGCTGGAATGCACAGGCCAAAATCAAAACAGACTACTCAAACTCAAGTAGAACCAGAAAACCCGGAGGATGACATGGAGGAACCAGAGGAAAGACCTCCACCGCATGAGTCACTCGTCTCCAGATGAAGTCATTATCCTATCACCCCCCACCACAGCTGATGACTTTAAACAGTTTCAAGACCTCTTCCACCAGGTGGCAGAATCTCAGCAGATATCAATGCAAGAAGTCCAGGAATCTCAGCATAAACTTCTCCGGATCCTTCAAACAAGATCTTCCCCAAGGATTGCCCTTCCTATGGACAGTGCTCTAATGGGCCCTGCCAATGATGATATATGGCAAACACCAGCCACAATCGCCACAATCTGCAGTAGGGCTGATTAGAAATACTATATAAACAACTAAGGATCTGAATACCTCTTCAACCATCCTCCCCCAAATTCACTAGTAGTAGAAGCTGCCAACCATAGACACAAGACACACAATCGATCCACTCCTCATCATAAGGAGGATTTTAAAAAAATGAATCTACTTGGTAGAAAGGTCTATACCTCCTCGACCTTGCAGTTAAGGGTAGCTAACTACTCGATGCTACTAGCGAGCTACAATCATGACAGCTATCTGAAATTAGCAGATTTTATTGAGCACATACTGGAAAACAAGAGGGAACAATTCCATGCTATCAAAAGGGGGGGGGAGGCAATTAATTTTGAGAACAGCACTTCAGGATGCCCTAGATGTGGTGGATACTGCGGCTCGCTCTCTGGCAACCAGAGTAGTGATGTGAAGATCGTCCTGGCTCCACGCCGCTGATCTCCCCAGACAGTTACAAGCGATGATCGAAGACTTGCCCTTCTATAAGAAAAAACTATTTTCAGAAAAGACAGACAAGATAATGCATTCCTCCAAGGATTCGAGAGCTACTCTACAAACCTTCAGAATATACACACCTGCAACCAGATGCAGAACATACCAGTGCCAACCTTATAATTCAAGGTGTCACTTCCCATACCAGAACAGGTCACAATACAGGAGATAAGTCTAGCCACCATGTAACAGAAGATGCGCACAACGTCATAGGCAGCCCTCAAATCAGGCTCCAACGCCCCCAACCACCACCTTCGAGACCTCAATTTTAGAGATTTTGTCGAGGACCACCTACACTCCTCAAAAGTTCTGGAGCCACAGTTTTTGGACAGATTATACCATTTTTACAAAGCTTAGACTGAAATAACATCTGACAAATGAGCTCTTGATACAATTAGAATTGGCTACATCATCCCCTTTACCACCAAACCATCCCACCACTGTCCTTGCCTGTCCCTCTTTAAGGACACCACTCACATACAATTAGGGGAGGAGGGTGCACACCTTCTTTCACTGGATGCTATAGAAATGGTACCCAAGGAACATATGGGGAAGGAATTCTATTCCCCTTATTATTTGACCAAAAAGAAATCGGGTGGCTGGCATCCAGTTCTTGATCTGAGAGAATTAAACAAGTATATTCAACCCCAAAAGTTTAAAATTATTACATTCACATCTATTATTCCAGCTC
This sequence comes from Pelusios castaneus, assembly GCA_007922175.1. Taxonomy (NCBI): domain Eukaryota; kingdom Metazoa; phylum Chordata; order Testudines; family Pelomedusidae; genus Pelusios; species Pelusios castaneus. Next base: position 11,313,373 of record ML685813.1, read on the forward strand.
TAGAACAGGGGGACTGGTTCACGGCCCTCGACTGGCAAGATGCATATTTTCACATTTCTGTCCACCCAGCTCATAGAAGGTATCTTGATTTATAGTAAATGATATTATCAATATGCTGTTTTACCCTTTTGGTCTTTCCACAGCCCGCATGTATTCTTGAAAACTCTCGCTGTCCTTGCAGCACACTTGAGTGAACGGTATAACCATCTTTCCCTATCTCAATGACTGCCTTTTAAGGGCACGCACCGAACACACTACACGTCATACAGTCGAAATTACTGAGACAGTGTTCAAACAATTGGGACTCATCATGGATTTGCTGTAATTTATAATAACACCATCGCAAGAAATAGTTTATTGGCTCTCGTCTCATCTCCATAAGGGCACAAGCCTTCCTTACAGACTTACGAATCAAAGCCATTTCAGAATGAATAGACATTATGATGCATGCTCCTGTGATCAAAGTGCATGTATGCCTACAACTTTTAGGCCACATGGCCGCAACTATGGCGGTAGTACAAAACGTAAGCCTACACATGTGAATTCTTCAACTGTACCTGACCAAGGTGCACAAGCCTATGTACCACTCTGTACAGAAAGTAATTACCATACCAATGCAGGTAAAACAGTCATTGCAATGGTGGGTCGAACCACAAAACCTTACAGCAGGAGGTTACCCTTCAAACCCTACTGCCATCGATATCCATGTCAACAGATGCATCCCTTCTTGGCTGGGGTGCCCATCTTTCCTCCCACGCCATCTAGGGCAAGTGGTCTTGAGTGGAATTGACCTTCCACATAAATCTGCTTGAACTCCGAGCCATCATTTCAAACACATCATAACAGGCCAACACGTAAGGATACTCACAGACAACATCGCCTGCATGTTTTATATAAACAGGCAAGGCAGAGCATGATCAAGATCCCTATGTGCAAAGGCAATACTCCTATGGAACTGGTGCCTGGAAAACAGTCACACTCTCTGCAACTTACCTCCCATGCATCCACAATACGAAGGCAGACTTTTTGAGCAGGTTTTTTACTCAGGACTATGAATGGGAGATCCGTCCGGGGATGCTGCACAGTATCTTCATGCAATGGGGTTTTCCTATCATAGACCTTTTTGCTACACATCGGAATCGCAAATGCCATCTGTTCTGCACAAGAGCAGGAATCGGTCATGGATCCCAAGGAGATGCATTCCTACAGGACTGGGGGAAGCACCTACTATATGCCTTTCCCCTGATCCCATTAATAAACAGAACGTTAGTCAAAATTCGCCACGATGCAGTGACAGTAATAATGATTGCACCTGCCTGGGCCAGGCAACCCTGGTTTACCTACCTCCTGGAGATGTCAGCAAAACAACTAATCACTCTACGAGTAATGAGGAACATATTAACATAACATCAGAGCCGTACAACTCATCCAGACCCCACGAAGCTACATTTAACCACGTGGTACCTCAGTGGTTCCAACAGGAGGAGCTATAATGCTCAGAGGAAGTACAGCCTGTTCTATTGAATAGCAGGAAGCCATCAATTCGCAAAACCTGCCTTCAAAAATGGTCAAGATTTCAACATTGGTGCACTGATCACAATGTGTCCCCCATTGTAGCCACAATTCCAGCGGTTTTGGAGTATCTCCTCTCCCTGAGGCAGTCCAACCTTTCCAATAGCTCCATCAGAGTTCACCTAGCAGTGATCACAACCTTCCATGAGAATGACTCACTCTTCTCACATAAAATGGTGAAGAGATTCTTAATGGGCCTGCAGAATCTCTATCCAGCCGTCCGCCCACCCACACCAACTTGGGACCTTAATCTAGTTCAAGAACCATTACCAGGCCTCCCTTTGAGAACCCCTGGCCAAATGCTCACTTGCCTTTCTCTCAATGAAGGTGGCCTTCCTCATCGCCATAACATCCGCTCGATGCGTCAGTGAACTTGCAGCTCTCATGGCCACACCCCCATACACAGTTTTTTACAAGGATAAAGTTATTCTTAAACCACATCCTCGGTTCATACCGAAGATATCTACATTCCACCTCAATCAGATCATAAACTTGCTTATATTTATGCCGAAATCTCATGCTTCTCCAGCTGAAACCATTCTCCACACTCTAGACATTCGGCACGTTCTTGCCTTCTACCTAGAGAGAACAAAAACATTAAGGTCTACAAACAGACTTTGTCTCTATGGCTGACCACTCTAACGGCAATCCTATTTTGACCCAAAGACTATCCAAATGGATTTCGGGTTGCATTCACCTGCTATACATTAACAGGCACCGCACCACCAGACCGTATTATGGCACATTCCACCAGAGCAGTCACAATGACAACAGCCTTTCTTAACAACGTGTCAATCACGGACATTTGCAAAGCCGCCACCTGGGCATCAACACATACATTCACGAAACGTTATGCTATTGACCAAGCATCCCATCAAGATGCACAACGAGGGCTCTCAGTACTTGCTACCATTCAAAACTGCAATTCCGAAGTCCCTCCATCCTCAGCGGACACGGCTTTGTAGTCTCCCAAGGTGGAGCCACCCACAAGGACACTCCTTGACAGAGAAAGGAAGGTTACCCACCTTTTGTGGTAACGAGTTCTTTGAGATGGGTGTCCCAGTGGGTGCTCCACCACCTGCCTGCCTCCCCTCTCTGCTTTGGAGTGTAAAACCATGGCACTCCTGATTAGAGAAGGAACTGAGGCGGGTCACGCCACACACGTGCCATGAAGGCGCCAAGCAGGTGTGAGGCGGCCTCGCAGTATTTGTGCAACCACCCTAAGCATTGCTTTGTAGCTCTCTGATCTGGGCGCGAGGTGCACCGTAGACCACAAGGTGGAGCACCCACAGGGATACCCATCTGAAGGAACTCTAGTTACCACAAAAGGTGAGTAACCTTCCTTTTTTATCACCCAAACCAACTCGACTTTATGATGAAAGGTTATTAAAACCAAATTCACCACACATTAGGTTACTTCCAGCCCCACAGAACTGGAAGGCCTACTCCCAGGTCAAGGTATACTTCAGATCTCACTGCAGACAAAGCTGTTGCCAGTCCTTTAGTAACTAAACTATAGATTTATTAGCTAAGAAAAAGGAGAGTTGTTGAGAGATTAAAGCAGAGAAACTCCATTGCAGATAAATCAGAGTTGTGGTCCCACTGATGCAGAAATGTAATGTCTGTTTGCTTTCTGTAAGTTCCTCTGGGTTTCCTAAAATAGTTGTGGGGTCCTCTGCCCAATTGCATAAGATTTCCCCTTTCAGAAGCTGTGCAGTCCAGAGCTGAAAAATTGCTCCTAGGATCCCATATTTTCTAGATCTTGCACACCAGAAGACAAACTAGAAATAGTTCCCAGCACAGTATATGTCTGTAGACTTCCCACTGTGGGGCACACAATGACTCAGGCTATGTACACACGATCACTTTATTGCGTGGTAAGGCTCCTTACCATACAATAAAGCCAATTGAGTACACACGATCAATTTCTCTGTTGCGTGGCAACACCCTCTTGCCGCGCCACAGTTAAACCACTCAAAACCAGAGTGGTAGCATTATCGCGGAACAGCTGTTCCGCGGTAATGCTTATGTGTACTCATTTTGCGCAATAGACAGCCTCCGGAAATGTCCCAGAGTGCCAATCGAGGCCACTCTGGGACCTTGGAGCTGTCAAATATGTCAATTTGACTGCTCTAGCGGTTCGAGCCGGCCCCCCAGTTCAGTCCAGGGTTTCGGGTGGGGGCAGAAGCTCCGCCGGAGCTTCTGCTGCCACCTGATCCCCCAGCTTGTTCGGCTGTCAGCAGGAGCTGCGGCGCTTAAGCGCCGCGGCTCCTGCTAACAACCAGAGCCCGGGAGCTGAGCTGGGGGGGGCCAGCTCGAATCGGAGCCGGCTCCCCAGCACAGTCCAGGGGTTCGGATGACAGCGGGGGCTGGCAACGCAGCCCCCCTGCCACCGGAAGCCCTGCAGCTGGGCTAGGGGGCTGGCTGTGGGCAGTGCATGGTGGGACAGGTGCCCACCATGCACTGCTCTTCTTTCGCAAAGGAGCATTCACATGGTGAATGCTCCTTTGCGAAAGAAACAGCAGTGTGTACACGAGAAAGCACTATATTTATAGCGCTTTCCTTGTCCCGCAATAACTTATTGCGGGACAAGTGTTCTCATGTGTATATAGCCTCACTCTTTGAAATTAGCCTTCTACTTCCCATGCATACATAAGTAATCTAGTTACACTGATTTTACATAAGGTAATTGCTGGCCATGCATTATAACAGGGATAGATGAGAGAAGATAATACCGGTAGTACTCATTAGTTTCTTAAGATGAATTATATATAAGATACTGACACACAAAAACAATACCAATAACATTTTCCTTGATTTCTTAACAACACCAATGAATGGGCTTATGTCTGCCAACACACTTAACATCCTTTTGATATTCATTCACAAGTAACTAGTCCTATTAACACTTCCCTGAGGTGGTGATCTGAGCTAGCCAGCTGCCATTGTTACAGAACTGGCATGGTAATTTGTCTATAAACTGCTATGCTGATGGGAGAGCTGCTTCTGTCTGCATAGTTAATCCACCTCCGTGAGATGTGGTAGCTATGTCAGTGGGAGAAGCTGTACTGCCAACATAGCAGCAGTACAGATGTGACAGAGCCATTCAGTAGGACTCCTTAATGGGTTGAGGGGAAATTCTCATGCCTGAGTTCACAAGGTCAGAGCAAACATTTTCATAGTTATAAAGCAAAACTTAGATATTTCCTTAAAGCATGGTGTAAAGGCATTACAAGTGAAATTACTGCATGTGACAGTGTACAAGCATTTCATAGAATATGTCTATGCAGCAACTAGTTTAGCCTGATTTATAGACTGTATGTTAATTATATTGATTACTTAAGAATTCCCAGATATCACTTTGAGATGTGACAGATTTCTGTTCCAAGATCAGGCCCAGTAGTATTCAAATTATTATGTAGTTGGGATCCCCGATGTCCACAGCTGTAACACTGACATTATATGAACTGTTCTATATGTACAAATAGTTTATTAATTTAGCACAGTCACAAACATTCCCACTCAGGAAGGTAGGTAGAGATACTCCAAAATACACATCTGAACATCCTTACACTCCCCCTGTACCTTGCAGAACATCCTAAAATGTTCATTATCTTCCTCATCACCATCACCTTCCCCCTTATTGCCAGCGGCCATCAGCACCTCCCAGAGCTATCTCTCTCTCTCTTTCTCTCTCTCTCTTAGTGCCTGTAAACTGGGGTGCATGTTACATTGACACCACTATGTCTGATGCCTTTTCAGTAGAGGTTTCTCCTCTTTCCCTGATTTGTATTTCCTCACCTTACTCACGTTGGAGTGTCCTTCCCCTATCGGTTAGTATATCAGTGATCTCAACGTATATATGTCAGTTTGTTGCCCTGGCCCTCTTGTGGTTAGGCATCTGTCGTTTTAGTTCATGTACCTGTTGTTATTGTTAGGTACATAAATTTGTCACTACCGCTCTTGTGGTTCTACCCGTGTTCTTGGGTTAGAAATTCCCTTTAAACACTCCATTTTCATCTTCCCCATACTCGGAATATGCTGTTGAGCCATATATCTGTGCCAAAGTTCGTAGGCTTCAAGCTTTATGCTAACTGTAGGAGCTAATGTCTTACAGGGTACAGGCCTGTAAGTTCCTTGTACTACTTCTGAATATAATAAAAGCAGAATATAATGCCAGGCAGTGACTGTACTAAAGGCAAGCTGGGTTCATGGGCTACACTAGACACCTGCGGCTTGCCTGTGCCAGCTGACTTGTGCTCATGGGGTTTGGACTCTGGGGCTATTTCGCTCCTGTACAAACCTCTGGCATCAGGTTGGAGAAGAGGCTGTAGGACCCTGCAGGGTGGAAGGGTCTCACAGCTTGGCCTACAGGCCGAGACCAGAAGTCTACACTAGAATGAAACAGTCCTGCAGCCTGAGCCCGCCCCCAATCTTGAGTTGGCTGGCACAGGCTCGCTGTGGGTTTTTCTTTATGTAGACACCCATAGAGTCTCTAAACACTAGATACATTCTTAAAAGATATTTTGAACAAAACTAGCATACAGGGCAGCTAGTTTGGTTTCCAGCTCTGAGTTTCAGTTCGTTTTTGCAAAAAATACCTATGGCCTTGGCCAGAGCCTGCATTTGTTTTAGCAGCGTTATTCAGAGCCCTCCAACCATACAGAAGCTCCAGGAGTTCACTTCCTGTGCTAATTGCCTCTAGGCTAAGTAACTCCCTTATATGGAAGTGTCTAGGTGTTTTAAACAATGTGTCTCCAAACTCCTTTTCTAGAAACCATTTTCTCCATCAACTAAATCCCAGCTCTGTATACTTCTGCCTTGGTGTCCTGCCTTTTTTGCCTGTAATCTTGCGCCACCCCTTTTCTGTGAATGAACACTTTTTAAATGCGCTGATATGAAGATCACTGTAATGGGCAGATATTTCCAAGAGCAAGTCATTGCTAACATCTTTGTGAGATGACATGGTGCCATGTAATGTTTCTAGGAGCCTCCTTCATGACCGAGATCTCAAACTTTGCAATAGTATGAACTATGTCTCTGTGGAAAACCTGCTCAGGGCAGTGGCTGGTGGATAATAGGTGGTCTGTGGAGAATTGGCTGGTCACTTAATATGGGCTTTCCTCTTCTCAAGCTGCTCAGTTTCCTGATAGCTAAAATTACGTGGCTTTCATATTCGGGCTTAATGATGTGGAAGGCCCCAGACTTTCCTCTTCTCAAGCTGCTCAGTTTCCCTGATAGCTAAAATTACATGGCTTTCATATTCGGGCTTAATGATGTGGAAGGCCCCAGACTTTCCTCTTCTCAAGCTGCTCAGTTTCCCTGATAGCTAAAATTACATGGCTTTCATATTCAGGCTTAATGATGTGGAAGGCCCCAGGAAGTTTCTATAGTAAAAGCTTTAGATAGTATGCAGTAACTGCCCCCTGATTTGTTAATCGTGTAGACCAAAGGGCTCTTTTGACTAGTAGTTAGAGCTTTGAGGTTCCTCTGTAGTACAAAGCAACTGTACAAAATGTGGGGCCTTTGCTTACTGTTCCAGTCCATGCTGCGTGAAGGGCTTAGGCTGTCTCTTCTATGCTAAAAAAATCAGTGTGCATTAGTTTAGATCATCCTGAAGATTTGTATAGGGTAGCTGGATGAAGTCAACACTATATACCTCCCTGCCTGATGTTAACCTTGCCTAGTTTATGGTAAAATGATAGTGCCTTGTCACCACCAAAATTTGGGACAGCTAACACTCCATCATCCCCTAGTAAGAACACACCTTTCTTTTAGCAGAGCAGATAACATCTTAGACTAGCGGTTTCTCAAATATAAAAGTCAGAGGCAGAGAGGAAGGGAAAGGTGCAAAGAGATTAAGCAGTGTAGTCTGGAGTCTTAAGAGAGACTCAGGCAGCAGGACTTTCTCTGAGGTTTTTGCGGAGAGGAAATCGTGTGGTTATAGTCTGTTATTCTCTTTTATCAAAGAAATGGGATGTCTCCATTTTGCAAACATTAAGCAAATCCTTAACCCCCAAAAATATATCACTCAAAGAGCCAACTATGTTTACTTTTTCATGTAAGCAATTGCTAGAGTTGCCACCGCCATGCCACAGGACACCAGGGACGAGAGAAGGCGGGCTATAAAATCGTGAACCAGAGGGGTGACAATGTTTCTACTAGTAGATCAATTCATACCCTGAAAACACTTGTGGATCCCTACATCCCATGGAACACCTCTTCTCCTACTAACAAGCAAGCAGCATCCCATGGCTGGATCTGCAAGTCAAAGAAAGAGTTCTGAGCCAGGCCCAACGCTAGCTCTGTGCCTGACTCTGGGTGCACAGATCACTTTTCTCAATTCTCCAGCTGTTAAGAACAGGAAGCACTAAATATTCCAAATACTAGATTGTCATCCTCTGAAAAAGTCAGTGTTGCTCATTTCATCTCCATGTCTCATTTTTTCAGTTCCCTTTTTCTCCCTGCTGTCCGGCCTGTAGGCTGAGCTTCCCTTTCACATGCTGCTTGGCTCTCCCCAGAGCAGGGCTCTGTTCCCTCTGGGGCTCTGTGTTCAGTCTATGTGGAGGTGTGGGTGTGGTGCTCCCCAAGAGGTCCAGAGTTATGAGGGACCTCATCCCCAGCTGCCCTTAGCGTGTGGGAGTTTTGTCTCTGTCAGCTGTGGCTCAGCTCCAGAGAACCAATAGCCGTACAAACCCTACTTTCCAAGCCCCCACAGGCTTTGCTATCTCTATACAGGCAGTAAGAGGCACATACCAACGCCAAGCTCTTGGAGCATTCCTGGCAGTGTCCCAGGGGAACACTTTATGCACCAACTTGCAATTTTCAATTCAGAAGCAGCACTCACATATTTATAGTGAAGAAAAGAATGTTTAGCATCCAAAAACATCTAGTAATAGTGAGTAACAGTATTGGAAACATGGTTACTTAGTACAGTAATTCTCAACCTTTTCTGGATTGTGATATGCTTGGCAGCATATTGTGACTCTGCAGCAGTGGTTTTCAAACTTTTTTTCTCGGGACCCATTTGGAAAAAAAAATATATGCCCACGACCCAACAATTACAGCTTGAGCAATGCGTTCCAGTCTTGTGGCGGTGGTGGCAGCGGGTGCCGAGACACAGTGCCTGGGGGTCTGCGACCCAGTATTGGGTCCCAACCCTAAGTCTGAAACCATTCCTCTACAGGACACACTAGTCCATCCAACAACACCCCTCCTGCCCTGGCTGAATCCAGCCATTTCCCCAGCACTCCATGACACACTTACTACTATGTGGCAACACAGTAATGTGCCCCAACACGGTGGTTGAGAACCACTGACTTAGTAAACAAAATCATAACAGGATTTCTGGACACTCACGTTATTCTGTTAAAGAGACAAGGTGAGTCAGGTAAAATCTTCTATTGGAGCAACTCCTGTTGGTGAGAGAGTGTTATAAAATTGTGATACTTTGCCATTTTAAGATACTTAGACATTCTATGTTAGCATGAGTAGATAATAGTTTAGCTTAGCATAAGTGAGCAACAGTATTGAAGCCTTAGGCCGTGGGAAGGTAAACTTATAACCCCGTACCCCTCTGGGGTCCAAAAAAGCTTCAAGAGACACAAACATCCTGCTTCGAAAGGAAACAAAGACCTCTGAAAACCATCAATCTATTAGTGATAAGGTAAAGAAAACATATATGATGAGGACAGGACCATAAAGAAAGAAACAGACATCCTGCTGCAGGAAAAAGTAAAGAAAAACACAAATGATGAGGACCAGACCAAGAAGGGTGAAGGCCAGACCAGGCGCAGCTGAAGACCTACGAATTTGCTCTATCGCTAATTGGACAACGTCATAATCAAGGGGTGTACGTGGGCAGTCTTTGAGGGGGTTAATCAACAATAAAATGTGCAAACACAAGCCTGTGGGCGTGCTCCTACTCTGTGTGGTACTGGAGTCACCCATCTGCAGATGCTAAATAAACTCTAGTCAATTTCCTTATACAGGAGACGGGTCCTTCTTTAAGCCGCGAGGTAATCGAGCCATGGAGCGACTCCCTCTTGGGTCAGGGGCCCCTAGTTGCGTCCGTAACAAGAGACAAGCTTGTCTCTCTAAAGTCCTGGGACCAATATGGCTATAATACTGCATACAGGTTACTCTTTCATCTAATCTCACCTCAAGTTCTCTCCAGCATTTTCAGCCAAGCCTGGTTGAAGCCCCTCTTTCATGAAGCAACAGGGAATGTGCCTGGGTTTCTTCTCTGTTTCCCAAACAATGTCAAGTAAACCCATCAGATAGGTTCCAAAGAGATAGCCGTGTTAGTCTAGGTCAGCAAAACAAACAGAGTCCTGTGGCACTTTTAAAGACTAACAAATTTATTTATCGCATGAGCTTTTGTTGGAGAAAATCCCACTTCAAAGCATCTAAACGAAGTGGGATTTTCTCCCACGAAAGCACGTGCGATAAATAAATTTGTTACTCTTTACAAGTGCCATAGGATTCCTTATTTGTTCCACCAGATAGGGTTCTCTCTGTGACACAGGCAGGCCAGATGCTAACTCTTGCCCAGACTTCAGGCATTAACTAAGAACTGACAAACTCATAGCTAGAGACCAGACCAGGTCACCATATGTAGGTTTTGATCAAAATAGGTATTAGTCTTATAAGACTGTATTTCTTCTTTAGGCTGTATGACATACTTGTATGTTGCTGCATGTATTAATGTCATAATATCTATACCTCACAGTATGTGGTGCTATTTGAGTTTGTAAAAGTGTTGACAAGTTCTAAGGGGGTAGCCATGTTAGCCTAGGTCAGTCAAAGCAATAAGGAGTCCTGTGGCACTTTTAAAGACTAACAAATGTATTTATCGCATGAGCTTGCTCTGAAACTGTAAGCCCCCACTGTCAGGAGAGAAACATTAGTTTGCTATAGGCAATGTAGACACCAGACCAGACAAGCCAATGGGAAACATCAGAGGACAAAAGACTTTGTTGATTGTAACCCCCTACTCCCAACACTCTCTTTCTTTCTTTCTTTCTTTCTTTCTTTCTTTCTTTCTTTCTTTCTTTCTTTCTTTTTCTTATACACCCATGAACAGGAGATGTACAAGTGAACTTGTCCCATCATCTTGAACTTTGGAAGAATTGAATAAAAATAAAAAGAAACTGGATCCTTTTGCCTGTTTAAACACGGAAGAGCCAGAGACTCTAAACTGAAGCCAGAGATCCTGATGGAGTGCCTCCTGGGGCAGCCCAGAAAGACACTTTGAATTGACATATCACTATAACTCTGCCATTTTTAGGATTTAGATGGTAACTCATTTGTGTGTAAAACAAACAAGGAGTCCTGTGGCCCTTTTAAAGACTAATAAATTTATCATATGAACTTTTGTGGGAGAGAAGTTCATGCAATAAATAAATTTATTAGTCTTTAAAAGTGCCACAAAACTCCTTGTTTGTTTTGCTGAACTAGACTAACATGGCTACCCCTTTGGAATTCATTTGTGTGTGTAATGTTTGCTTGCTTTAACCTGTGAATAACTCTCATTTCTTTTTTCTAGGTAATAAATCTTTAGATAACTTATTACAGAATTGGCTCCAGGCGTTGTTTTTGGATAGTAGGATGGCATTTGATTTGTGTTGATTGGTCTGTGGGGACTAGAAGAAACCTGTATGTAGTGTGATTTTAGGAGCAAGTGGACATTTATCACTGGGTGGCAAGACAGACTGGAGAGTCAAAGGGGATTTACTGTCTGTGACTCCATGGTGAAACAGTCATCGTGATCCAGGAGTTTGTATTGTCATTGGCTTGGTGAAATTTAATTAAGAACACACCACTAATTTGGTGGGTCTGCCCTGTTTTTACAGTCAAACCTGAGGTGCGCTCTCATGATCGTGAGCCACTCCAGACAGTATGGCGCCTCTCTTCTCCTGCTTTTCTCTTACTGTTACATTTTTTTCCTCTGAAGTCCTCAAATTCTTCATTTGCATTCAGTTAAAAAATCCCACTGTAAATAAAACTTTCAATGCCCATGTGAACAGATAGAATAAACTTGTCTTGACTGACAGAAAACCTGTTTTTCAACATTGTTGGTGATTCATACCTTGATATAGGCAAAGGAAGTATTTTCAGATATATATTGAACAGATAACTGCTTTGTAAATACCTTTCACAATGATATTATTAATAATCAGAATGACCCTGTCTTTCATTTGGGATCTCACATAACATGCTTTGTTGAACCAGAACATACATAGCAGAATTTAGCGTTCCTCTAACCCCTTTGCCAGTTGCCAATGAGGTGTTCTTGTTACACAGAGGATGTGCACAGGCATGTACAGGGTGTGTGAGTGAAGCAAGACAGAAGGATCACGGACACCGGATTAGGAGGCAATCAGAGTTTATTGACGGCCGTCAAGTGACCCAGCGAAATCGCTTCCAAAGGCTGAGTCCCAATACATAGAGGCGTTGCCTTTATATACCCTTTTCATTAACATAATGTTTAAGCATTAGTATAGTGACAGTTAGCATACATACTTCCCCTATTCCCTGAGTGGTTACACATAGTTTTTCTTATTGGTTATAGGTTAACAGGTCATAGCATAACAGTTATAGGTCAACCGACCCAAAATGCAGTTACAGCAAATACAGAAATGCAGTTACAGAAGTGCAATCACAGCAAAATTGGGGGAAACCGGACAGGAGAAGCAGTTTCGGCAAGCCTAGATAATTTTTGGAAAGGGGAACTTCAAAGGGGAACTTTTTCTATGGCTATAGGGTCACAGACTATAGTATAGCAGTTATAGATTAACAGACCAGCAAATACTCAAAGTGCAATTGCAAAAGGGTAGTCTCAGCAACTTAAGGGGAGATACAGAAAATGCAGCCACAGCAAGAGGAAGAGGGAGGGGGGAGTACCCAGCCCCCCATCCCTTGCCTCATGAGTAGAAGGCTGTCCATAAATTATGTTGGAATTTTTTGATGATTTTCAAGAGCTGATCACCTGTCCAATCTTTTACCATTTTGTAACACTGAAGTGGAAAGCTGAGGACCCACCCTAACATTTTATGTAATTTTTAGAGGGGGCTGGCAGTTTTCTACTGCATTAATAGCTCAAAGACCCTTAAAAATAGTCTAATCTATTTACTGAAACAAAGTTTTATTAACACAGTAGTCTACACATTAAATAACAAATGAAAACTTTTGTTATATCCCTCACACAGCTTTGGTTTTAAAAGCAACAAGCCCCTAGCAGGAGTTTATCTGTATAAGCAACAAAGTGTAGGAGATACATTTCTGCTGCTGCTCCAAGTGTACATTCCATAGCAGTACATCTACTGATTATAACAAAGGAAAGGAGTGGGGGAGTCAGCTCTCAGTTACAGTTCCTGACTTGCTCTTTCACTTTCCATTCCTGACTTCCTCTCTTAGTTTCAATTCAATGGTTCACAATCTGACCCTGGCAAGTAAAGTTTTGTAACATCTAAGAATTGATATAACTGAAAGAAGTTAACAACACGGTTCCCTTTTGGTTTTCGGTTTGTTTGTGCATTGGACATAGGTATATAGGTAATGTCAGTGTATATAGTACCTGTATATTCAGTCTCTAGCTTGCTAAAGAGACATTATGGACATTAAGCAAAGCAGAAATACCCTTTCAAAAGATCTGTGAAAAGAACTTGAATAATTCGGAACATTTTTCTGTCAAAAACTTGAATGGTTTTATTTTAAAAGACTAAGTTTACACTTTATCACTTTAACCTCTCACCACTCCAATAATCCCACCTACAAAATTCATTCATATTTATAGGAGTGAGGGAAAATATAGCATCTGTAATAGTACTCAAATATTGAGCTAAAATTAACTATAAGTGGCTGCTCCCTCTAACTGTAGTACAAGACAGAAAAGCAGAGAAAGGAGCAGAACACTGATGGGCATAGTAACCCCCACATGCATCTACAGAGCCAGATCCCCATCCCTCTTCCTCAGCACTCACTCACTGGGGCTATTGTAACCCATATGCCTGAAAAGGCTATCTCTGAGAGACCTGCTGAGGGTGGGTTACTGTTGTTGGGCAGATTAGTGACCCACAACTGGAAACTTCCAGAAGCAGGGAGTGGTAGCATTTTGAGCATGCTCCACAGTGTACCCTGCTGGTGTGATGTGAGGTTGTCAGTCAGATGACTGGAGAGCAGCAGCCTGAGCAGGCAGCAGGCAGGAGCTGCCTTGGAAGGAGACCATGTGCTCAGTGTTCTGGAGAGGAGCTGAGCCAGGAGTGAACAAGATGTTTTCTCCATGTAAAGGAGTCATTTGCGACAGACCTTGCAGACATGCATATGGGACTGAGGGCTGGTTGCAGAGGAGAAGAGAAAGCCTGCATGTAATGCTACAGAGGATCCCAGCAAAGAAAGAAGAGGACAGCTATTTCTTGCCACTCAAGCTTCCACACTGGAACAGAGACTGTAGCTGAGAGTTGGGTGAACTCCACACAGACTTTGGGACTCTTGGGGATCTTTCATGCAAGGGATTGTTCTTGGTTAATGGTAGTTTGTTTTCTTAGGATAAGGTTCATTTAGTTAGTAGTTAATAAAGTTCATTGTTATGTTTGTTTTTAGTAGTATTTTAATGTGTGAGTGTAGCTCTGAGCAAGCTTCGCCGTGAGTCCTGTACAGACTGGATCCTGGGTCTCCAGCTCCTTTCCCCACAGGGGTTGGGGTGTATTTCTGTGAGGCACTGGAGAAGGGCAATTTAATTAATTTTAGCCCACCCAAAGGTTACACTATGTCTACACTTGTCAAAATAAGTCAACTTTGCGTCGACTTTGTTAAGTCGACTTAGCATGTCTACACTATAAAATTAAATCGACTTAAAGTGGACCTTGCCAAATGGACTTAGAGCGTCCACACTGGATGCCAAAGTCGACTTCTAGGGGCTAGGTGGACCTGGGACTGGTCCATGCTGGCAGGGGCGCACCCCTTTCAAAGTGCCAGGGGACTCAGCATTTGCCCCGTTGTACCCTGGTACAATGGGGGCTGAGCAGGACAGGGGCAGGGTATAGGAGTGGGATGGGCAGGGCTGTGTCCTGCCCTGTGGGTGTGCACGCCAGGCTCTGGCTGTGTCAGCCACCCTGACAGGGTGGGCGGTGGGGGAGCCCTGGGGCACTTAAAGTCGATTTAGGGCTAATCTGTGTCTACACTGACTAAATCGACTTAATAAAATTGATTTAGCCAGTAAAGTCGACTTTAAAGTAGGTTTAATAAAGTCAACTTAAAATTTCCTTAAGTTGACTTAAGGAGCAACTTAAGCTGATTTAAGGAAATTGTAGTATAGACGCAGATTAAGTTAAGTCAATTTAAGCAGGCTTAAATCGACTTAGTTCACAAGTGTAAATGCACCCTGAGAGCCCAGAGATGGGTGATTCAATCCTGCAACACAGACACAAAGTACCCCTGCAGGAAAAGGTCGTGATTCAGGACCTGCACGTCCCACTCTTTTCCCAACAGGGAGCAGCAAAACTGTCGATTTTTTAATTACAGCTATTTTTGTAATTGAATTAAATTTAATCAGCCCAAATTGTAGCAGACTATAAGCAAACTTGCCCCAAATATTGCAACCTGTGACTCCACAAAAAAATACTGCAACTGCAAGTAACCAAACTCCCCAGGAAAACATAGACTTGGCAACAGTCTGGGGGTATGTACAGGATGTGTGTACACAAGGTGGAGGGGTGTATATACAAGAGGTGTGTGTGTGTTTTACAAAAATTTGTATCAACATCCAACGGGTGATCTGCAAAGATGGATTAACAATTAACAACGACATCTGGACATCCTTGAGCATTACAAGAGCTATAGGCATGCCAGCAGAGCCTGGCTGGGCATACAAGGTAGCTATGTATTGAGGCCGGTAGTGTCAGAGTACACAGCCAGGCAGAGGCATGTGCAAAAAGGCCTTTCAAGGGTGTGTGGCAGTGTGTGCAAAAAGGGACGTAGGCGGGGCGATCCTGTGCGTCTACAACAAATAAAAGGGGCGTGGCCATGCCAGTGGGCGGGGCCTCCGTTTCCATGTGCGAGAGGGGGAGTGTCCGCGAGCCGCTCTTGCGCGGGGGCTGCTCCCCCCACTGCGCCGAAGCCCGCGGGGACACCAGCGCGCCCGTGAGCCGGGGGGAGCGGATGAACCGCAGCCCCTTGGCCACACCCCCATACAGAAGCAAGCGAGGCTTCCTCTGCTCCTTCTCAGTGCCCGGCGCCTTCCCTCCCCGCCCCGGAAGTGGTCGGCCCCGCCCCGGAAGTGCTCGGGGGCGGAGACAGGGGGGCCGCGGGGGACTGTGGGAGGCAGGGCGGGGAGTGACCCGCGAGTCGGCGGTAGCGGCTGAGGCGAGGGAGGCGCCGGCGGCTGCTGCATTAGTTTCGCACCGGATCTAAGATGGCGGCGCAGACGCAGAGCGGGATTCGCCTTAGCGCGGTGAGTGAGCGGCCGGGGGGTGAGTTGGTCCCTCCCGTTTCCTCCTGGGGCCCGGGCACGGGGCGGCGGCGGGGAGCTGGTCCCTCGCCCAGCTCAGCCCCCCATCAGCGCCTGCGGAGGCGTGGCTGGACCGGCCCCGGTCCGTTCCGGGACCAACGCACCGCTCAGCCTGCGCTGGGGGCTCCCGAGCGGGGGCGGCTGGGGACGGGGTTGTATCCCGGCTGCGGGCCGCTCACGGGGTCGGGCTGTTTGGGGCGAGTCATCGGGGCCGCTTGTTTGGAAACAGTGGGCAGCCGAGATAATGTGGAGGCGCCCCGGGTGTGGGTGTGAGACAGACCCGGGCAGACGGGGGGAGGGAGGTTGGCAGCACGGTTGCGAGGCGGGTCAAACGCCCTTCGAGGCTCCCTCAGGCGCTGCCTTTGGAGGCGCTAGGACAGGTTGGGGCAGGAAACCCGAGGCAGGAGGGGGAGGAGAACAGAGATTCCGGTTAGCTGTAAAATAAATAAATTTAAAAAAAAAGGGGGGGGAGGCTCATTGTGGGAGGTTAGGGAGATCTGTTCAGGGGAAACCCATTGGTTCCACAGATGCCTCCAGGGTTCAGAAGCAGGGAGACCTTCCAGACCCCTCTCACATGATGGAAGTGCTTAGCTAATACGCAGTGGTGCTGTAGCCTTGTGGGTTTTAGGATATTTGAGAGATGAGGTGGGCAAGGTAATTTTTTTTTTTAAATTGGACCAAGTTCTGCTGGCCAAGGGTAAAAGACAGAAACTCCGCATCACCAGCGGTGAACACTTTTCATGAAGTGATGACTTTATATCTGATTAATCAGTCCTCATTCTCACAGGAAACTTGCACATCACTTTCAAAAGATAGGCTTGGGGTTTGTTAACCTTGGAAAGACGAAAAAATCAAGGGTTTTAATAAGGACCCTGGGTTTAGGGTTTATTACAATAATCTGTAACTCACTGAGTTACTTTTGTCTCTGCCTACAAGCATGTTAATGGGCCGTTTCACCTTGAATGGTCCCTTACAATACATGGTTAATACTTATGCTAAACTGATCTTATATTTAACTTTGACACTCTGAGGGCTTGCCTGGGAAGGTGGAGTACCTAAACAATAAACAAAAAAGGAGTCCTGTGGCACTTCTAAAAACCAAGTAATTTATTTATCACACAAGCTTTTGTGTGCACAATCCCACTTCATCAGGTGCATGAATATGCGAGGGGTGAATTCTTTCTGTAGGTATAGCACTTGTCTACACAGGGAATTCAATTGGCATTGTAGAACTGTGTTGCTGAGTGAAATAGTTATAGCCACATAAGTTTGTAGTGTAGACCAGGTTTCAAGTACCTTTTCCTAGGCCTGAAAAAGAGCTCCATGTGACTTGAAAGCTTGTCTCTCTCACCAACTGGACTCTGGCTTAGGTAAGAGAGACATTAAGACCTTCTGCTTTAAAAATCTTAAGTTTCTTTAACTGTTAAGGTTAAGATTTCGTTATGGTTATTTTTAGTTAAAGTCACGGAGAGGTCATGGGCAAGTCACGAAAATTTATAGACAACAGAGTCTTGTGGCACTTTTAAAGACTAACAGATTTATTAATCGCATGAGCTTTCGTGGGAGAAAATCCCACTTCGTCAGACGCTTTGAAGATAGGAAAGTTACAGAGTGGGAGGAAATTAAATGCAGGGGAGTGTATGACATAGCATCAGGTCAGGCTGTAACAGCAAATCAAAAATAGCTGTGTTGAAACAGATGAACAACAAATCACAGCTTCAAAGAGAGTCTGCAGAACTCGAACTTATATGCAAATTTGACTCAGTTGTCTTGGGGTTAAACAGGGACTATGGATTTTTCTCGCATTACATCAAGTGAATTGACCTCCCCCTCCTCTATGTGCTGTTCCCCAGTGTTTTGAATCCTAACACCTACTTTGATTTGCTGTTACAGCCTGACCTGATGCTATGTCATACACTCCCCTGCATTTAATTTCCTCCCACTCTGTAACTTTCCTATCTTCAAAGCGTCTGACGAAGTGGGATTTTCTCCCACGAAAGCTCATGCGATTAATAAATCTGGTAGTCTTTAAAAGTGCCACAAGACTCTTGTCTTTCTACAATAGACTAACACGGCTACCCCTTTGGAATTTGAAGAAAATTTATGTGAGCCATGACCTTTCTTTGACCTTTATTAAAAATAACCTGGTGACAGCAGGTAGGTGCTCAGGAAAGAGGAGGAGGCACAGCTGGGAATTTGGGGGGGAAGGGGAAGGCACAGCAGCTGTGGAGACAGCCGCCTGTGTGGGGGTACCCCAGAGCTCTCCCATCAACATAATACTACTTAAAAGAGTGGTGGTATCTATATTGGTGGGAGATGCTCTCTGTCCAACATAGTGCTGTCCACACTTGCACTTATGCTGGTAAAATGTATGTCATTCGGGGTGTGGGGTTTTTTTTCCCCACACTCTTGAGCGATAACTGACATAAGTGCTAGAAAAAGCCTTAGATTGAGAGATCCATTAGAGATCAAAGGCATAGCTAATGATGACAGTGACAACTATCTTTGCAGTGGTTGTGGCTATAACCGAGGACTAAAACCAGCTGACGAAATCTCTCTGAAGTTCTGGGTGTTTAAAAATGACTAGTAATATTCTTAATGTCTAATTCTTGGGTCCCTCCAAAAGAAAAGTGATTCTAAAACTTAATGCACGATTATATACAAGACCATTCAAATACAATGCACAAACTAACCAAAATGAGCAAATTTTGTTTACAAAAATCTGCTCCATTAGTTGTTTGCATAAGGAATTTAATAAAATCTATAGTGGATCTGAATTTTTTAGAAAAGAAATTTTGCTAAAGTTGCTACTATGTCTATAAAGTAACATAGGAAGACAAAGATTCAGAAACCTAATTATTTAGACCTATGAAACTGAATATTTGACATTTATAGTCTCAAATAATTGTACACATTCAGTGCATAGATCTAGTGAATCTTACATAATCATGCTCAGCTTTATTGTGGAAATTTACTAGCATTTAAATTGTAATGTCTGTTCTTTGTATATTCAGAATCTGTCAAAAGCAAGATGCATGTTCTGTTGAGGATTGCTAGATATTCAGTGTGTGCTAGGTACGATTAGTGCAGATGTCTCCTGGGTTTATTTTCATCTAGAATGTTATGTACAAAGCTAGAAAAAGTTTGTAAGGTGTGTGCTAATACACTGGAATCTGTGGAATTTTCAATCTGTCATGAACAAGGGCAACATAAAGATGAGCAGAATTAAGCTCATAAAGTTGGACTAGAGGGGAAAATGAAAGTGTGATAGGAGTATTTTCCAGATTTGTAGCATAATGCTGACCTTTCTGTATTGTGCTGCCTTTACTTCCGATCAGAAGGTTGATTGAGCCTGGTTGTCTGATGTCCTGACTCAGTTACTGTGAAATGCTGCTAGCTGACATGTTAAATATTCTACTGTGCATTCCAAGTGTCACCATAGCTGTATCCCTGTATATTTCCCAATATTCAATAGAGAAAGATTTATAGCAAAACTTCAGAAATTTCAAGAATTGACTACAAATGAAAGATAAATCTTAGACCTTTTAACTCCTACAATCTTGTGTATGATGATACAGAAGCACTGGCGACAGCTCCATAGATAAGGTTGTTTTTTAAATTGTGTATATGTGTTTATTTTTTCTCGACTTGTGAGCTTTCAGAATGACATTTTTCTTAGACATTAACATTTATGCCCTTATATTTTCTGTATAGTTTGATTTCTTTTCATGAACTAATTGGGCTCTGGCTGAAATGTATCCATGGTAGGCTGACTTGGGGGTGGGTGAGGGTGTGTGTGTGGAGGGAGAGGAGATTGCTGATCCAAAAAAACCTACACAAAAACTGGTAACGATGAGCAGATTTGGTGGTGTTGGTGCTCTTTGTATATAGGATTTATGATAACTTTTAGTTAACAGTCATAAAGTTTATGTACAGAGGATCATCAATGGCTAGAATATTTGCCACCAGCAGTTGCGCTTTTTGTCAGATATCGTATAACAAAGAAGATCTTATGTATTTCTCTGATAGATTGTCCTATAGGATAAGATTTTATCTTTCAAAAAAGTGCAACTGCTGATGGATACAATCTTCACTGTCAATGATGTACTTCTCTAGCATGTAAAATCTTGTGCCACTGAAGTGCAGGTATGACAGAACTTGTGGACTCATTTTCCTTCAAGTCCCACCTCCCTTATTGAACCTCTTCCTCATGCTTAAATATTTCTTTGAAAACCTAGGAAATTAACCCAAAGAAGTTGTGAATCAGTTAATGGTTGCTACTTATGTGATATACTGGACACACAATCAAAGTTCCGAAGCGGTAGCTGAGTTAGGCTAAAAAAATGTATTTATTGCATGAGCTTTTGTGGGAGAAAATCCCACTTCGTCAGATGCAAGATCTTCAAAGTATCTGGCAAAGTGGGATTTTCTTCTCCCAAAGCTCATGTGATAAATAAATTTGTAACTCTTTAAAAGTGCCACAGGACTCCTCGTTTGTTTTACAATCAGTTATATGCATTGTGGTTGTAGCTTTGTTAGTCCCAGGATATTAGAGAGACAAGGTGATGAGGTAATATCTTTTATTAAGTTGGTCCAATAAAAGATGTAACTTAACACCTTCTGTCTCTTACACAATTAAAGAAATGTTAGCCGCCGAACAGTACATACATACTTTCTAGTTCACAGTCATACCTTACCATTACCAGCGTGACTACCGGGTGACACACACCACACCTTTAACTTTGCTCCTAAGGATGCCAGCCTTCCTGCATCTTCTACCAAATTTCCACTCACAGCATACTAAACTATACCAGACATTTACAAATTGATAGTACCGGGGATGTGGAGAGTTCAGTAGAACAGTATTTGCCAAGGACAGCTTGAAGGGGCCAAGTTAAGGCTGTGATTTGGAATAGTAGTAATACTAAAATACGGGTTTGTGGGTAAAGGAGCAGGTGGTTTGTACTACTATGTGGCTTAACTTATTCTTTTCTCTCCAGTATGTTACATGTGTAACAAGCTTAATTGTTTCACAGTAAAGATTTTTGTCAATAACCAATCACTGTGAATGTGTGCTCTGAATACCTGGCTGTGTAGAAACATTGATATGTGGTCATTATTTGGCCAGATGGGTGTGTTGTGCATAACCTCTGAATAGGGAAGGTATAAGATTTCCAATTAGTTTAGGATCGTTGAGTCGGGTAGATTAGTATAGAGATAGATTTGAACTATATATTAAAAATAAGATCCTATTTCTTGACAATAATGGATAGTTGGGTTAGGGAAGGCTTGCATTTATTTGGTACATTGAGGTAAAAGGCAAGATGTTGATACTTCTGGCTAGTGCAAACTGAGGTTTTTGAGAGATGTATGGTAGTTTGTCAGTTTATAGCCCATTTTGATTACTTTTTGACTGTTTAAATATAAACATGGCTGTCAGCAGAATTTCAAATATCTAGAAAGGAAATTTACTGTTTTATCTAGCTTTTTCAATGATAACAAAATTACACAGACAGTTTTATAAATTAAAAATATCTTGATCTCAAAAATGCTGATGGGGTACTTTTCCTCTGACATGTTGACTTTCTTCAGAGGCAGTTCAGCAGACAAGTTCCAAAGGGATATCCATGTTAGTTTAGTTCAGCAAAACAAACAAGGAGTCTAGCGTTACTTTTAAAGACTAACAAATGTATTTATTGCATGAGCTTTCATGGGAGAAAATCCCACTTATCAGACGCTTGAAGATGGGGAACTTACCGAATGGTAGGAAAGTAAATGCAGGGAAGTGTGACTAATAGAGCAAATCAAAGCAGTTGTTTAGTTTCAAACAGTGGAAAACAGCATATAGAGGGAGGTGAGGTCAAATCACCTGTTGTAATAAAAAAAAAAAAGTGAGATCCCTATTTAACCTTAAGGCAATGGTGTCAAATCCGCATATGAATTCCAATTCTGCAGTTTCTCTTTGAAGCTTTGATTTGATTTTGCAAACAGTCATTTGTTGTCCTAAGAAACAGGCAAGATGTTCAGAGGTCATTCACTTGGTCTCTGGGTGATAGAAGGGAACCTCAAATTTACCTGAAGTGGTAAAATCCCCAAGGCTGTTTATGTTCTGTTGTGAAATGCAGGCAATCTGAGACGTTCTCTATACTGAAAAGCTTTGCCAGCAGAGCGTGTCCTATTTTAGACACAGATTATACCAGCAAAAAGGACTATTTTGCTAGTGTAATTGTGTCTACAGTAAAACTTTTGCTGATGTTATGGCTCTGCCTTTCCTCAGTTCTTGATTTGCAGAGAGAAAGCAGAATGTCAGAATTCAAAGTGCAGGCCGTGCGATGTTTGTTGGTGTTATCAAGCAAGCAAGGAGAAACCACAGTTCTCCACACCAATAGAGCTTCCTTCCTTTTTTCCTCTTTCTGGGTAGGCTTAATTATACCTTTAGTGCCTGTTCCTAGTACAACACCTTACAGTTTCTGGCAGGGGTAGCATCCTCAGGCACATGTAACAGCAGTGGCCCGTGAGCCGATTTAGAGCGGTATGCTGCGCCTCTGCCGAAAATGCTGCTCCTGCCCCAGAAAAGCGGATGGTGGTGTGCTGAGCACCGAGAGCAGAGCGCAGCACTGCTCTCGGAAGCGCCTCCACTTGCCCCTCCCCCCATCTGCTGAGAGGCGCCTTCTTTTCATGGCGTGGCTTGGGGACCCCTACTCCAGGCACGTAGTGGAGAGGAGCCGCTGGGGATGGCTTCTTTCCATGGTGTGCCTGGAAACCCCCCATTCCCAATATACCAAGCAACGCTTTAACTATTCTCTGTATCTTTCCCCATGATGATGGTGATTATGATAAAAAAGCCATCGGACTCTTGGGTAGGCAGAAGCAACACACAGGGTCTTTATTCTTTGTTTACATGCGTCAGTAAGGTTATAATACACAGCCAGCTATGTCTCCAAGACCTCAGCTCTCAATCAGGCAGGCAAATTCAAAATGATAACTTAAGCAAACAGGCCTGAATACTATACTACTAATAGATATCATTTTAAACAAACAAAACAAAACACCATTATCCAATACAGTTACGCTGTCATAAATTTCTGAGCACCAGAATTGAAAAGGCATGCTTTAGCTGCACTTTGTCTCTCTAAGGGCTGGGCAGAGTTGTGTTGTAGCTGTGCTGACCTAACCTCTGGTGTAGGCAGCACCAGGTCGATGGAAGAATTGATCTGGCTTCCACCTCTCAAGGAGGTGGATTACCTCCACTGATGAGAGCCTCTCCTGTTGCTGTAGTAAATATCTACAACAGGGGCAGGCAACCCCCGGCACGCATGTCAACAGCGGCACACAAGCCCATTTGGAGCAGCACTCGGCATCCTCTGTGGCGCCACAGAACTTGCCACTCCTGCCACCAAAAGGCACTCTAAGTGACTTCTTTCAGGGGCGGCTGCAGTGGAGGTCCCTGCCATGTTCATGCCCCAGGCATACCATGTAAAGAAGCCGCCCAGAGCGGCTCCTCTCTGTGGTGTGCCACCGCCAAAAGGACTGACTCCAGGCAACTTCTTTCCATGGTGTGCCTGGGGATAAGGGTCCTCAGGCACGCTGCCGAGAGGAGCCACTCCAAGTGGCTTCTTTCCAGGAGTGGGCTGTCAGCACCAGCTGAGGGTCGAGGAGGAGGGGCCGGCACAGGGATCGGCAAAGGTTGCCGACCCCTGATCTACAATGAAGTACTGCAGCAGTGCCACTGAAGCACTGTATCTGTTCTAAGTATAGAATATTCTTGGTGACCTACACTCAAATTGTTCGTTTCACGTTAGCTAAAGTGAGAGTGGCCATACAGCAAAACAGTATTCAAGTGGCTGCATCCACATTGGTACTGAACGTACTCATAGAATAGTACTACAGTTTCTGGGGGCATGTTCTGTAATTCTTAATGGTGTAGAAAACCAAGCTGTTCTATGAATTCTTTCCTAGTACATTATGGGAGAATTTGTTTGCCCTTTCTTGTCATATGGGGGAAATGGGGAAATTTGTCTGTCCTTTCTATGCATATGGGGAAAATTGTTGGAAGGTCTTGGACTAATGGCACCATAGTGCTTCAACATCTCTATAAATAGTAATTCCATGGTTGAATAATAAGGAAATAGGAGTAGGGATATCCTACCAGCCACCTGACCAGGGGGTAATAGTGACTGTGAAATGCTTAGCAAGAAGGGCTTTCAAATAATACCTTGGTTGTAATGGAGGATTTCAGCTATTCTCGTATTGACTGGGTACATGTCACCTCTGAATGGGATTCAGGGATAAAGTTTCTTGATGCCTTAAATGACTGCTGCTTGGAGCAGCTTGTCTTGGAACAAGTGAGAGGCAATTCTTTATCTAGTCCTTAGTGGAGCATAGAATCTGGTATAATAGGTCAATATAGCTGAACCGCTTGGTAATAATGACCATAATAGAATACAATTTAACATCCCTGTTGGGGGGGGTGGGGGGGCCAAGAAACACCAAAGCAGCCCAGCACAGTAGCATTTAATTTCAGAAAGAGGAAGTACACAGAAATGAGGAAGTTAATTAAACAGAAATTAAACGGTACTGTGCCAAAAGTGAAATCCCTGCAAGCTGCATGGAAGCTTTTAAGATGCCATACTAGAGGCTCAATAATAAATATGTACCACTAATTAAAAAACATAGTAAAGACCAAAAAGTGCCACTGTAGTTAAACAACAAAGTAAAAGAAGCAGTTAGAGGCAAAAAGGCATTATTTAAAAAGTGGAAGTTAAATCTTATCAAGGAAAAATAGAAAGGAGCATAAACACTGGCAAGTGAAATATAATTGGGAAGGCCCCAAAAGAATTTGAAGAACAGCTAGCCAAAGATTCAAAAAGTAACAGCAGAAAATTTAAGTACATCAGAAACAGGAAACCTGCTAAACAACCAGTGGGGCCATTGGACAATCAAAATGATAAAGAAGCACTCAAGGAAGGAAATATTATTGGGGAGAAACTAAATGAATTCTTTGCTTTGTCTTCATGGGTGAGGGAGATTCCCAAACCTGAGCCTTTTTAAAAAAAATATGCATAGTTGATGAAAAGTTCCAAAGGGGTAGCTGTGTTAGTCTGTTGCAGAAAAACAGAGTCCTATGGCACTTCTAAAGACTAAAAGATTTATTTATCACATGAACTCTTGTGGGAGAAAATCCCACTTTGTCAGATGCTTTGAAGATGGGAAACTTACAGAACGGGAGGGAATTCAATGCAGGGAAGTGTATGACATAGGGAAGTGTATGACATAGGATCAAGTCAGGCTGTAACAGCAAATCAAAATAGGTGTTAGGATTCAAACACTGGGGAACAGCACATAGAGGAAGGTGAGGTCAAATCACCTGTTGTAATGAGAGAAAAATCTGCAATCCCTGTTTAACCCCAAGGCAACTGAGTCAAATTTGCATATAAATTCAAGTTCTGCAGTTTCTCTTTGATGCTGTGATTTGTTATTCATCTGTTTCAACACAGCTATTAGCAAGTCGTCAGTGGAGTGAGCAGAGAGATTGAAGTGTTCCCCTATTGGTTTTTGAGTGTTGCAATTTCTGATGTCAGATTTGTGTGCATTTATTCTTTTGCACAGAGACTGTCCTGTTTGTCCAATATACAAGGCAGAGGGGCATTTCCAGCACATGATGGCCTAAATCACATTGGGGGATGAGCAGGTGAATGAGCCCTTGATGGAGTAGGTGGCTTGATTTGGTCCTGTGATGGTGTCTTCAGTGTAGGTATGAGGGCAGAGTTGGCAGCGTGGTCTGTTGCAGGGATATGTTCCTGCTTTAGTGTTTCTGTAGTTGTCGGTGAGTATCCGTTTGGGGAGAGGGGTCTGTAAGCAAGGAGAGGCCTGTCTCCTAAGGCTTGAGAGAGTGAGGGATCATCCTGTAGAATAGGCTGTAGATCTTTGATGATGTGTTGAAGAGGTCTGACTTGGGGGATGTAGGTGGTGACCAATGGCGTTCTGTTGTGTGTTTTTTTTCTTCAACTTCTCCTGTAGTAGTTGACTTCTGGGTACCTGTCTGGCTCTGTCAATTTGTTTCTTCACTTCTGCGGGTGGGTACTATAGTTTTAAGAATGCTTGATAGAGATCCTGAAGGTAGCTGTCTCTGTCTAAAGGATCAGAGCAAATGCGGTTATATCTTAGGGCTTGACTGTAGACAATGGATCGTGTGGTGTGTCGAGGATGAAAGCTTGAGGGATGTAAGTAACTATAGCGATCAGTAGGGTTTTGGTATAGGGTGGTCTTTATGTGCCCTTCACTAATTTGCACTGTAGTGTTCCGAAAGTGGATCTCTTGTGTGGAGTGTTCCAGGCTATGTTTGATTGTGGAGTGGAAATGGTTGAAATCCCTATGGAAATCTTCAAGGGCATCCTTACTGTGGGTCCAGATGATGATGATGTCATCAATATAGCGTAAGTAAAGTAGAGGTGCTTTGGGATGAGACATGAGGAAGCGTTGTTCTAAATCAGCCATAAAGATGTTGGCATATTGTGGGGCCATGCGGGTACCCATAGCAGTGCTGCTGACTTAAAGGTATAAATTATCTTCAAATCCGAATTGGTTGTGGGTGAGTACAAAGTCACTAAGTTCAGCCACAAGTTTTGCTGTGGCATCATCTTGGATAGTTCTTCTAATGGCTTGTAATCCATCCTTGTGTGGGATGTTGGTGTAAAGACATATATCTTTACGTCCATAGTGGCCAGGATGGTAGATCGCCAATGGATTGGATTTTTCTCAGGAAATCCGTAGTGTCTCTCATATAGCTAGGTGTGTTGATAGCATAGGGTCTGAGGAGAGAGTCCACATAGCCAGATAATCCTGCTGTAAGCGTGCCAATGCCTGAGATGATGGGGTGTCTGGGGTTTCCTCTTTTATGTATTTTAGGTAGTAGTTAGAATATCCCTAGTTGGGGTTCTGGCGGTGTGTCTGTCCTGATTCTTGAGTAGGTGGTGCAGTTCCTTTTGGTATTCCTCAGTGGGGTCAGAGAGGAGTGGTTTGTAGAACATTATGTTGGACAGTTGTTTATAAACATCCCGATCATAATCCGATTTATTCATGATGATGACGGCGCCTCCCTTGTCAGCCTCCTTAGTAATAATGTCAGAGTTGTTTCTGAGCCTCTGGGTGGCAGTGCGCTCTGCATGGCTAAGGTTATGGTGTAAGGGATGTTGTTTGTCCATGACTTCAGCCTTTGCTTGGTGGTGGAAACAATTTATATAGAAGTCTAGTCTCTTGTTCTGACCCTCAGGAGGAGTCCTTGTCAAATGTTTTTTCTTGCAATGTTGGGAGGAAGGTATCTGAAGGTCGTTGCGTTCTACATTGGTGATGGTGAAATATTCCTTGAGTCTGAGGTGGCGAAAGTAGTTCTCCGGGTCACTGCAGAATTATATCTTATGTGTGGGGGTGGTGGGGCAGAAAGAAAGTCCCCGAGATAACACAGATTCCTCTGCTGGAGTAAGTGTGTAGCATGAAAGATTAACAATGTTGTTGGGTCGGTTAAAGGTACTCCACACCCTGAGCGATGTAATATACCAGCCTAAGCACTGGTGTAGAGACAGCACTGTGTGGACGGTAGAGCTAGCTTCTCCTGCCTGCATAGCTCCCGCCTCTCCTGGAGGTGGAGTTATTAACCCTCCAGGAGACCTCTCTCCCATTGCCTTACAGCGTCTTCGCCAGAAGCACTGCTGTGGCACAGCGGCATTGGTTCAGTGGCACTACTGTGAAGTTTGTGTGTAGCCCTAAGATGTACAAGTGTAGGGGTTGAGGGAGAAAGATTCCTTGAATATGTCAAGCAGTTAAATTGGTGAAAGAATCCTGGAAACAGGCAGAAGTGTTTTACTTGAGGTTTCTGAAAGAGTGTGTTACTTTTGTGCCATTTATAACATCTATTCAAGCAGAGAGGACTGATGTGCATTTTGTAAATAAATATTACCTGAAGAAAACACCTGTCTCTGTCATCAATTTCCACTCCAAACAGGAAACTGCCCTCAGGGTCCTGATTTCTGGTCCACCTGTGTCGATACTATTATATCTGTGGGGGTAACGGACATGGTTATTTGCTATTGGTTTCTTAGGCTTTGTTTACTCATGGAAGGGTTTCTTGCTATAGCTGTTATGGTCATCAGTAGGGATAGAATCTAGGTGCTCGACAGTTCAAAGCACATGCCACCATTGCGAACCGAAAGAGCTATTTGGTTAGGAATAAATAAGCATTCGTCAATACAGACCCAGTTATTAGAGGGGGATGTGATTGCACGCTATATTTGCAAAGTTTAGTTGGGAGAAGTATCTGTCGGGTGGGGAAAAAGCCATTCCCTCAGTTTATGTGGCCATGCCAGCAAAAACCACAATGTACAATGCAGCTATGCTAGCAGAAGAGTGTAACACATGTTGTTTGGGAAGATGATACAAGGCTGGTGGAAAAGCTCCATCTGTGAGCATATGCTACATTGATGTTAGGGGGTTGTCCCGGTATAACTATACTGGCAGAGCGTTGGTAGTAAAGACAAGGCTTGAGCCAGTGTATTGCTCCTTGGTGACGTCTCTGAGTAAGAACAAGTGCTTGTTACTAAAGATTGACTCTTTCAGAGCCGTCTGCTTTTGGTGCAGGAGAGCTGAGGTTTGGTTCCTTCTGAGGACCTCTAGTGTCAATGGGCATGTAGTTGTAGTTTGTTACCCGTAAGAGAAATTTCATAGGATGTCCTTGAGGACTGTAGTCTGGAACACAGCATAACAGAAAGGGCTAAATCTTGTTGATCTTGTCATTGAAGAGTATGTCAAATATTTAAGTATGACTATAATTAATGCTCATTTGTTGTATAAAATAGCAGAAGTAAATGTCACAATATTGTCTTTCACTTTACATTGTGGAGGAAAGAGACTGAGTTAACACTAACACCCTTTTTTGTTTTTCAGCTTTGTCCAAAGTTTTTGCACACAAATTCTACCAGTCACACCTGGCCTTTCAGTGCAGTTGCGGAACTTATAGGTATTAGCATTTCATTTATTCAATACTTGACCCCTTTGTTTTTGTGTACTGTCACTTTGACATTAAAAGTTAAATTCAGCTAAAATGATGCAAGTGGGGAAAATGAGGTTTTTAATTTTGATTCTATAGAGAATTGAGAGCAATCAGAAAGTGTCAAATTAATTATATTTATAGCTTCCTTATATGAGTTAGTACAATGAATTACAATAAAATTTAAAACATCTTTTTGCCATGTATGTTGTTTCTGGTTTATTTTGTTTGAAAGTAGACCTGTTAGGATCACTTGTAATAAATAGCATAGTGCTATAACTTAAGTTTGAATATTACTAGGGAAGTATTCAAATGTAAGACATTCTTTCTCATTTAAAATGCATTAAAACTTTTCTTAGGTTTTCTGTGTTCAGCTTTCAGTAGCAAAATCTAATTTGGGGCCTGTCTACTTGTAAGAAAAGATATTTGCCAATAAGCAAAACTGCATTTTGTTTTTCTTTTTAGTTAAAGTTTCTGGTTCTATGAAATCTAGGAGTATATGATTGTGTTAGAATGACTTTTTTAAGGTAAATCTTCACAGGACAGTTTGCATCTCAAATTTGGTGTCTAACAAGAAAATATCTTTATAGCCTTATTGATTAGCCATGTGCTTCCTTTTCCTGAACTGCAGTTTAGCTTGCTTAGGAGCATAGCTGGTTGAGAACGTCAGAGTGAAATATAGAAGTAGGCTAAATGGGAGAAAACTGCCCATTTCTGTTGCCATTTGGGATAGTTTGGCCCCTCCTTTCAGTTTCCTTCAATCTTAATTTTCAGCATCTGGTTTTATGTGGAGATCAGTCATTGCAATCTGGATTTTTAACCTCTAGTTTTTTAGTTAGTACAAGGCACTGGAAAACAGAATTTTCTTCCCCTTTTTTGCCTATGATGAAGTTGTCTTCATCTGAATTTTAACTTTTATATATCTTTGAACTCTAAATAGGGACAATAATATAAAGGGAATTGTTTGTTCAGTAACAGTAGACAATTGGGGACTGCGTTGAAATGGTTAATGCTAATATAGGATGCTAACATGATGCCAATTTAATCATAATTTCCTTTATTAAATCTAAAGGCGAAATGGTAATTTCTACAATTGCTCTAAATATGTTTAAAAAGCCTAAAGAATAAGCAGTGTATTACATCCAAGCAATAACAAAACACTTGTAATCAATTAATTAAAAATACTTACAGGGGTGCTTAAACCCATATTGGTCGGCTCCAAATTGTTCAGGCAGATATTAGCAAGGAACCCACAGAGTTTACTTTTTTATACCCTTTTACAAATGAGTAGTGTCATTGCCAAGTATTGGCCCTTAGCTAAGGCCAGATGAAGCAGTTTTTTAATAATCCATTAAACACACTTTTATAGCCAATTATTTACTGCCCCTGATACCCAATGAACCAGGTTTTATTTTTTTCATTCTTTCAATTATTTTTTCAAACCTTAAATACAACATTGGCGTTTTGAAAGATCACTACAAGTTTCACGCACCTCTTCTTTCTCATGAGCTCATTTTTTTTTACCACAGTGCTTTGGGCCTGTTGTTCATGTTAACATTCCAACTCAATTAAAAACCATAGTTCATTCGGGTCTAATGTGAGCCTATATTTCTGCAAGGGGTAGGCTGGGGTTTAATCTTTTATTTTAAAATTGAGTCAATTGTGGGGAGGGAGGGTAATACACTTTTACATATGAGCTGATAACTTTACCAAAGAGATGAAAATTAAATTAAAATGCATTTCTAACTAGAATTGATATTCATCATCAATTCAATGTATGATCCCATTAGTTTTTATTAAGTCTCTGCTAAATTTTAAGCAAAATAGCAACATCTCACTGTTCAGTGCTTTGTAAAACTGCTGCAGTCACAAGGAAAAATTGTACAAAGTACTACTGTATATTTATACTGTGCAGAAACATACATAATTAAAACAAATTCAAATTGACAAAGTAAATTGCTAAAATACATCTTTGTTATATGCACCTTTGTTTTTACACATTTGGTCATTCATAAATTCAGAATGGGTCTTGCCCTTAATTCAACTTAGTAAAATTCTGTGGTGTTTACATTCAGTTCAAGTCCATTCCAGTGTCTGCTCACCAGCACTGCCAGCACCAGTTTAAGTGGTTCCTGAATGGCAGATCCTCAGTAGCCTTTGGAAAGGCCTTTTGTTTGAAAGCTAGTTGGCAGCCAGCACTGATAGTCTAACCTTATGGCTTTCTGAGTGGTTAGTTAGAAAGTCCTCAGCAAACAGCCCGGTTAACATGGTGGCTGTCCAGGGGAGTGATTATAAAAATTGTTGTGTATTGAGTGGGGACTATGCTTCAGGTTTGATCCTAAACCACTCATCTTACAGCTCTTGTGTAATATTTTAACTTTTAAAGCTGCTTCAGCTGTTGGAGAGTGGGAGGGAAAGAAACGTGTGGAATTTAATGTTCTATGGAGAGGAATTGGTCCATGCTTGAATCCAGTTAACGGTCAAATAATACTTTCATAGAAAGTTTTGGTATATAAGGCCTTCTCTAGAATGATGTATTTTTGAATGTATAGATGCTATAACATTTTAATTTGTGCTTTTGTTAATTTCACAATTCCCTGATTTTCAGACAATGCTTATGATCCAGATGTGAATGCTAAACAGATATGGATAGACAAAACAGTAATAAATGGCAACATATGTTTGACATTTACTGATAATGGAAATGGTATGACTTCGGAGAAATTGCACAAAATGCTAAGGTGGGTAACTTTATTGTGGATATTTTGTTTCCCACAGTCATTCCAATTTCAGATTTGAATGTTCTGCTTATTCCTGTATATTTTTAAATCAAATCTGCTAATGAATTTGGTGATTGTGAAAATGAAACTAATATTAGTAGCTACATCCATAAGATAAGCAGTTGTTGGTCAAGCCTTCATCAAGATCTGCCCATAAATTTTGTTCCTGAATCACCCATCTCCATTTTCCTGTTCCTAAGCCTACTTTGAGTCAGTGGTTATACAGAACTGTATATTTGTGTAACGTCCATAAGTGGAATAGGAGAGGTGAAGAAGAGCATAACATATCTGCTAAGCTAAACACGTTTGCTTGAATTTAAGCCCAAGGCAGCCAAGGTTGAAAGGTAACTAACTCAGTGCCATTAATTGTCAACATGACTGTTCAGTTGCTCTTTTGACTGTTAGTGATTTGTAGGTGAAATGTAATAAAATTCAGATATTGCAGATTATTCAAAAATGAAGATATTGTGGAAGAATTAAGGGAATGAAGAATAATTAATGAATAGTTCTATATTTTCTTTTTATATATTTTCCTGAAAGGCAGGAGTTCTCAATCCCTTCAGTATCGCAACATGGTTGGGAGGGATCCCAACCTTGCATGACACAGGGACCACCCCCGTACTCTGTATGTACACACAGACACACACATCTGCTATCCAGATTCTCCCCGGGCCAGCCAGCTCTTTTGGCAGTGGCTGAAATTAAAGTGGCTGCTGCCAAAAGAAAACTGCTGTCAGAGGCAAATTCAGCAGCAGGAATCTTGAAAAGGAGCCCCTGCTGCCCCGGAGAGCAGCCACTGTAGCCAGTTTGTGGTGGCGTTTCAATGGGCAAACTCTTCAAGGGGCAATAGCGGCAGCAGCTCTGAATGCAGCAACAGCCTTTCGATGGCAGGAACCTCTTTCGGTGGTAGTGTGATTTCAGCCGATACACTCAGCCGCTGCGCCATGACATCTTTTTGTGTTGCGACAGTGATTGAGAACCATGGCTCTAAGGTATTGTTTCTTGTGAGTATAAGGCTTCCATGCTAAACCCATTGCACAACTACAGATTATCACTTTTAATGATGTTTTCTCTGCCTCATCTACCAATGCAGAGTTGACTTTTGTTTACAAACCATTGTAAATGCAGTTGAGAGAAGTGCAAAAAGTGTTTACCGAGGTCCAGTTCAATCTTTTAAAATCGACTATTAGATTGTTTTAGGAACACTTTTTGCATTATCCCATACAGATAATACCTCTTGGACATTTAAAGATGGCAATAGATAGCTTTCGGGAGCAATTTAGCAGCACATCATCAATTTGGTCCACAGCCTTTGTCTAATTGTTGAGCAAATCTTTTAGCCGTGCTGTAGTCACTGATATTAAAAGTGGAGATTAACATAGTCTGTTTAAATCTATTTAGATATCAATCTTTTGTCGGGTTTTTACACATTTGCAAAATGTTTTATACTGTGTTTCAGCTTTGGATTCAGTGATAAAGTTACAATAAATGGCCGTGTTCCAGTGGGACTGTATGGAAATGGATTTAAATCAGGATCTATGCGCCTGGGAAAAGATGCCATTGTTTTCACTAAAAATGGAGAGACCATGAGTGTTGGCCTGTTATCTCAGACCTTCCTGGAAGTTACAAAGGCAGAGCATGTCATTGTTCCTATCATATCATTTAACAAGCAACATATCCTTTTGACTGTTTCCGAACATGAAAAGTGTAACTGTTGCAAGTGTAAAACTAAGATATTAAGAACGTCTCAGGTAGGCTTCTTGCCCTCTCAAAGATGGAAATTGTGGTTGTACTGATGCCCTATTTATTTATAAGGAAGTAGGGCGGTTATGAGGTTGGATAAAAGCACTAAGTTAACAACAAAAAGCTTGTTAGAGACCCATTATGGGGAGAGACTGGAAAACAGTGGCTGTGTTGAAGAAACTCACTAAAGAAATTGTTCTAATTCGGGAATGCCTAAGTCCTTAACTTAATTCTTACGGCAAATAATTAATTCAGTAGAATTCAAAGACAGCCTGAAGGCCCTCCAGGCACATTCTTTATTCTCTACTGAGGAGAAGTTACTGGCAGAGCTTGATGCAATCATTGGGAAAAAAGGAACAAGAATTATCATTTGGAACCTGAGACGGTAAGATGAAATTTAGCGTCTGATAACTTGTGAACTTAAAAAATGTGTTCAGTTTGCATGAATTTGGTGGCAAGAACTAGATGTTCAAAGTCTTGGTGGAACAACTCTATAAAGCTACAAAGCTAACAAGTATGAGTTGATAATAACTTAGTGGACATATGCAGGGTCAGATGTTTAAATTTGAGGGTTACAAGGTCATTCATCCACTACCACTAAATTATCATGGCAGAGCAAATAAAATAGCCAGCGGCAAGGAGATTAAAGCCAGATTTACAATACACTGTTTTCCTGGCATAGTTGGTTAGTTATGCCGGCAAAAATGCCTGTGTTGGTAGTTTATACAGTCAAAAGTCTTTTGTTGGTAGTAGCTTATGTCCTTTAAGAAGATGGTTTAACTGTGCTGGCAAAAAAAATTCCTTTTTCTAGAATAAGTTGGATCTCCAGTAGAGAAATTTGCTCGTGTTTCTATATCAGCAAGCTTTTTGCAGTTGTAAACTAGTCCTAAAGTGTGGCATCTTGCTAAATCCTATCTGGTTTAACATTTTAGTGGCTGTGCATGGGACATCAGGCAGCTCCATAAATGAACTTCCTTGGAGCTAAGTACTGTTCTTTGAAAAAGTCTGAAATTTTTCAAGTTTAATTCCAATTTATGTTGACTCTGACAGTGTCTAATCCAGACTTTTCCTACATATTTACCATAACAGAATTAAAGGCTTAATTAGTCACATTCTCAAAGTCTGTAGAAATTAGAGAACAAATTTATTAGGTCAATTTATCCACCCACCTTCCTCTTTAGAATGGTGTGCTGTCAAATCATAGAAGTGTAGAACTGGAAGGGACTTCAGTAGGTTATCTGGTCAAATCTACTTCTTACAGTAGGCCTAAATAATAACTAGACCATTCTTGATAGGTGTTTTTCTAACCTGTTCTTAATTTGTTCCAGTGCTTAACTACTCTGACAATTAGGATATTTTCCCTAATGTCCACCCTAAATCTCCCTTGCTGCAATTAAAAACCATTTTTTTGTCCTATCTTTGGAGGCAAAGGAGAATAATTTTTCACCCTCCTCCCTTTTAACCTTTTACGTACTTGAACACTGTTACCTCTCCTCTGTCTTCTCTTCTTCAGATTAAACTCAGTTTTTTCAGTCTTTCCTAATAAATCATTTTTGTCGCTCTCATAGACTTTAGGGTCAGAAGTGACCATCACGATCATTTAGTCTGACCTTCAGGCTACAGAATCTCACCCACCAACCTGGGAAATAATTATCTGTAGTAACTCTGCCCATCCTCATCTAATGTTCCATCACTGGGTGATGTTTGCTGCTAGGAGCTGGAGATTGGTTACATGCCATGGTAGGCAGTCTGATCATACTACCCCATCCATAAACGTATCAAGTTCAGGCCTGGTCTATACTGCGGGGCTAAGCTGGCAGGAGATAGACAATCTGTGTGCCGCAGAATGCGTATCTCTCGCTATCTTAGTTACTCCTGTTTACAAAGCCATCTTCACTCGGATGTGTCGACTGGAAGTGCTCCCCCGTTGACGCAGCTTTACTCCTCTTGGAGGGATGGAGTTATTGAGTCAACCGGAGAGCACTTCCAGGATCGATTGAGCGGGTCTATACTGCCCGCTCAATTGATCACAGATCGATGCATTTCTTTCAGTGTAGATAAGGCCTCATTCTTGAAGTTTTTTGCTCCTACTGCTCCCCTTAAAAGGTTGTTCCAGAACGTTACTCCTCTGATGGTTAGAAACCCTCACCTAATTTCAAGATTAAATTTGTTGATGGCTAGTTTGTATCCTCTTCTCTCTTCTGGACTTTCTCCAATTTGTACATATTTTTTCAGAAAGATGGTGCCAAGAACTAGATACACTACTCCAGGTTAGGCCTCTTTGGCATGAAGTAGAGTGGAAAAGTTACTTCTCGTGTCTTGTATATAACATTCCTACTGATACAACTCAGAATGATGTTCATTCTTCTTGCAACGGTGTTACACTGTCATTTCATATTTAGCTTGTGATTCATTATAACCTCTAGATATCTTTGCACAGTACCCTTTCCTAAGTAGTCATTTCCCATTTTATATGTGTGCTCTTGATTGTTCCTTCCTAATTGAAGCACTTTGGATTTGTCCTTATTGAATTTCATTCTGTTGGATTATTTATTTGTTTAATTTACATTCAATTAATTATTTTTAATCAATTATTTTATTTTATTTCTATTTTGGACTTCCTTCCACAGAGATAAAGATGGAGAAACCGAGCTTGATTTTGATAAGGATAAATATGACATTAGAATTCCAGAAGATTTAGATGAAGCAACAGGGAAAAGAGGATATAAAAAACAAGAGAGGCTGGATCAGGTTGTGCCAGAAAGTGACTATTCACTACGGGTAGGTAAACTTTTTTTTTTTTTAATTGAGAATTTTATGCAACAACAGCACTGGCCATAACAGATTTTAAAACTGAATTATAAAATGAAAAACAATCCATTTGCTTTTGAAGCAAGTGTCTGTGATGCATACATGTGGTGCCCAGGCTTATGAGGCACCTCATTACAAGCTGCCCTTAGTGTGAGGAATCCTTGCGTGTGCTAGTGATTTAAAACACTTGATGGTTAACTGTTCAGTTTTACTGTTCAGACTAATACTTAACCAGTGAACCGGCTGTACGAGTTCTCTGACTCCAGGGTGATGGTGTCAGGGCGTGGTGGAGGCAGCCATGATGCTCCTGCTGCTGCTGCCCAGGGAGGACGAAGCCCTGGTGCAGGCTTTGCAGAGTGCCCTTCTGTGGAAAGTCAGGGGCCACCGATCTGAAACAGAAGTCCGCCATGGAGCCAGGCTTGGGGGAGGGGCGCTATCTGGGGGCTAAAGGGTGGTGGTCGACACAAAATTATATTGGTTAAATGGTTAACCGGTATAGTTTTAATCATTTAAACAGATACCTTTTGTAATCAATATTTTCATCTCTAGTTTATGCCTGCTGTGGGTCATCTCCCTGACTCTACCAGTCATAGGAAACATAAGCCCTCACTTCTCAGCCTATCCTGGCTCCATTTAGTGATAGGCATGGTCCAACCTCCAAGCCCTTCAAGTGTCTTCCTGGAGTATCTGGCTCTGTTTCACTCGAAACTCGTATTCACAGGTTTGGTGCTCCCGGAGAAGCAGTACAGTGCAGCTTCCATTTTTACCTCCAGTCACTGCTCTGTTTCATACACAGCACTTAAATATGTTTACAGTGAAAGCAACAAAAGTTTACTTAGCAAAGAAAAGATTCAGGTGATAAGTAGAAGTACTGAAATGATGGTTATAATTAAGCCGAATCTACAATATCTAGAGAGAGGATGTGGTGTTAATTGTTCATCTTCGTTTGGCTTGTGTAATAGAAATTACCATTTGCTTTGCAGGCTTATAGCAGTATTTTGTATCTGAAGCCAAGAATGCAAATCATTATCAGAGGACAGAAAGTGAAAACGCAGCTGATTTCCAAAAGCCTTGCATACATTGAACGTGATATTTATAGGCCAAAATTTTTGGCTGTATCCTTTGATACGTACATAATTGCATGTTGAGTGGAAAGACGTGATGCAAGTAGGCTGTCAATTCTGTGACAGAATGGTATGTTGCAGTTATCCATGTTAAAATGCTAAACCAAACCTGGGGGCTGATGTTTCAGTATGAAAGTAGTCCAAGGCCTGTCTTTGAATAGTGTTGTCTTCAGTGTGAAGAAACTCTTGGGTGATCAAACGATCCTTAACATCCAAAACCAAGGCAAAAACTGTAAGGATTACCTTTGGATTCAACTGCAGAAACAAAGACCATTATGGAATAATGATGTATCACAGAAACAGACTCATCAAAGCTTATGAAAGGGTTGGCTGTCAATTAAAGGTAAGAATTTAACCTTGAAAATATGTTTGTGAATTAGAAACTAGTTCAATTCAAAAACAGTTTATCTAACTTGTTTTATTGTGAAATGTAATAGTAATAAAATACCAATTTTTAAAAAAACATTATATATTCTATTTTGATGCAGCTTTTATCAAATCCTTGGCTTTCATTGTGTCAATGCATCCCGTTTTCAATATTGAAAAGTGCACTAAGTGCTTAGTAATACATACTTGCTTTAAATGTGATGTACAAACCACAGCCTGAGTGTGCACCTTAGGGAAAGAAGAGAGTGGAGGATCTTAGAAATGTAGGGCTGGAAGAGACCTCAAAGTAATCAAGTCCAGCCCCCTGTGCTGAATCAGGTCCAAATAACCTTAGGCCATCTATGACAAGTTACCCAACCTTTTGTTAAATCTCCAGTAACAGGGTTTAACTACTCCTATGGACAGACAGCTTGTCTTAATATTTAACTAAATCTCTTTTGCTGTAGATCAAGTCCACAATATCTTGTTTTGCATTCAGTGAACATAAACAGTTGATCAGCCCTTCACATACCTGAAAACTGTTCACATTCCCCCTCAATCTCCCTTTCTCAAGACTAAACATGTTTCTTTAAACCATTTTTTAAACCTTTCCTTTATAGGTCAAGTTTTCCAAACCCTTTATCCTGTTTTTCCCCCTTCTCTGAACACTCTCCAGTTTGTCCACATCTTTTCTAAAGAGTAGTATCTAGAATTGGACACAGTACTCCAGTTGAAGCCTCTCCAGTTCCAAGCAGAGTGGGCCAGTTACCTCCTGTGTTCTACATGCAACACTGCTGCTAACTGCACCCCAGGATATCAGCCTTTTTCACAACTGCAATCACTGATATTCAGTTTTGATCCACTATAACTCCTGATCCTTTTCTGTGGTACTACCACCTAGACAGTTACTCTCTACTTTTATAATTGTGCATTCCCCCCTTCCTAAGTTAGGTACTTTCCCCTTTTTAGTATTGAATTTCTTCTTGTATGAGTCAAGACCAATTTTTCATGGTCATTTTGAATTCTAATCCTGTCCTTCAAAGTGCTTACACCCACATCCATCTTGGTGTCACATTGTTTTATAAGCATACCCAACATTCTATTATCCAAGTAATTAATGAAAATATAGAATAGTACCAGACCCAGGACTCACACCCGTAGGACACCACAAGATACGTCCTCCCA
Organism: Pelusios castaneus; assembly: GCA_007922175.1. NCBI lineage: Eukaryota > Metazoa > Chordata > Testudines > Pelomedusidae > Pelusios > Pelusios castaneus. Next base: position 11,352,505 of record ML685813.1, read on the forward strand.
CAGCAAGCCATTGATAATCACTCATTGAGTACAGTCTTTCAACCATATTTGTATCCACCTTGTAGTAATTTCATGTAGGTCCCATTTCCCTTTGATTTCCAGTTTGATTATGAGAATGTCATGTGGGATAGTGTCAAAAGCCTGACTAAAAGGAAGATGTATCACATTAGATGCTTCTTCCCATCCACTAGGCCAGTAACCCTGACAAAGAAGGAATTTAGGTTGGTTTGGCATGATTCTTGATGACGCCATGTTGGTGATTATTTACAACTCTATTATGCTTTAGGTGCTTACAGGTTGATGGTTTAATAATTTGTTCCAGTATTTTTCCAGGTATCAAAGTTAGGCTGATTGGTCTATAATTCCCCAGGTCATCTTTATTCCCCTTTTAAAAGATAGGTACTATGTTTGCCCTTCTTCAGTCCTCTGGGACTCACTCACCCTCCATGTGTTATTTGAAGATACTTGTTAAGGATTCTGAGATGGCTTCATCTAGTACTCTTAAGTACCCTTAGGATGAACTTATTCAGGCACTGTAACTTGAATTCATCTAACATATCTCTAAATATTCATTAACCTGTTCTTTCCCTGTTTTGGCTTATATTCCTTCTCTCTCGCTGATATTATTTGTCTAGTCACTGTTAATCTTTTTAGTGAAGACTGAAGCAAAATAGGTATGACACACCTTAACCATCTGGATGTCAGCAGTTATTAGCCTTCCTTGATAAACCAAGGACCAACACTTTCCTTGGTCTTTCTGCTATGGATAGTGTATTTAAAGAACCTATGAGCCTTTTGTGTCTCATAATTTGTTTGGTCTGTATGTGCTTGTGCTGTTTTTTTGTAGTCAGCAATTCATCAGTTTCCACTTTTCGTAGGATTCCTTTTTGATTTTTTTCAGGTCAGTCAAGTGCTCCTGACTGAGCCATATTATCCACTTATTATTATTCCTGTCTTTCCTTCCCATCAGGATAGCTTGATGTGCCTTTGTTGTTGTCTACTTGAGAAACTCCTAGCTCTCCTTAACTACCTTACATTTTCTTCATAGGAGAATTTTAACCTCCCAGTTCTGAGTTAGTCTGCTTTTCTTTTTTCTTTTTCTTAACTCCATTATCTTTATAGAATCATAGAAATGATAAGGCTGGACAGGACCTTGAAGTCATGTGTTGTGCTGTGGTAGGATTAGGTAAATCTAAACCATCCCTGACAGGTTTGTCTAATTCATTTTTAAAAGCTTCCATTGATGGGGGCTCCATGACCTCCCTTGGAAGCCTATTCCAGAGGTTAACTTATTTATAATTAGAAAGTTTTTCCTAATATCCAACTTTAAATCTCCCTTTCTGCAAATTTAAGCCCATTACTATTTCTCCTTCCTTCAGTGGACATTGAAACCAATTAATCACAGACCTCTTTATAACAGCCCTTAATGTATTTTGAACACTGTTGTCAGGTCCCCCTCAGTCTTTTTCTCAAAACTAAATATGCCCAATTTTTTAACCTTTTCTTATAGGTCAGATTTTCTAAACATTTTATCATTTTTGTTGCTCTCCTCGGGATTCTTTCCAGTTGTTCACATCTTTCCTAAAGTATGGTGCCCAGAACTGGACACTTTACTACTTGGTACTTGAGGTCCCAGCTAGAGAGTGAGACAGGTACCTTCTGTGTCATACGTACAGCGCTCCTGTTGATACACCCAGAATCATATTAGCTTTTTCATAGCTGAATCACATTGACCTCATACAGTTTGTGCTACATTATAACCCAGTGATCCTTTTCAGCAGTACTACCACCTAAGCAGTAGCTCCCCATTTTGTATTTATTTGATTTTGTTTCCTTCCTAAGTATAGTACTTTGCACTTGTCTTTATTAAATTTCATCTTACTGAATTTAGATTAATTCTCCAATTTCTCAAGCTTATTTTGAATTTTAAACTTGTCCTCCGAAGTGTGTGTAACCTCTCCTAGGTTGGTGTCATCTGCAGATTTTATAAGCACACTTTATTATCCAAGTCATCAGTGAAAATATTGAATAATACCAGACCCATGACTGAACCCTTTTAAGACCCTACTGGATATGCCTTCCTAACTTGACAGCAAACTCTTGATAATTTTTTGGTACAGTCTTTTGGCCAGTTGTGCACCCACCATATACTAATATAATCTAGACCAGGGGTCTGCAACCCAAAAGATAAGAAGAGCCATTTTTTAAAATTCCTTCAATAACAGTGTTTTGAGAGCCACAATGGGTGTAGCCTCCTGGTGGGAGGTGCAGGGAGGTGAGCCATGATTTCTGCTGCAGGGTCCCCTTATGCGGGGGGGGGGGGGGGAGCCTGGAACTTGGCATGGGCTGCCCGTGGGGTTCCTGGTGGCTGGGGGAAGCCCGGAGCCAGGCATGGGCCTCCTGCAGCGTACCCCGGTGGTTGGGGGAGCCCAGAGCCGCAAAGGGGCAGCCAAAGAGCCGCATGTGGCTCCAGAGCCACAGGTTGCAGACCCCTGATCTAGACCATATTTCCCTGCTTTGCTTATGAAAATGTCACACTGAAGTGTGTCATAAGCCTTACTGAAATCAAGGTGTATCACATCTATTGCTTTCCTTCATTGCAAACAAGAAAATTAAGCCTGTTTTGGCATGATTTGTTGTTAACATAAATCCATGCTGACTGTTCCTTATAACCTCCAGGTGTTCTCATATTGACTGTTCAGTAATTGGCTCCAGTATCTTTCCAGGTACTGAAGTTATGCTGACTGATCTGTAATTCCCTGGGTCCTCCTTGTTCCTTTTCTTTAAGATAAGTAGTATATTTGCACTTTGCCAGTGTTCTGGGTCTTCTCCTGTGCGCCAGGAAGTCTCAAAGATAATTGCTGAGAGCTTTGAAATTGCTTCATCTGGTTCCTTAAGTACCCTTGCATGTGTCGGAAAGCCTTGCTGACTTGAAATAATCTAAATAGTCATTGATCTCTTCTTTTCCTATTTTGGCTTGTATTCCTTCACACTGGTTGTCAATATTAATTGTGTTAAGTATCTGATAATCATTAATCTTTGCACTGAAAACTGCATCACAATAACCAGTCATCTTCTTTGTCATCAGTCATTAACTCTCTTCCTCTAAGTAGAGGACCTACACGTTTTTCATCTTTCTCTTGCTCCTAATGTATTTAAAAAACTTCTTTTTACTGCCTTTTATGTTCCTTGCCAGATGAAACTCAATTTGTGCCTTACCCTTTCTGATTTTGTGTCTACATACTTGTGCTGTCCTTTAGTATTCCTCCTTATTAATTTGACCACATTTCCATTTTTTGTGGGTCTCATTTTTTATTTTCAGGGCATTAAAGAACTTCTCATAGAGCCATATTGGCCGCTTACTGTTCTTTCTATCTTTCCATTGTGTTGGAATAGTTTGCGCTTTTAATATAGACTCCTTGAGGAACTGCCAACTCTCCTTATATTTTCTTCCCATCTGGCCATACCTACCAGTTCTCTTGAGTGTTAGTCTCCTTTTTTGCTAACTAGTGGAGTATTTAAAATTCTGAACATGTCTTTGATGGGTGTGTGTTATGGGAAATAGAAACAACAAATAATTGCCAAGTTAATTTATTAGCTATTGAGTGTTCTTTAATAGTACTCTGCAAGAAAAGTTTTATATATTCTCATCAGATACACCAGTTGCAATTTTCCTTAGCTTTTTCTGTCCTCATTCTGCTTCTTTTGTTCCTTTCTTCTTTTTAGAATGATGAAATCATCATTTTGTGATCACTTTCACCAAATTGCTTTCTGCCTTCAGTTTCACAACCAGTTCCTCAGAATCAAGTTTACAGTGGTTGTCCCCATGGTTACTTCCTCCACTTTTGAAACACAAAGTTGTCCCCAGTATGTTCCAAGAACTTACTGGCTATTTTTTGTTTTGCACGTTTAATTTTTCCAGAAAATACCTTAGTAGTTCAAATTCTCTGTTAGTACCAGGTGGTGTGTTTTTGGATATTTGTTTTGTCCTCCTTAATTGAGCAGTCTTTAATATACCCCTACCATGATCTCTTTCTCCCCTTCCCCCCATTTTTAACCCTGTTATCTTTACCCAGACACTTCCAACTGGTCTGCCTCTCACCACTTTCTGGACCTCAGAATAAGTATATATTCTTGATTGTATAATGCAATAGTGCCTCTCTTTTCCCCTGCCTCTCTTTTTCCTGAACAACTTATATCCCTCTATACCAGCATTCCAGTCGTGTTTATCCCACCAATTCTCTGTGATGCCAGTTGTCATAATTTAGCTTATATACTAATACTACTTGTTCTTTCTGTTTCTTCCCCATATTCTTTGCATTTGTGTATAGATGCTTAAGAATTGTTGAACAAATTCCCCTGTTGAGTTCCCTCTTGTTGCTTTTGTGACTGTAATTTTCTATGTTCCTCCTCTGTAACATCTAGTCTCTGTTAAATTTGTGATTTTTTTTTTAAAAAAAAAAAAAATACTTACCTGTGACCTTTTTGTCACCTGCTCCCTTTGAACCTACTTTAAAGCCCTTTTTTGTCCACAATGGTTTCACCCATGATAGGTATAAAATACAAAACAATTCCATTTTTTTTTCAAGAACGACATCAGATTTTTTTGTATCTTCAGCTCATGTGGTTTTAATCTTTTCCATCAAACTGGCTTTTACAAATCTATTCAATTTAATAACAAATATACAGTTTGTCTCTTTTCCCTTGTTAAATAGGAATGTGTTAGTATAAAGGTTAACATGTTTTTTCTAATTTCTGTATTAATCTTTTACAGGCAAACAACATGGGCGTTGGTGTAGTTGGGGTTATAGAATGTAACTTCCTAAAGCCAACTCATAATAAACAAGATTTTGATTATACCAATGAATACAGGTGAATATAAATATTTTATCTAGACACACCATAAAATGGGTTTACAATGGGTGTATTAAATACTTTTCACGCATGCTATTTTCTTAGAAAAAACTGACATCTTTTATAGCTAAGTATTGCATAAGTACTTCTTAATCTGCCATCATCATGAAATACTACCACCACTTTGAACAGTAAGTGCTACCAAAATGAAAACAGACAGCTAATTTTGTTTTAAAAAGTATTCTTTCAAATGCTTTTATACTTTCCTCTTTAAATGTTTTTCTGTTGATAATTAATTGGCTGAAAAGCGAAACTCATGCTTAACTAGTGGAGTGTTTAAAATGCTGAATGTGTAAGTGTGAGAAGTGCCAAATTAATGTGTTAACTACACACGTGTTCTTTAATAATAATATCTGCAAGAAAAGTTTTATATATTGTCATCTACATTTGAAGATACTTTGAAGTTGCTATTTTTCCTTGTTTCTATGTGCAAAGATAAGTAATTAATTGACTTACTAGAGAGTGTATTTAAGGAGTCTCAAAATTAATACCATTGTTAAAGCTGTAAATTAGTAATTTGTCCATTTAAAAAATAAAAGTTGACTCGCCTTTTTTAAAATTTGGAAATGCAGCTTTCCTGTTTCTCTGCCTGGGTGAGCAACATCATAACTACTTGTTAATAGAAGGAACTGGATAGGTGGTTAGAATGAAAATTCTGTTAAATCTTTGAGAGATTTGGCAAAGGAACCATAAGGTAAACTGCTCGGAAATCTGAGCAGCATAGAGTTGTGACAAATGTGGTGGAGTTGGAGCTGCTCTATAATAACTTATGAATACTGTATGTTGACCTGGTTATTGGGATGTTTGTTGTATGAATACTATGATTTAGTTTAATGTGGAGGTGGACGGAGAACAAGCACGAAGGGAAAGAATGGCTCAAGATAAGCCACTTGTATCTTTAATTACTCAAGAGATTTAATTCCAAGAAAGGAAATGGCCCAGGGATCATTGGGATCAAAAACTCAAAAAGGAAACTTTCTTTCAACTGTGTGGGGGGGGGAAGAGAAGGGAAGAGGAAATAGTTGTTCAGGGGGACCAGACTAAGGCCTTGTACATATTACAAAGTTATCACATGGTAACGCTGAGATCGTACACGTTCAAATGTTGCTTTTTGCACAGTAACAGGTAAACTGCCTAAATGAGTGGTAACTACTGCAGAACAGCTGTTCCGCGTAACAGTAATGTGTACGTTCACTGCGCTTTATTTAGACAGCCTCCAGAAATGTCCCAGAGTGCCAGTCAAGACCACTCTGGGGCACCGGAGCTGTCGTACTTCTCAATTTCACTGCTTTAACAGAGCAGTGAAATTGACATGTAGCTGGTTTCTGGCTCCCCAGTGGCTGCAGAGCTCAAGCTGGAACCGTGGCTGTTACAGTGAATGGTGGGTTAGGTGCCCACTGTGCACTGCTCTGTATTATGAAACAGCTAAGAAAAGTGTGGACACTCCTCCACACTGTAAGGAGTGCAGTGTGTATGCGTTCCTGCACAAGAAAAAGCCATGTGACTTTTTAAGCACAAGGGGCTTGCTGCGCAAGGATCTCGTAGTGCATACATAGCCTAAGACTCTTGATCCTTCTGAGGTTTTCTGAAGATGTTAGGTCTGCTTAGGTTATCTTCAGGGAATAACAAACTTTTTGGTAAGATGCATATAATTTGTTTTAAAATCCTTCTTCCAAATGCTTTGTTCCTAATGTTAAAATAAACTTTGGTTTTAAGAAGGCTCTCTGGTCGCTATATCCCCCTACTCACAGACTCTAAGGGAAGTAGTAAACTCAAGTGGACCTGTTGGATAAGAACAGTTGATCCTCAAGATATTGTAGTCCTTGGCCTGGTCTCAAGAATGGGAGAATTGCAGAATCCCACCTATTGACAGTTGTCTGATTACACTTAATTTGCTCTCAAAATGTTCAAAACCAAATAATCAAACTTACCCAAATGTGTTGTCTAAAGACAAAGCAGTACAATATGGAAAGGAAGCATACATACCTTCCTTCTGGGCAGCAATTCTTATCTTGCAGAATGTTCATTTTACACAGAAAGTGTGCTTCGAAGAGAGCTTCTCAGCGATTAATATTTATAGTATAAATTTGCAAGTTACAAAACTTTTTACACATCACTAAAATATTCACCATTTTGTAACAGTTCCTTAGCTTGCTTTGCTCTCTTCTTTTCCTACTTCTGATTTGGCTAGTACTTTCCAAAGCAGTTGTGTGTAGAAGTGCATCCCAATCTGTGCTAGGACCCACCACTCTTAGGGTACATCTACACTTACTGCACTTTTCGGCTGCAGTCGATGGGAAATACGCAAGGTATCTCCCATTGCCTTACTAATGCCCACTTACCACTTTGTTCACGCTGCATGAAGTCAGCAGGAAATGCTGTCTAATTGACTTAGCGCAACTCCAGTTACAGGGTTGGAGTTCGAGCATTGAGCTGGAGACAGACCGCTCAGTCAAACCCAGAAGAACACAATGATGGCAGTGAATTTGCGGCCGTCAGTATAGATATGCCCTTAGAATCTTAACTTGAAAGGCTTCCTAATTTCTAATGGCAAAGCTGATTTCAGCTTTACAATATGTTAGGGATACTTGATGTGGCTGAACAGAATTGTGGGGAGAGCATTATATATTCAGTTAACATAACTTCCCAATATTTGTATATAGAAAACTGTGTGGATAATACCAGTTAACGGATTGCATGCTGTCTGTCATTAATGTATATTTATTGTCAGACACACCACAAGATAGGTAAAGGCATACGGCCTAATATCTGGGGAGTTGCATTCAGAGACACCAGAACAGAGATGCATGTAATTCTATGTACAATGACATAACTTCCTCCAAGTTATATCCATAATTGTGCTTATACTTCTTTTCTCATTTGAAAAGAGTTTGCGAGACCTCAGAAATAAAACACTGAGAGGTGAATGGTAAATATTTAATGAAAAATTGTGGAATTGATTTAACACACTATGCACTAGTACAATTTTTATATGAATGTTCAGTCACATTCTTAGCTGCTCCTTCCTACCCTATCCCCAACTTTCCAAAGACATCTAACTTTTGTAAATCTGCTACTAGCATCCTGTGGAGTCTGCTTGTAAGCTTCAACCCTGCAACTGAATAGTGACTGCAATTGACTTTGGTACAATGATGTCAACTCTATTCCTTGTTTATTGCCTCTTCCCTATATACCTGTAATTGTTCTTCTGCTCTCTGTTTCCTGTTAGATAAGTGTCTTCATTTGTCCAGATGTTTGGTCTTGTAAAAATCCTTTGTTCATTTGATCCCAATCCATCCTACTTATTCACATGCATACAACTTTTGCTTTGCCTTGCTTATTCATGTCTCTATGCCTCTTCAATTCACTGGCTTCTTATTCATTTTACTGTGCTACTTACTCCCTGCCTTCCAGTTTGCTTCCTTCCTTCCTTACACCATAATTCTCTTTTCTGTGACTGTCTAAATTTGTGGGTTTTTTCTTTCTAGAGCTCTCTGCAGAACATTCATTTGCTCTTTGTTTTTCTGAATTTTAAATCCAATCTCTGAACCTCTCTTGAGTCTGTTGTGATCTTCCTGGGGAGTCGTGCATATCTGAGTTAATGACGATTTGAGATTGTCTAATAACAGGCTGAATTAAAATTATTAATCAGCAATTAGTACAGCATTGTACAAAATACAAAAATAGCTGCATTACCACACTTGATATAAGATAAAGAGCTGATGCTTTCTCACTGTAGTTGGTTGGATGCACAGTTTCATTTCCCAACTAAGTTCCAAAACTTCTATCAATATATAGTGATTTTTAGACCAAAACCCCTCTTTTCCAAAAATAGCCTCCCAAAATCGTGTGTTCTGATGTCAGTTTTGTTCTGATGGGATTTCCTTTAGTATCTGTAGATTCTTAGTTTTCCTGATTTGTGTATGAAGGCATAATTTTTACAGCTGAGAGGGCCAAGATATTCGTCAAGATAATATCTCTCAGCGGATCCTTCTTCCACCATAAGCATTCTTCCCTTTTGATTTCCCCAGTAGGAAACATCTGCTGTAACAATCAACCCTCATCAGTCCCAGTTTTATGTAGGCTTATATAATCATTATATTTTAAAGGAAAAAGAATTTCTGGAGTTTTATCGACATAGAAATACCACAGATCATTGGATCTACAATCTAATGCCTAGACTTCTTGAATTAGGGTTACTTGTAGGTCAGGGACCAGTATTCTGAGCCTTAGAATTCAACAAACTCCTTGTTAATATCATAAAGATTCTAAAGAATAGTTAATGTGTGAATGAATCAAAAATACCCCCCCCCAAAGAAAAGACTAAAAGGGTTAATGTTCATGAACAGGTGCTGTTTGTAAATTGGCTTTGAGACCCTTATTTTCATTACTAGTAGAAAGACTTGTCCAGAATTTGAACCAGTAACTTATCCTAACCAAAACCTATCACTAAATTACTGTCAGGTAAGACTTTACACTAGTCCAGTGTTTTAACTTAAAACTTTAGATCTTTTATGTGAACACCATTCTGTTGAAAACATTAACTTTTTCTATGTGCTCTGTAAATATTTTACTTGCTAAAAAATATTTTACAAAATATTTCTCACAAGGCACTATTTCTTTGCTAGACTTACAATGGCAGCACTGGGCGAAAAACTTAACGATTACTGGAATGAAATGAAAGCAAAGAAGAATGAAGAATGTCCTCTAGATTTGCCAGTAGAGGACCAACAGTAAGTAAGATGCTTCTAAAGTTATAACGTAAAAGCCTCAGTACTAGAATACACCCATGCTAGTTTCTCTGCTCCTACCTGATATTGCACAGAAGTGGAGGAAAACACTTTCACGTGGATGTTTTCATGTTTATTACAGAAAACGGCCTGATCAGACATGGGTTCAGTGTGATTCATGTCTGAAATGGCGGAAGCTTCCAGATGGGATAGATAACTTGCCAGAGAAGTGGTACTGTTCATTGAACCCTGATCCACAGTTCAGGTAAAGCGAAATTTGTAGGAATATCGAGATCCTATTGCAATTTTTTGTTTTTCTCAATTGACTAGAGCACCATTTGTCTCACTGCTCTTAATTAGGAATTGCAGTGTACCAGAAGAACCAGAAGATGATGACCTAATACATCCAACATATGAGAAAACATGCAAGAAAAAGTGAGTACCAAAGACTTGTGGGAAAAGATGTACCTATTATAGAATAGGAATGTGAGAAGTAAAACATTCTTCATTTTTGTTTACACAACAGTTGCAATTGTTCTGACGATATTACCAAGTTTGCAGCATGGTTGTGCCCGAAAGAGCAGACCAAACCATAGTAAGGAAACTGTGCTACAGTGTTATAAATATTAGATGTCTAGAATCTCTCCTTTTAGCATGAACTGATGCAGAGAGTCTCAAATTGCTCTGTGGACCACTGGTGTCATTTTTCTTTTGATTGCTGGTCATATGAGGCTTTCTCCCCATTTCCATTTGCTAAATGACAATGACAGCTAAATATGTCTGTCGTAATATTATTTTATTAAAGGAGTTGCTGGCATCGTCTCTGGGACGCTGCATAATTCTTACTGGGGAAAGAGGTGGTCCACACAAGGAATGGGGAGATGAAACATAGTATGGTGTGATGCAGGCAATATAAACTGAGGATCCCTGGTCATGCCTACACATACAATTGGTGTAACCAAGTACCCCAACACAGTAATAATTTGAGTATGAACAGTGGCCTTAGTTGATACTTCTGGAAGTCTGTTGCTTTGGCATTTTATAAAATTGAGTTCTGATGAAAGGACTCTTCACAGTGGCCAAATTTGAAAAGTCATTGAGGCTATGCTGATTTTTGACTCCTAATAGCCTTTATGCTTAAATAATATTAAAAAATTCATAATATGGTCATCAAAAATCATTATCTAGTCTTCTAATCTATGAAAGGTGAAGAGTATTGGATTTGTTTGAGACAGAAATAACTTGATTTTTATGGTGAATTATATTTTGATTTAATATTTTAAATTTTTTTCTTCCCGTAATGTATAGAGACAGGGAAAAACTAAGGAAGCGACTAGAGTATAACCAACAGGTAACTATCTCTTTTAATCTTGATTTGCTGTTGTGTCTGGTAGTTTTGTGTGTAAATACACCTATACGATGATTTCCAGGCTGTAACTTTACAAGAATACACACACTGTATATTGCACTTCAGTTATTAATGTATATTAATTGAAAGCTGTTCATGTATACTTCAAAAGGAATGGGGATTTTTTCCATTCTGTATGTTAGATTTTGTTGTTTGGTGAGAGGATATAAAGGAAATTACTCAAACTACTTTATAATACAGTTAAATATTATTGTAAGAATATTCTTGCAGGGGCTCCTAATACAACTTACACAGCACTATAATATAAATTTTAAATGCGCATATTGCGTACTAGTACATTTTTAAAGTCAGTGAACCAGCTGCTCTTATTTAGATCTGTTGACAAATATGCACTTCTTATATTTTCATCTCTATATAGTGAAGTGCACACATGCTTGTATCTGATCATGTTATACTTGTTTAAGAAGCCATATACTTAGCACTTTTTGACTATTGGATCAAATTATGGAATTAAAATGGTATTGAGAGGCTCTGTTCTGTTGTCTTCTCCAGCAAATTCAACCTCAGATCTATATCATTGCTATTAATAAAGGTGCTGCTGGCCAAATTCTACCTTCCATACTACATATACACAGTGTTATGATCTTCAGTGGAGCTTTAGCTTGTAAAAACTATTTGCAGAATCCTCCCCCCCCCCCTTTTTTTTTCCCCCCCAAATATTTTAGTTTATTCATAAAATGGCAGGGTGGGGAAGGCATTCTGGTAAAAATATATTAACTCTGTGGTGCTAACAGAAATAAAAAGTAAAAACCCTTGAAAATTTGGTCCAGTATATATTCAAGATCATCATTTTACTTTAATAACAAAATTTAGAATGTATTTGTGTGCAGGAAAACTTCATGTGTGCATATATCACATGTGCATAAAATGTTTCTATGATAGTATGTATATCTCCCTTTGAAACACTGGTACACAGAGCAGATGCATTAAGTAAGAACGTGCCATTTTCATAAAGTAAAATCACTAAACAGGCTCCTGATCCTCTTTTGCAGTCAATAGAAAATTCTGACTTCAGTGAGATGTAGGCATGTTTTTGACCTAAAATTTAGGGCAACCTAACTTTGCTGCTCAGGGGTTTGAAAAATTCACACCCCTGAATATAGTTAAGCCAGCTCTAAGCACCAGTGAAGCACCATTAAGACAACAGAACAATTCTTCCGTCAACCTAGCTACTACCTGTCATAGGGGTAGATTTACTACAGCAATGGGAAGAAAAACTGTCACTGTAATATGTCTATGCTGCACCTGTGCGGCTGTAGCACTTATAGTGCAGACATATATGAGTGGCACTAGTTAGAAGTGAGGTGTACAGTCTTGAGGCTTATTTTTCTTGTAGTTGTTACTATCACTTAATGTCTCAACTAATTTACAATAGCTTATTTTTTATTTTGAGAGTTTACTGGCTATAAAACTAGATTCAGCCTGCCATCAGAAAAATAACAGCAAGTACCCAGTGACAAAAAGCTGACGTTGGGAGAAAATTGCTGTAATAGAAAGTATCTGTAGTCTTTCCTTCCAGATTGAAGGAGGAAGAAAGGGGGCCAGTGCAGCCCCAAAAGCTAGTGGTGCTATAGGAAAAGGGGTGCCTGGTTTGACACACACAGCAATTTCCTTCAGTACCCTGGACAAACATTAGATTAAATTTAGCCTTACTGTATGTATAATTGTGAGCCAGAGATTGTATGTCATTCCATACGGAAGAGGGACTTCAGCCCTCCAGGAGGTAAGTATAGTGGGGGGTGATTAGGTAAATTAACTCAGGTTGTAATACACCTCTCGAAAGGTACCACCACCTGAAGAGGCTTGAATATACTGGTCCAAATCAGATTCTCTGCAGACCTGCCAACAAAGAAAGGACTTTTGGGTAAATAGTCTAGGTTTAAACTGATATGTGGGGCTGCCTTTCTGATCCAGCAAATGGACAGGGCCTTCTGTCCAAGGGGAGCTCCAGCCTTTCTTGAGAAAGGTTGGAACTAGAAGGGCTTGACCTGTTCATGGTATGTGTGTTCTGAGCTAATAGCTGCCATGCCCTTGAAACCAAAGAAAAAGCCCTACCAGAGCCCTTCATGGAGCTGAGGTGATCTCTGGTAAACTTACTGATATGTGTAGGTTCTTCTACAATTTTTAAATTGTTCTCTCTGTAACGCTTTTACTTTAAGAATGAACGTACTTGGTTCAAAAGCGTTATGTTGAGCTTATGCCTGTGAGTAATTACTGTCTATATTTTGTGTGGACTGCAAAGCAGGCCTGTTTGAGCAGTTTGACTTGCTGGGGAATTCACAATGTAGACAGGGAACTGTGTGGTCTGGTGGGGGGGGGGGGGGGGGGAACAGCCAGGGGGGGGGGATTATGAGAGTCTCTACCCCAGAGAAGTGATGGCTGAAGAGCCTGGAGTTTATGGGATGCCATTGATGGGCTACAGGGGGTACTGATGCAGCTGCAGTTGCCCTGACCTGAGATGCTGGATGGGCACGAAATTAGTACATTCTTCTAATATGCCTTTTCTCAGTAGCTTGACACCTGGTGGGCATAGGGGATGGGTTGTAGTGAAGAGGAGAGATGAGGTTAAAATGGGGGGGGAGGTGCGCATTAGGAGAAAAGGATATTGTCTGTGGGGGAGATATTTGAAAATGGGTGAATTTTTTGGTATTAGATTCTGAAAAAGAAGCAATGAGTGAAGTTTTGAGTATGGCGCTGACTGTTCAGCTGTGATAGGCCCACTGCACAAATGATGTGAGGCAGTTCCAAGCCAAGTTGAGCATTTAGGTTCGTCACAGTGTGAATTATAAGTTTGAATTTTAGAGAAGGATTTAGAAAATGAGGAAAATACTTCCATTTCCTCACAGTGGTATTGTGAGACTACTTTGGTGGGGTGGGGATAGAGGTGGAGGGATTGTCACTGAGGCCATGGCTACCTAGAGCGTTTACACTAGCACAGCTGCACTGATGCAAATGTGTAGCCACTGTAAGTCAATCGGAGAGAGCCCTCCCAGCAATGTAATTAATCCATTGCCAACAAGCAGCAGCTCGGGCAGGAGAAACTCGCCTGCCCACATAAGCGCTTAGCTCAGTGTATCTTATGTTGCTTAAGGGTGATATAGTCTCACCTCTGAGCAACGTAAGTTTTATTGAGAGAGGCTACATCTACACTACCACTTAAAAATCCCAAATCCTTGGTGTTAAAGACGTTTATAAGTTTATTTTTTCTAATACAATAAATTGTTCCTTTACTTTATTCCCTCCTTCACTTAAAAAGCAAACTAAACTATTGCTGGATTTTCTCTGAGACCTATTCTACTCAATTCAACTCCAATTGTCACTCAAGTCCCCTTATTTGGCATACAGCAAAGCTTTTATGCTGAGGTGATCAGACTCAAGCATAGGGGGTATGATTATAGGCTTTATCACACATCCAAAGTTTGAAGCATCCAAAACAACCTCTTTGTGTACATTTGCATGTTACATTCGTATACATTTATTATTATAGGTTGCGTCACATTTTGGGATTGGCTTGATCACTTTCCCCAGTGTTTGAATCCTAACACCTATTTTGATTTGCTGTTACAGCCTGACCTGATTCTATGTCATACACTCCCCTGCATTTCATTTCCTCCCATTCTGTAACTTTCCCATCTTTCCCAACACAGGACTGTGTTGTCTTTCTACAATAGACTAACACAGCTACCCCTTTGGAATTTCATTACCTTATGTTCCAAAAGGATAGCCTATCAGTCTAGTTCAGCAAAACAAGCAAGTTATCTTATGGCACGTTTAAAGCCTAATAAAGCTCATGCAATAAATAAATTTGTTAGTCTTCATAAGTGTCACAGGACTCCTTGTTTGATTACCTCATGTTACCTTTCTAGGCTTATCTTATCCATTGTTATATTGTCCTTTGTAAGTGGTTCCCTGCGTGATCTTCCCCTCCCCACACACGTGCTTTAGGTAATATAGGCATGCTGTTTGCAACCTGCTGATGCGTTTACCTCCCAAACCATGCTCCCAAGAAATATGGACCTCACTCCTGTGAAGTCAGGTCTACCTTCCATTCCTTTTGGATTTTTTATATTGGTATTTGTTTTATTTGAATTATATTTTTGTTGTGGGTGTCTTTTTCTAAGTTTATTATTTAGCAAAACATTTTAAAGATTATAGCAGATGTAGTTATTTATATTACTTAAAGTACAAACCAAAGGCTGCAAGGTAATTTTAATGGAATTGCCTACTAGTGTATAATATTAAATTATAAGATTGATTTTTGCTTTTAAAGCATGTTTTATTGCAATTTTAATTTTTCTGGGTTTAATTATATTATAAAAACCTGGTACAAAAATATTTATAGCTATAGAAAATGTAGGGGTGAAACAGAATATAGATCAATTGAAGTAACTGTGACGTTGGCTTCTGGAGGAAACATGCTGAGATAGCTCAGTTAGGGGAAAAACAGCAAAGAATGGGACAGGCAATTCCTAAAACTTGTGACTTTTAAAAATTAGATTCACCAAGCTATCAACAAACAGCTTTTAAGTACTTAACTGGTTATCCAGAAGCCAAAAGACAGTTCCCTTAAAGCCATTCAGTCCTCTGGCTTCCATCCAGACAGCCAAGTTAAATACGATAGGGATTAATGAAAATCTTGTCCATCACATGAAAAGTTCTACCAGTCCCAAAGGACCAGATACATTATCAATCCAGTCAATGAATATTTCACATCTTACCCGAATAGATGCTTACAGTCCATTCTTAATAACTAAACTAATCTTTATTTTTAAAAGAAAAAAGTATTGATTAAAAGATCATTTTCATCTGCTATAATGAAGTTCATACATCAGTTTCATAGTAGAAATAGTAAATTCAGTTGTGCAAAAGTTCTTTTGGAATGAGTTTCACAGGTTATAGTCCGATAGTCCATATGCAAAGTCTTGTATAATTTGTTCCATGAGAAACAGCAGGGTGAAGCAGTCTCAAGCTGTGATCTTAGTCTTTACAGCTGAACTCCCTCCCTCCCCCTCTCCCCTGCTCCATAAAATCCTATCAGATCAAAGATAAATAGAATCAGTATCTCAGAGTATTTTCAGAGATCCTTGGCATGTTATCTTCTCGACAGCAGGGGTTCTTTGAGTGAACAGGTAATTATTGTGGCTTTGAAGCAAAAACCCATTATTTCCTATGCACCCCAGTAACTAGCTACATTAGTATAAGGGAATCAGCTGCCTACAAGCATTTACATATAATTACAGATTTCAAAGAGAATTAAAACAATAACAATATTACATCCAAGTGTTATCTAAGTGTTAGTATCTTTTGATTTTTTTGAACTAACAGAACAGTGATAGATGGGAACTATTTGGTTACATCAATAACCACTAACAAGATTATAGATCTGTAGAGCCATTATTTACTGAATCCCTAAACAATATAACTCTAAATTTTGATGTTCTAGCTGTTTACAATGAAGGGCTCTACTTACTATTTGCATATCATTTCTAAAGGTTAAATTTGGGTCATTCAGCCTGTTAGGACTTACCCTTTCTGACTTAGTCACAGTAGCATTTTCTGCATTTATACCAGAAGTGGGGATTTTTTTTAGCTACAACACATACTTGTTAGCATAGATAGTGTGACATTGGGAAAGTAAACTGTTTCAGGCATACTGTACAATTCTGAGACTGTTTTCCTCGTCATCGTCGTCGTCCCCCGGTGAATCCGCATGATGGCAACTACAGCTGCATTCAAGTGTCTCCCCCAGGTGCAAACAGTAGCACAAAGCCTGGGGCTTTCCAGATCTTGCACAGTGCAACAGTATTTGAGGAGGGAAAATTAATTTCCACATAATGTAGGTTGCAGTGGTTTTACATTTAACTTCATGATGTTGGATTCTTAATTTTTTTTTTTTTTTAAAAAAAAACCCTGCACCAATTGGTGTTACCTTTCTTGTACCAAAGTTTAACTTTTCTGTGGTGATAAGAGGGCAGGCTTTCTTGCTTCATATCATTAAAGGCCACTTTTAATTTGTATAGCATGCATCCCCCACATTCTGTATGTTATCAGTGCACATTGACAT
Organism: Pelusios castaneus; assembly: GCA_007922175.1. Classification (NCBI taxonomy): domain Eukaryota; kingdom Metazoa; phylum Chordata; order Testudines; family Pelomedusidae; genus Pelusios; species Pelusios castaneus. Next base: position 11,369,642 of record ML685813.1, read on the forward strand.
AATTCTATACTTCCTTAAAAGCAGTTACAACGTCATATATATTATATTCAGTTAACAAAGCTTAATCAATGAGTTATTGGTTTTGTTTAATGGCTGCAGTAGTTCTGCTGTCAAACCTTCTGTCAAAATGTCTGGTTATATTTCCATGGCATCTCTGTGTTAGCAACATCATTATTTCTAACAGTCTGAATTCTGTTCCACTCCTGTTAAGTTTATTTCGGTGTAGTTGACCCCCACCATGACAATCTTACACATTTTAAAATAAACATTTTTGTCTAGAAAGTTCTTTTAACAGTTTTTAAGCATATTTTACCTACTTTTAGTGGGCACAGTTCTTCAGGGTAACTGCAGATGGATAATATTTAACACTGACACGTACTAAGATGTTCAGTTTATTTAATAGTATTTCCTTAACAGGTTTTAACCCTAAACCATTTGGACCTATTTTAAGTCTAGAACTTTTTAATGTCTTTATCTCCAAAACTCCACAAGCTACTTTTAGTGTTTATTCCCTTAGGAACATTTATTTTGTACCACAGTTAAACACAACTTTTGGATAGGATTTCAGTGGTTGGAGGTTTTGAATAGCCACTGTATCATTCAGAGTCACTCTATCATTCATAAATTATAACCTGTTAAAAGAAAACAGAATATGGATGGCACTTTTGAATAGGATTTTGGTGGTTGAGCAACAACAGTTAGTTTGGGGTTTTCAGTTCTAAGGGGACAATGGTTTTCATCTTTGAGCCCATAACTACCCTGCCCTTCGCATTTTGCTAAATGCGAGGCAGGTTTCCAGCAATATGTGAGGGTGGTCTTGGTGTGTAAAACATTGTGAATCTCTGGCAGAACCACATACCCTATTACAAAAATTAGATATCAAGTACTCCCTCTTACCTCTAGGATGTCCGTAACTTCTTTGCATAGCCTAATAAAATGCTACTTTTTCTACAGATTTTTAATGAAATATATTTAAAAGCGCCTTCTGTCTCTTCCATCAAAAATGCATTGTCATCTGTGAGTCGAAAGGAGGGTGCTCCAAGATCACACTTAACAGAAGCCTCAAACACTTCTGTTCCAAGATGTATTAACACTTCAAATAATAGATTAGTATCTTCACCTCTCTTGGATCCTGACAACAGGTTAGTGTCTATGTGCAAAATAGATTTCCATTCTTCCCAGGAATTAATAATTTGCTGATCAAAATAATTAGTCTTTGTAATATGTTAGTTGCCAGGCTACCATAATTGTGATTGATGACCTCAAAATTTAGAATTTATAAAGCACAGATGATTGTCTAGAATCACCAGTGAAATCCATCACACGTATACTTTATTTTCATAAGCATTTGTTCGCACAAACTTTGTAATTGCACAGTTGAAAAATAGGCATTATTTTGGAAAATATAGTAATCCGCTAATGGAAACTATTTCATGTCCCTCACCTCCCAGCCTTAAACGGAAGATTTCTGGTAGTTCGACACCTATAGCTTTGAAGACGCCGCGATTAAATAACCACACATTTGACGATCACACTGAAGATGATGATGAAGATGAGGACGTCATCATTTTAGAGGAGAGCAGTACTCCAAAGCCTGCAGCAGACTGTGACATTACAATAGTAAAAAATGAGCATATTAACGTGGAACAAGGTAGCATGCAGAAAGAAACTTGTGGTGCCAAGGAGCCTCGTGGTGCAGGAAGTTCAGACACAAAACATGAACAGTGGACTGCATCTACTCAAACTGAGATCCCGTGTTTAGTTGTTAAAAAAGAAGAAGTAGAGGACCATATAGATATTCAGTTACCTGGATCAACTTTGGAAATAAGCCAACAAGAAATCATCAGTGCTTCTGAGACATCTTCTGTGGATTTGAGCATCGTATTAAATGAACTAAGAAATCAGCTGCAAGTAGCAGACCAAGAAAAAGACAATTACCGAAAACAGTGTGAAATGTTAACTAAACAGATGAAAATACTAGAGCAGAGGGTACTAGAAATGAATGATAAATATGTGAAAAGGGAGATGTGCCATCAATCAACTGAGACCAGTATTACATTCCCAGATGATAAACTAGAAAATGGTGAAGAGAAAAATCCAGAAGAAGTGGCTGTCTTATATGAACAGGCCTTAAAAGAGATAGAGAAGCTGAAGGAACAGTGTTTTACTCTGCAGAACTTAAAAACTGAGTGTAGCAAGTGTGCTAACAATGAAAATAAAAACGAGGTGGATGAGATTGCTGTGCAGCTGGATGATGTCTTTAGACAATTGGACAAATGCAATATTGAGAGAGAACAATACAAAAGTGAGGTATGTTTATTAATATGGCTTATGGTATGGTAAATAGACAGGGCTTATTTTTTTAAAAAACTAGCTACAAAAATATTCACCAAAGCCCTGATCCTGTAATGAGCTCCATCCAGACAGCTCCCTTTGGCTTCAGTGGGGTCATTGAGTGAAGGGAACAACCACATTGAGTACACTGCAGGATCCTGCTCAAAATTTGAATGTAGTTGGACATAAAAATGACCATAATTACCCAAATCAGTTAATTGGAAATAAATTAGGATTAGATCATTAGTTGACATCTCCTGTATATGGGCTAGATCTTGAATCCTAGAAATTCCAATAGTGTTAATACCTTTTTGTTAATTTTCAGTATAGTGTTACCAAGGTTTCAAAAATTCCATTATTTTTTCAGATAGTGTAATTTTTTAAAAATAACTACTATAGCAATTTTAGTAAATACATTTATCTTGTATATGTTCAAGTAACACAACTCCCCCAAAACATAGCAAGAATTGAGTTGGCATACCCTCTTTTTTTTTTTTTTTTAAAAGAAGTGATCCCTCCAGAGTAAACTTGAGGCACCCTGATGGACAAATATACAGGAGTTCTCATTGCTTTGGGGTAGTACATTATTTGTGTTTGTGAATAAATGGGATGTAGTACCCCTTGTTGTCTACCTGACTGTTTCCACTTCACTTCTCAACTCCTTTTCCCATTTACTTGTGATCAGAGTGCCCATGAGTCTTTGCTACTCCTTCCAGTCCCTGACACAGATTTGTAGGTCTTGGGAGTTCCCATCCTGTTCTCTTCAGAGTTCTTGTGGCAGTCTTTCCATTGCATCTACAGCTCCTCTATCGTCAATTTCTCAGGTCTCCCTCCCATTCATTTCAATACTACAAACACTAGCTCCTGCAGAATCAAGTCATATACTTTCTCAAGATCAAGAAATACTACGTCACCATTAGGTCCTCCATTTATTATTCCTTCAAACTTCTCTCTCATTGTAATTAGTGTCTACCAGTAAACCCCCGATTCTGTAAAGAATCGCAAATTGAAGAATGGCAGGAGCAGCTGGGGGATCCGGGGGCGGCAGAAGCTCCGGCGGAGCTTCTGCTGCCACCCAAACCCCTGGACTGAGCTGGGGGGCCGGCTCTCCACAGGCTTATGCACGGCATGGACGTGGATTCAGCTGCTGTGTGCGCACAGCTGTGTCAGTTATATGCACGCGCAGGAGCTGCGACCACGTCCCGCCGTGCATATATACAACTGTGGTTTAGTTATATAGATAGTATTCCATCCCTTCCTAAAGCTCCTCTCCAATATTGTCCTTAACCTTACCTCAAGGAATTTCAGAGGCCTACTTAAGCGAATAATGCCCTAATAAGTGTTTGGATTATTTGCATCACCATTGCTATCCCAGAGAGGCAAAATCAGTGCTATTCTCCAGTTAAATGCAGATCCCAGCAAACACAATTCTGTATGAAACCACTTTACTTCAGTATCTGCAACTGTCTTAATTATAAATTCTCATCTTCTTCAGCTGCCTACCATTCTTCTTTTACCTTGTGTACAGAGATCAATACTTTTTGAGGTTTCCCGTAATTATTAGAGGTACTTGCAGTTGCAGTTCTCTTCTCATTTAACAGCCTTTGGAATTATTTTTTCCATACCTCTATTAACCTTTAGCATTAATCATCACAGTTCCCATCCTTCACACAGAAAAATCTATCTTGTGTTTCATTGTTCCTCTTTTTTTGCCAACCCAAAAGCCAATTTCCTGACCATTATCTCTCAGCTTTCTGTACGATTCCTCTTCAGCCTCCATTCTGGCCTTAGCAATTGTCTTTTTTGCCTGTTTGTGTGGTTTTTTAAATTCTCATTGCAACCTGCTTCCTCAAATGCTAAATAATTTTGGTTTTAATTACGCTCCTACATCAGACTTCCACCACCAGTTTGTTATCCAAAAGCACCCTATCTTACCACTCATCTGCCACATTATCTCCACTGACTTAATGAAATATTCCTTAAGCTTCCTTAATTCTTCCTCCGCTCACTTCACAGTCTTTGGCAAAGCATGAAAGCCTTTTTTTACTGCTTGGCAAACTCTTCCTGCCCCCTTAAATAATAACCAGTACAATTTCTTCATTTTCACCATCTTTCCTGTCTTCTCAGGTTGTAGATTTTAGCTATTAATAATTGTTTTGCCACATTTTCACTTGGTATAATCTTTATCTTTCACAATTTTCCTATGTTACGTTACCAAAATACAGTCCACCTGGGCTTTACTTTTTCTGCTATGTCATCATGTGGGATTCTTTTTTTTAAGAAAGTATTCACCACAGAAATCTCATTGAACACTACTCAACCAGTTCTCTCCGGCATTTTTTACCAAAGCCAGATTTACCCAGGGGTTAAAGTAGGCTGGAACGCCCTGGAACACTGTTCTGGGGCCCACAAATTTTGCAGGACAGCATTCCAGGGCCCAGGATCCCAGAAAACTCCAGCGGAACGCAGGCCTCAGCTGGGAGCAGCAGCCGCCAGCTGGGCTAGGGCATTTTCAAAATTCCCGCCCTGAGCATGCTCCGAAAGAGCATGTTCGGGGCGGGAGCGGCTGCAGCTCTCTGGCCAGGTAAGTCGGGGCCCCCGCGGGGGGGGGAGGGGCCGGGAACAGGGGCCAGGAGGGTCAGAGAGCTGGTGGGTGGTCAGGGAATGGGGCTGGGGACCAGGAGGGTCAGAGAGCCGATATGGGGCTAGGGAATGGGAGTGATGGGTTCCGGAAGGGCCGGGGAGCCGATGGGGAACTGGGGAGTTGGGGACTGGAGGCCGGGGAGCCCGTTCGGGGTTTGGGGACCGGGAGGATCGAGGAGCCAGGGCTGGGGAACTGGAGGCCCAGGGAGCGGGACCTGGGGCCCCGGGGAGCACCCAGATAGTGCCCAGGCCAGACAGAACTTGGGTTCAGGGACTCTAAGGGGGACTGGGAGTGTGGGATGGGTTCCCCTGGGGGGCCCGGCCCAGCCCAGCCCAGCCCACCTCCTGCAGCTGGGAGCTGGGCTTTGGCTGCCCGCTTCCCCTCCGGGCTTGGGGATGTACGTAGCCCTTTCTTTTCTTTCTCTTTCTTTTTTTCTTAAAATTAATTTTAAAGGTTTTTTTTAATTAAAATTAATTCAATTTCAATTTTATAATTCGATTTTAATTACAATCATTTTAATTCAATTACTTAATGTTTAATTTATTTTTAATTAAATAAACTGGTGGCCCTTCCAGGTTTTAAAATCTGTATTTTGGTCCCTCAATTAAAAAGGATGGGAACTACTGATTTATATTGCAAAATTTTAATTGTGTTCCTTTGCTTAGTCTTTGTCTTTCTAATGATAGTGCTATCTTGGGGGAGAAAGGAGGAGTCCTGTGGCACTTTAAAAGACTAACACATGTATTTGTTAATTTGTTAGTCTTTAAGTGCCACAGGACTCCTCGTTTGTTTGGCTGATATAAACTAACACGGCTACCCCTTTAGATCTTGAATGCAAGTAATTCTAAAAGTAAATGTGTGTTTTGTTCAGGACCCTAGAAAGGCTATCCAGCAGTGTTGTCTCAAGTTCTAATAACTCCTCGTATGAAAAGATTTCAGTGACACGGCCCTCGGGCCAATAGCCTAGTCCTCATGTGGCCCTCGTGGAAATTTGAGTTTCAGACCCCTGTCCTAGATAGTGTTATTAGGTTAGCATGCGTTTAACATCTTTTATTTGGGTGGTGGTCACTCACCATCCAGACCTTATTACTTACAGCAGTTAAATGGTGTTGATATGGGTTGTGTTTTGCATACCAATGTTTTGTGCTCACACAATAGACCATATATCTGTGGAGGTGACAGAGTTTGTGCTTTAGTGTCATTTCTCAGCAAATTTCTGTTTTAATTGATGAGAGTACGAGTTTAAGTAAACTTTCTTGCCTTGTAATTTAGTTGCGCATAACTTTTGATGCAAACATTGTTCCTGTTACATTTTTTCTTTATCTGGTTGAACATAGGCAGCAATGATGGTGATGGTGTAGTATTAGCTTTGCTGCAGTGTTTGACAGTACATGGGTTCATGGAGGAATTTCTCAAAGATAATTGGATTGGTTTAGGTGTAGATGGAGTTTTCGTCATGTTAGGCAGTAAAGCTGGTGTTTGCTGCAAAATTAAAAACACGATTTCCACTTTTGATAAGTTGGCATTGTTTTAATCACTGGTTGGAATTGGCCGTGGATGATGTTATCAAGTGCTGCAGTGAAGTTAATCACTTTAAATCATTTGTGGATTCAATGTACGCTCTGTCCAGTCAGACGTTGGCTGACTGTGCGAGTGGTCTGGAAGTCCAGCTTAATAGGATTGGATGTGTACTTGATGTATGTTGGGTTGCCTCTAGTTGCCACACTGTACGAGCTGTTTGGCGGTCATATGCAGCCCTCCATAGTCATTTCTTGAAAAAATCAACTGATTTCTCATGGGAAGGGAAAGATAAAGCAAAATTTGTTGGCACGGCAAAAAACCTGGAGAATCCAGTTCTTGTTAAAAATTTGGGTCTCATGCTTGGTGCTCTGGAGGAACTTGCAGACCTGTCCTTTGTGTTGCAAAAATCTGATGTAACATTATCTACAGCAAGTAAGTTGATAAGGCAACAAGTTTAGGTGTTTATAGCTCGCAGAGAGTGTGATTCAGAGCTCTACCGAGAGGCTTGTGAGGCGATTGCTGCAGGTTGCTTTAAAGGTGTATGTGTAAACATGTCTGGGAATGCTGGCAAGCAAATTGAAATTTATAAATGTCAGTTTTACCAGGCCTTAGTGGACTGTATGAATGCTAGATTGTTGCCAAACTCAGAAAAATGTCTAAGCAGTGCTATTGAAGCACTTGACCCATCACGTTTCACTACAGAGCTGTCACTGGAATTTGGTGAAAGTGACTTAAAATTTTTGTGCTCTAAGTTTCACATTGCATTCAATGAAGTGAAATATGCATATCAGGAATATAAAGATCACAATACTTATTGTGTTATGTCATGTTTGCTAGTTTGTGACAGTAACTGATATAGACATAAATGCCATATAAAATTATAAATATTTTTATGGAGCAATAACCGATGCATATGGTACTGAGAAGTGGTTGCAAACGCGTACTTGAGCTGGGGTCTGCACATGCATGAAGGGGGCCAGGACAATACAGGAAGGGGGCCCAGAGATTAGGAGGGTTCCGGGGCCTGTCAAATTATACTTTAACCACTGAATTTGCCCATCACTTCTTCTGTTGGGTTCCCTTCACCAACCTGTTGCTGACCACCAACTCTGCCAACTCATTTCTAAATCTCTTCTTCAATAGCTCTGCCTAACTGTGGAAAATATTTTGACATCAAACATGTAACCCTGCCATCATCATTGGTTTTCTCTTCTTTCTACCCTCATGGCATCCCCTGAGATCTCTGGGCTTATGATGTTAGTTATCCCATTCATTTTCTTTTTCCAAAGCAAAAAACTTTCCATCCATCTTTCCAAATTATACTTCTGCCTCCACACCACTTAGTTTCCTGCAGGCATAGTATATGGATTTTCTTTCTACTGTTGCCTCACCCACCTCTCCTGACCTACTCCTAAATAGAACCTATGTTCTAGGTTGCTGATCCCAGGACTTTGCCATTTTGACACTGTTGCTTGTAAAAGAGTATTGGTTACGTATATTAAATACTTGCGTGCAGAGAACTAAGGAGCTAAATAGCCCACTGATGCTGCCCCACTTTGCTACCCCTGCTGTGGTTTTAATTTGGAGTTGACCTTCTCCTAGATCAGCTGCTATCCAAAGCTTCTGTGCCTAATCCATCCAATCTGGCATCTTTTGTAAGGAGTAAAATTCATTTTGGAGAGAAACCATTCAACATTCTAAACATCAAATATAGTTTAATTCATTTTAGTATTAGGGAAAAGGATCAGTTTTGGTAACTTCTCTCATCTTTTTAAAAATATTTTAGAGGCGAGTGTTTATACTCTGCTGTTTTTTGCTCACCAAAAATTAACCCACTTTCTTGGTCTTAGTTAACTTTAGAAACTAAAAGTTTTCTTGGCATTCACACAGGATTAGTTTTTAAAAGATCAGTTGTTTAACTGTTGGTAGTTGTATACTATCTGATAGTATTAAATTGCTAATATGAATGCTTTGTATGCATTTCTTTAGCTTTCTAATTGTTCATAGAATTTCAGATTTTATGGATTTCTTTTCCCCACCTCACCTCTAAAGTTGCATACTTAAAATGCTTGTCTGTACTGGGGGAGAAGAGTCCAGAACTTCATAACAGCCTTAATCAGAAAACAACAAACTCAAATATAAAATTAATAAGTAACTTGCCCATGCTATGTTTGCACCCAATGCTACCTTGATACATTGAACTCCCACGCATCAAGAAAGTTGAAATAATTTGACCAGTCTATACTCAGCCATCAGGTTTGCAATGTGAAGTCAATGAGACTTGTGCTCCTAAGTTAAGGACTTTGAAAATCCTACTGTTAGGTGTCTATATTATCTTCAAGTACTTAACTTTAGGTTTTTGTTTCTGCATATTTTGGTGTAAGTTCAATAATTCTTAATATAGTGACAGTCTAACTTCTGTGTGTTACTACTGAAGCAGTTTGTTTTGAACTGAAACATTTATGACACAGACTTTTAATAACTAGTTTTATTACCCTTTGATACTACAAATCCTTGTGTGCACTCCTTTTTGGTTTCAAGCACATGTATATGGTTTCACTGATGTAAACTGGATATTTATGTGTTCAGAATTGTGTACCTGCTCACTTGTTTGCAGAGTCAGGGCTTCAATTTTTAATGTTTTGTTCTCTCGTAAAATACAGATGTGATGCACAACCAGTAGTGACATTTTTTTAAAGTTATCATTTAGTTCATTATAAATCTATTACAATAAGAAAATTTTTCACATTTGTTTTTCCAAGCTTCAGTAAACTTCTTTTACAATTCAAGTGATTTGATCATTATTTAAGCCAGTGATTTAAATCAGCACTTTTAAAAAATTATTCCATCTTGACCTCAGAAATATAAAATTAACTAACTGTGATTTTTACCTGTCTCAGGTTGAATTGCTGGAAATGGAAAAAACTCAAATAGGTTTTCAGTGCGAAGAGCTTAAAACGGAAGTTGCACAATTAAAAGCTGCAATTCCACAAGTGGTAGCATGTGCAAATGATTCTACGACCCGTAATGCTGCAAATCCTGTCAGTTATTCTGATGAAGAAAGGTATTACTTTTCTTTCTTTTAGACCAGAAATTTGCATGGAATAGCATATTGGCCTTGTACCGTAAAACCCTGTCAAAGTTCACAATGGTTCTGTAATCTTATGTGGCTTTCTGAATCTTCGTTGCCTCTTCCTTTCCCCACTAATGTTCACACTTCTGTCTTCCACAGAATTTCAGATTAGTTTATATATAATTATGTCCAGATTGCAAGTGTTAAAGAATCTAAATGTGGAATTTGTCTGATAATTCTAAAAGTAAATAAAAATAGAAGAAATAAGGTTTCTCTTTATCCAGGTAGAGCAATGTTTTTTTATTGGAGTCAACAGTTTGCTTAACACGATACAACACAGAGAGGACGCTAGCCCTTGTCTAAGGAGTTTTGACTTCAAATGTATCCAAGGACGTGTCTATACTATGAAATTAAGTCTGCTTAAATTACAGCCACTCCCGTAATTAATTGGTGGTTCATGTCCAGAGTACCCTTCTGATGCTGAGCATGGGCCTGCTCACCAGGAGCGACTGCACCCATTTAAGTGTGGCATGATGAGAGGCTGACATGTGGAGACCCACCCCCCTGGTTTGACTGCAGGTGCCCTGCTGTCCTGGGGCAGGGTGGAACTAACAACTTGGGTGGCAGGGCTTGGGCAAGTGACCTCTTCGCTCCCCTCTCTGCTCCTGGTGATCATCCTGGAACACTGGGGCTGATGGCTTCAGTGCCTGGAGCCCCACTTGGGGAGAATGGGGCCATTGGGTCTGGGGGGGGGGGGCCCTCTGGAAGTCAGCCTCCCAACAGTCATCCTGGGACTGGGGCAGTGGGACTCCCAAGGATGGCTCAACCTGACACCAGCTAGGGCAGGGCCAAAAATGTTGGGTAGCAGGGCTGATGCCTCTGGCAACTGCAGTCCCAACACAAGAGCGGTCCCCCATGGAGATCGTGGAGTGCTGGATCTCTGGGCTCCAGCAGGGTGCACCTGCATAGAGCTTGGCTTCTGTGTCCAGCCCTGGGCAAAGAGGTCTGGTGGCTCTAACAGCTGGCCCTGAATGGGGAAGAGGTTGAAGTGCCGGCCACCCCAGAGAGTTGGATCTGTTAGCAGTTCCCTGTGCATGGTGGTGGGGTTGACTTCTCTCGTGGGGATCCCCATGTGGAGGTGGCAGGGCTCTGGTGGCCATCCTAGGCTGGCTGGTCTGGCAGCCAGCTCAGGTTGTCCAAGGCAGTAACAGGTCATCTAAGCCAGTGGTTTTCAAACTTTTTTCCTCGGGACACAGTTGAAAAAATCATTTATGCCCATGACCCAACAATTACATCTTTGAGCAATGCGTTCCAGCCTCAGTCGCGGCAGCAGAGGGCTCCGCAACCCAATACTGGGTCCCGACCTGTAATTTGAAAACCCACTGATCTAAGCAACACTATCTACATGAACACTGCGTAGACCCTCGTGGATGTGGAGGTTGGAGTGGAATGTTGTGCAGACCAGATCATAAATGGGTTTTGTTACTTTAATGAACTTGTACTCCCTGGATGGCCCTGCAGATATGTGCATTCGTTGCATGAGAGCTTCGGTTCTCACACTGGATTGCGATTTGTGAGCCTCCCTGCTTCCTCCCAGCAGAGGAACATAGGAGGAGGGGGGTGAGATTTAATACACACATTAACACCCTCCCCCCCCCAGTGTTTATTGCAAGTTGGGAGGAGGTAAGGAGCGATGTCAGGGGGAATGCAGGTTTTAGGGCAAAGTGCAAGGGTGAAGGAGTGGGGATCCTGGAGGGGTCAGAGGGCTGCACTTAGAGGTTTGCTGTGTGAAAAGAGTCACCAATTACAAAAGAAGTTTGAGAACCATTGCACTTGAGGCCATCCACAAATCCTGCAGCGGCATATGCATGGATGTCACCTACTGACAACCTTGGAAGGAAATGCAGGCACAAGGAAGAGATCTAAAAAGGACAGTTGAGTTGGAAATAACTTTGAGCAGCGAAGAGGGACAGACAGAGAGAAGGATTATAGAAAAGATAACAAGAGGCACATAGGGAAAATAAACAGAGGAGGAATGGAAATGAGATTGAAGCAGGAAAAAAACTAAGCAACATGGAAAAAAATACAACTAAAAGTTAACTTACACACATCATTGTAGCCTTATTTAAGATAGTTCTTGGACAAATTATTTTTCTATTCTCCTTTCAGCTGATTTTTTTTTTCACTCCTCCTTGTCTTATCTCTGAACGTATGTGTCTGTGTTCCTCACACTTGGGCCAGATGTGCCCAGTTCTATCGTGTTTCTGCATGCACTTCCAACTTTTTTAATATTTTTGAATTGTTTTGAGAAAGCAAAATGGAGCTTGAGGAGAAGTGTCTGTGCCAATAGTTGGGTTTGTTACCAAAACACTAAACGTGACTTTCTTCATTATGCTTCAAAAGAGCCTCTTTTGTGGTGATGAATGAGGAACCAAGTTCTCCTCTTAGTGTTTGATTAAAACTGAAATGTAACCCTCCATATCAGGAGCTGTGATGCTCAAACCTTGGCAAAACTGGTTCAGCTAGCATCTTCCTTTAAGTTACTTCATAGGTAACAAATTTCATCATGTCTTATATCGGCTTATGTGCTTTTTTAATAAAACTCAGACTTGAACTATTTTCTAAAGTTCCATATAAAATGTTAAACTGTAATCTCTGAATTTATCCAAATCATATATTAAACCTTTCCTAATGTGATCAACATTATCTCCTTACAGCCTGAAACTGCGATCCCTTCGAGTTAACGTTGGACAGCTACTGGCTATAATTATGCCTGATCTAGATTTGCAGCAAGTAAATTATGATGTTGATGTAGTTGATGAAATGTTAGGACAAGTTGTGGAGCAAATGCATGAAATCAGCAGTACTTAATATCCTTTACCTAAAACATTAAGATATTGGCTGAATCTTCCACTATATTGTATAGTTTCCAAATTGTACAGACTGGTTTTGTTTTTATATGTTTGAGTAACTTAGATATAAAAAAATCAAACCCACTGTAAAATATATATACTGTGTACATGCAGGTATCTCAAATGCTATGGGTACTTTATCATGTACCTTTAACTTTCTTCTTAAAGGAACAGTCAACATTGACAGGCCCTGGATGTACCTAACTTATTAAGAATTTTGTTTTAAAATGTAAATGTGCTAGAAAATATTTGTACATTTAATTAGTTACTTTGGAATCTTAAAAACACTTTTTACAGAAGCTTTTCATTTTACTTAACTTTTGTATTCTGAGATCCTTAAATGTATAGTTATTCCCACAAAATAAAGGCAGCAAATTAAACTTACTGTCTCTAAAAACAAACTTCAATAGCATTGTTGTAAATATCAGTATTCTGCTTGCTAACAATAATGAAACAGGAAAATTTTGTGAATTTGCCTATGATAAAATATAATTGGTACATGAAATTTTTGGCCTATGGTAGCATGTAGGTTTTTGGTACAAAGGGCTGATCCTGAGACGTGCTAATACCTGCGGTTCCCACCAAAGCCAGTGGGAATTGCAGATGCTCATACCACTGTGGTACTAACTACAAGTAGGCATAGTTCTGGCATGTGCTGTGCAAGCTTATTCATCATTCTGCTACTGCACCTCATTACTGACCTGAAATACTAACCTCTTGAGTGAAGACTCTCAAATCAGTTTAAATTGTATGCTGGTTTTGTGGTGTGGGCAAATAAATCCCTAATTAGGGATAAGAGATGTGCTCAAATAAACCTGAAAACATTGAATTGTTGCTATATTAAATAGACTCCGCCATAGCAACCCCACTTGGTTAGCTTTTTTTGTTTGAAAGGACATTACTGTAATCAGTCTCCCAATGTAGTATCCCATGAAAATACCAATGCAGCATGCTGTATAACTACAATAGGCTAAAATTTTACAAGAATTATGTAATTAAAAGAAAATTTAAGTTGAAGATACTCTTAAAAGCAAACAGGTGACCTTACTATGGTGTTCATGACCAGTGAGTTTAATAAAGTATTAAAGCTGAAAACTTATCTAATTTACTTTCACTATTTATGCTATTTTAAATTTGGCACAGCTTTTGTTACAAAGAAAATGGGTTACTCCTTCTGTTTCTACTCTCTTTTCCTGGTTCTCGTGCATTAGCACAATGCTGCAATAGCTGGAAAACAGGAATGTTTAAATGTAAATGCTGAGGAGAAAAATGAGCACAGTGAATGGTATGCTCCTTCTAGCCATCCACCCCTCTCCCGCCCCACGCCCTCCCCCCCAGCCAACAGGAGTGGAGTGGTGCAGGGGTGACACACCCACCTCTTAGGTCTGTTACCGTCATCTCATTCCACTAATGGTAGAGAAACAAAAACATTTTCAATTAAAACCTTAAAACAATCCCCAAAACATCTCTTTATTTATTAGATTTTGTGAAATGTGTTTCTACAGAACCTACAGTTTTTGACTAAAGAGACCTTATTCTTTAAACGTTGTTTAAATTGGGTTGCACTCCCTTAGTGGTACTTCGCTGGTTTGTTCAGCCTAAGAGTATCTTGAATACCTGATCTAGTATTATGCTAGTAGGGATAATGAAATACAATTGTGCTTTTAATGGCTAAATGTAATGTTTAATTTTTAAGAGGTAGCTGAAATATAACAATGTTCATAACTGTCATTTTTGATAAATTTGTGTGCAATTTTTCATTTTGTCTTTGTCACTATTTATTTTCTTGGTGTTTTGTCATACTTCTGTAGATGAATTGATTATAGATGACTGGTAAAATACAGCTATGTCTATATTGAAAATTAAAAATTTATACTGTACATTTAAATTTTGAGGAACAGCGGGTAAATGGAAGTATGTTTATTTACTTGTTAAAGTAAATAGAGGTATATTTTGTAAAAAGCACGTTCTGGTTTTCTGTCAGATCAAAACTTTTAACTGGTCAATAAAAAATTAATTTTGTTTTAAAAAAGAATATGTGTAATAGCTATCTCTGGCTCTATTTTAAACTTTCATCCTTACAAGGAATCTGGCATCCACTTTACTGTGCAGCCTTTCAAGAATGTCAAATTGATTGCTTCTGTAATCCACACTAACAATGTAGTCCTTCAAGTTCTGCTCATGTCCATTCTTACTGTGGGTGTGCGTGCACCATCGTGCACAGTCACTGGAACATTTTCCCTAGTAGACCCCTAGGCTCCATGCCCAGCACCCCCTGGAGTGCCACGCTGCCACTGAGTTATATCAGGGGCTGCTGAAGCCGAGCCTGCTCAGTTCCTTCTTTCCGCCTCGTGGCAGTCGCTGGAACTCTGTCTTGCTCAGCCAAGACGATTCCCTACTCTGGTACTACTTAGTGTTAGTTAGTTTAGATAATCAGTGTTTATAGTTAGCTTAACAGTTTGTAGTTAATTAAGGTAGACCAAGGACATCTATCCATAGACAGCCGTGGCATCAGCTGGCACCAGGCCGGGACCCCCAGGGTTCAAACCCTGCTCGGTGTGCGGAAAAGCCTTCCCTTTAAGCGACCCACATGAGTTGCTTAAAATGCCTAGGGGAAGGCGCACCGCAAGGATAAATGTAAAATATGCCAGAGGTTTAAACCCCACAGGCAAAAAGACAGAGAACAGACTGAGAGCCTCCTTCTGGGGGCAGCGCTGATGCTGGTACCGACAACAACGGCATTGAGCACAACTTCTGCCAGGAGCACAGAGTCAGCGCCAAACCCGACAGCAACCCGGGAACCGGCTTCTCCCTGCCGGCACCGGAGCACCTCCCCCAGAGGCAGGAAAAAGGATCGGGCGCTGCAGTATAGAAGCTCCCCTTTGGTGCCAACAACGCAAGGTTTGAGCTCCACTCACTCACCACACGGGGAAAAGGGAGTAGCACCCTCCCAATACAGGTCCTCACCAACAGTGTGTCTCCAGTCCCCTAGAGACAGGAGGACTCGGTTGCCGCTCCAGAAACCGTCCACACCGGAGGTGTTCTTGGCGGCCAAATCTTTAACGGGCCTTCCGACCGCTCCGGACATGCAGGGCCAGGTCCCCAAGACTGTTGAGGGGCAAAAAAAGCCCCACTACCACACCGGCACGGGCCCCGGCAACGATCTAGCATCGGCCGCTCCTCCTCCTCTTCTCCGCGGCAGCTGCAACGCCACCGGCTCCGCTCTGCCCAGCACCGCGGCCAAAAATGGATCTCCCGCCCGGGACTTGGAGTCAGCACCTTACGTTGCCCGGCACCACCGCCACCATCAGCACGAGCCTGACAGAGGAGGAGACTCTCCCCGCTAGAAACGCCGTGCCTAAATACAGCCCCAGTGCAGGCTGGTCAATTTCATCATCTTCTCCGCAGCACCACCGGCACCAATCCTACAGCCGCTGGGACAGAAGCCAGTCAAGCTCGGGGAGTGGGGAACGGCTTTCACCCCCAGACACCATCACACCTTCCCTAGGACTGACAAGTTTGCCCCCAAAGAGGGGTCATGGAACCCGGTCCAGAAGGGGAGAGGACGAGAGCAGATCAAGAGAGGCAGAGAGGAATCTCCCCCTCCAGATCAAAATCATCACATTGTGGATCCCCTCGTGGGCACTGTGATAGAGACTCAGGGAGCTGCAGGAGCTCAAAAATACGGGACAGGACAAGTAAGAGGCAGCGACGCACAAGAAGAGGTCACTCCTTCCTCTTCTCCAGGGGGCGAACATCAACTTAGAAGATCTCAGAGAGGCCAGGATGCAGGAAGGGGTCAGGTGGCCCTGTGGACAATGGCACAGGGTCAGTGGCCATACTGGGTCCCATGGACAGTCCCAGTAAGCACGGCTCCACGATCAATCCCTTCTCAGAATAACCACACAGACCTTCCAGATATTCCGCCTTCAGACTTGGACGAGTCGGATCCCCAACAGGGCAACTCTATTTGACCCAAAAAGGGTCAGCCTAAACAGGGGGCCCTGCCACTCACTTTTCAGAGATTACCAACCCGTTTTTGGGAGAGCAGTGCTGCAGACAGTAATCCATTAATTCCTCCTGCCATCCAGGTAAGGCTTGCGATTCACCTACAGTAAGAATGGACGTGAGCAGCACTCGAAGAAGAAAAGATGGTTGCTTACCTGTAACTGTTGTTCTTCGAGATGTGTGCTCGTGTCCATTCCAAACCCACCCGCCGTCCCCGCTTCCGGAGTTAGCAGAAAGAAGGGACTCAGCGGGCTCGGCTCTAGCAGCCCCTGATATACCTCGGTGGCAGCGTGGTACTCCAGGGGGCGCTGGGCACGGAGCCTACGGGTCTACTAGGGAAAAAGTTCCGGTGACTGTGCACACTGGTGCGCGCACACCCACAGTAAGAATGGACATGAGCGCACATCTCGAAGAATGACAGTTACAGGTAAGCAACCGTCTTTTCTGTCACTCTTTAGCAGTGAGACCATGTTGGACTCTACTTCCGTGCTAAGAGACTTGGTTATTTAGCTCAAGTGCCGAAGGCTTGTGTTTTCAAATTCAGAAGTACTAGGTTCAATGCTGGACTTCCTAAGCAGGGGCATTGATGCTGTTGCAAATAAGGGCAACTACATCTCTGCTGTTCCTCTGTCGTCCAGCAAGGGCACCTATTCTAAGCTCCCAGCTCCTCAACTGTTACGGTTTTCTCCCTCCTGACTAGGTTATTTCCAGGCTGCGCAGATCCCTGCCTACACTCTGAATTCCCCCACAGTAAGCAGGCCTGTTTACTGTCTAAGAAAATTGAAACAGTCTAAGTGCCACAGTAGTTACCACACAGCATTTTCTAAGCAGCCGCATTTCTTAACTTAAAAGCATTACAGAAAAATATCATTAGAACAATAAAAGAACCTACATATACACCAATAAGCTTACTGGAGATCACACTCCATCTCTACATGAATTCTGCTTGGTGTCGGTCCTGCCAATGCTTCCTAGGGGATTGAGGCCCTCTCCATGGATTTTGCTGGATCAGAACAAAGCCCTGTTAGTTTTAATTCAAGCTATTTATTTTTTGTCCCTGGAGATTCCAGATTAAGTATATGCAAGACTCTTCAGCCAGGGATAGATCTCTATCATTCTACAGCCAGAATAAATTTGCCTAACTCCACCCCTCCACACATTTTATACACAGTCCCTAGCCTATAATGATACATAAATTTAATACAAAGTTTGTCCAGGATATTGCAGGAAACTGCCCAATTTGTCACAAGTATGTTTAGTAACCCTTTCTGTAACTACTGGACCACACACTGCTTCCAAAGCCAGGCATCTGTCAAGGCTGGTCTACATAAAATATCAGCATGTTTCACACACATGCTCACAGCAAGAGGTCATTGCTGTGGCTTGGAAGGTTGTGGTTTCAAACCTTGAAAAGAACCCAGATGGGGTGGGGGAAAGTACATTATATGTAACTTAGTTTGAGCCCTCTAAAGCACTTGTTGCAATGATTTTATATTGCAAAATATTGTATTTAGAAATGAATTTGCATTAATATATACTTTACTGCTTTATTTATAGTTTAATGGGAGTCGTCCAAATAAGAGCAATGTATGTTTGGGGCAGAGTAAATGCATGGAAGGCTCTCCCCATGTACCCAAAGAACAGAAGATTCTTCTGTGTAAGCTCCAAAAAGGCTAGAATTATAAATCTTTCCAGAAAACAAGCCTCATTCTCAAAGGTGTAATATCAGCACTTATTCGAGACTGTATATTGCAGGGCATTACTACTTGAGCAATAGAGCATTTCTGCCCTATGTCATTAATTGGGCCCAGCTCAGCAAAGACTAAAAATTGTTTCCATCAACCACAAGCTTGGCATCAGGTTAAGTATAGTGAGACCCTGTTCCAACTCCCCCACCATAAGCACACACACTTAAATATGTCATCTCTTCTAGGCACGGACTGTTCGCTATGGTTGTGGAATGTCTCTGGTTTCACTAAGTTCCTCATAGCACAAGTTGCTGTAGGAGAGACCCCCCTCACCTTAGTTTCTAAGGCCCAGAATCTATAAAGATGTCTAAACACCTTAGATTGATTGCAATGGAAGTTAGATACCTAGATCAGTGGTTCCCCATCTTCTCTGCCATGGCACACCTTCATACCTTTAATTATTTTGAGGCACACCTCCATATAGTTTCCAAATGAACTCATGAATATTCATGAGCCTATTCAGACCTTGAATAGTTTTCTTAAAAAATTCCAGGGCCCAGCTGCTTCAGCCTGAGGGCTCCACTGCAAACAGCTAACCATGCTCCCTCTGATAGCTGTAGTTAGCAATCTGACTCCCACCAGTGGTCCCAGCTCAGCCAGCTTTTAGCAGTCACCCAGCCTGGTAGACTAGCACCACCCTTTCCACACCCCGTGCACCCTCATCCATTCATGTACCCTAGCAGTCCCTGGACAGAACTGCTTTGGACAAGGTGTGTGGGCCATCAAATAAAGTTTATGGTTCTATGAAAATAATTTGGAAGAATGCAAATCAGAGTGCTACAGTTTGCATAAAATGTCACAGAGGGAGCTTAAATTTTGGCAGCAGTAAGAAATGGAAGGAATTACAGAAATAAAGTCGAGATCTTGTGATGATCCCTCTGCCTCCCTGTAAAATGGGGATGATACTCAGTTTTATAAAGTGCTTTGTGATCCATGGATGAACAGTCCATGCTGGGTTTGGTAAAATTAATTTCAATAAACAGAAGAGCAGTGCAACCACCTGTGGACTCTGTTGCCACTGTGCACTCTGACACCTCCCCTCCCCCAAATACTTCCAGAGGAGAAAAACTTGTGCTTTAAAGCAGTTGTCATCTTAACAAGAAGATGCCCTGCTGCTCTATACATGGGCTAGGTGAGGCGGGCTGCACCACTGGCCAGAGGTGTCATTGTCGTTGGGCTGGCAGGGCGCCAGCCCCGGGTAGAAAAACCTGAGCCCCGAATCTATTCCGGGGCCCAAGAACCCAGAAAACTCCGGTGGAACGCATATTCTGCTCTGCCCTGCCCTGCAGGCAGGCTGCTGCTCAGCTGGGAGCAGTGGCTGCCAGCCGGGCTGGGGAGTTTTCTAATCTCCAGCCCTGAGCATGCTCCGAAAGAGCAAGTTCAGGGCAGGAGCGGCCTCCTGGCCAGGCCTACGCCGGATGCCCCTACAGCTCTCTGGCCATGTAAGCTCGGGGGCTGGGTGGGTGAGTACTGGGGAGCTGGGACCGGGAAGGCTGGGCGGTCTGGGGAGCTGATGGGGGATGGGCAAGCCAGGAACTGGGGGGGTCGGGGAACCGGAGCCGGTGGTGACCGGGAGGGTCGAGGCGTTGCAGCCAGCAAGCTGGAAAGCAGGGAGCTGCCGGCAATGGAGATCGGGGGGCCTGGAGAGTGCCTGGGCCAGAGAGGACTTGGGTTCAGGGTTTCTAAAGGGGACTGGGGGTGTGGGGTGGGTTCCCCTGGGGGGCCTGGCCAGCTTGCCTCCTGCCTGGTCCCAGCATGCAGATGGGAGCCAGGCTATGGCTGCAAGCAGCCCTTACTTTTTTTTTTCCTTTTCTTCTCCCTTTTTTTTTTTTCCTTTTTAAAAAAACCCAACCTTTAAAAATTAATTTTAATTAAAAACCTTTCTACAATTAAATTTCAATTAAATAATTCAAAGTCAATTAATTAAAATAAACCTAATCAATTTTAATTACAATCCTTTTAATTTAATTAATGTTTAACTTTTAATTAAATAAACTGGTGGCCCCTCACACTTTTAAAATCTATTTTAGTGTCTCAACCAGAAAGGCTGGGAACTACTGATTTATAATGTAAAATTTTAAGTGTGTTCATTTGCTTATTCTTGCTTTCTAATGATACTGCTATCCTGGGGGGAAAAAGAGTCCTGTGGGGTGTAGGGGTGTGGCCTAGCTGGGGGTGAGGCTAACGGGGTGGGCTGGGGGCCAGAGCTCTGGATCTTTTTGCTATCCAGGAAAGCCACTGACCCCAGGGCTCTGCCCACCTACCTGGAGTGACCTACAGGAGCCGAAGAGACGGGAACGGGCCCGGAAGGACCTTTTCTCATTGGAGCGAAAGCTCATGCGATTAATAAATCTGTTAGTCTTTAAAAGTGCCACAGGACTCTGTTGTCATTGGAGCGGGTCTCCTCCCGGAAATCTGACTCCAGAAAGTTTCATTTTGCCCCTCAGAGCTTGAGTCGCCATCATTCTGTAAACTAACACACCCGGCTCTCCGCCACGCACACGTGCACACCCAGCTCCCCTTCCCGCCTTGCACACACGTGCACACCCAGCTCCCCTTCCCGCCTTGAGCACACGTGCACACCCAGCTCCCCTTCCCGCCTTGCACACACGTGCTTACTGCGCGGGCTTGTTTCCATAGGCGGGATTCCTGCTGTGTGAGACATGCCCGCACCAGCGCCCCCCAAGCACGCCACGCACACCCGGCTCCCTGCCGCCGGCCCGCCACACATTCCGACATACCCAGTTCTCCCACCGCCACACGCTGAGCTCCCCCCGTGGCTGGGGCCGGGCGAGGCTCTGGGTTTAGTGGCCGCGGGGGGAGAACCGGAGGCCGGCTGGGCTCACGTCCTCCAGAACGGAGAACCTCCCAGACAGCTGGCAGGAGGCGAGTTCCTGCATCCCCCGTGACGCATGCGCGCTCCCTCCCGCCGCCTCCTAGAGCTGCGCGGCGCGCGCGGGAAAAGCGAGTCCCGGACCGACCTCGCAGATCTGCCCAGCCTCCCTGCTCCGCGCGCCCCGGCGTCTCCCACATCCCCGCAGCCGCGCTAGGGACCGGAGCTGGGTCTGGGATTGCTGGGCCGGGCGGAGGAGGAGGTGAGCCCAGGGAGCTGCAGGCGCAGCCGCCCCCGCGTGTCGCAGGGCGGGTGTGTGACGGGCGCTGTGGGGTGGGGGCGGCTCAAAGGCCGGCTGCCGCCCGCTGTTGCTTCCTGCCTTTGTCTGGGCGGCGGCGCTGCTGACTCCGGCAGACTGATGATTTCGCGGGGGGGGTTCAGACGGGAAGTATTGCGAAGGGGTCTCGTCAATGGCAGGGATGTGCCCGCTTGCTCCACTGTCCCTCTGACTCTGTGCTCGGCCGACTAGTGCATCTCCGGCTGGGGGCGGGCGCGTGCACCGAGGTGATCCCTGTCCTCGGCGTGCCTCAGTGTCCCGCGCTGTAGGACAGCGGCGGTGTGCAGGGCTCGTCCAGATCTCGCGGAGAGAGTGCTAGGTACGTGGAGGGTGTTTTGTTATTGCTGAGATACAACCTCTTGTCTGTGACGAGCAAGCAGCCCTGTTCTTGGAGGGAGCGATTGTCTTCTCTTCTGGCTCTACTTCCCCTTTTTCATCTGTCCTTTTATCTCCCTTCCCACTCCCAGATGCTAATTCTTTACATTTTACCTTCTCTGTAATTTCCCCTTAATATGCAGGTAATTTATGGTCCAGCAGGTGTGCACTCAGTATGAATTCTGTCACCTTTCTCCCCGCCTATGGGTGTTTCTAGCATTACTCTTGCTGCTTCTGCAATGTTTGTGATATGAGCTGCAGTCGGAGCACAGAGTGGGGGGTTCAGAGGAGGGTGAAAAATGCATCCATGTTGAGGGCTGGGGATGGGAAAAATGATATGCGCATGGAAAATGGACCAAAAGGTAGTTCCAGCACAACTGCCTCTGTTGTCATGATGAGATCCACAGCAATGGAGTTCCAGCAGGGTAGCCAGGTCAGTCTAGGACAAACAAGAAGTCTGTGGCACTTTTAAAGACTAACACATTTATCACGTGGGCTTTCGTGAGAGAAAATCCCACTTTGTCAGACGCATGGCTTAGTAACCTTTTCAGAGAATATTCTTACAGAACGCTTAAGGTATTATAAATCATAATAGTTATTTAAAACAACTTTCCTTAAACTTAATAATCTTTTGTGCTTTACTGTAGCTGTTTTCTTATATTCCAAAGGGGTAGCCGTGTTAGTCTATTGTAGAAAGACAACAGAGTCCTGTGGCACTTTTAAAGACTAACAGACTGTTAGTCTTTAAAAGTGCCACAGGACTCTGTTGTTTTCTTATAGTTTCCATGAGGCCTGTGGACACTGTGGTGTTAACGTTGACTATAATCTTTGTCATAATAAATGCAAAATATTTGATGTTTACCATGTTTTCCTTCAGAAAAAATGAAGGTCATCACTTGTGAAATAGCATGGCACAACAAGGAGCCGGTGTATAGTTTAGATTTCCAACATGGAACTGATGGGAAAATCAATCGACTTGCCTCAGCAGGTGTGGACACTGCTGTTCGTGTGAGTTCCAAACTTTCACTGATTTTAGCGTGTGCAGAATAAATACCAAAGAACTTAATTTTACTTAAAAGTCTCACATACTTCTGATTATCCATTGCCCACCAGAGAATGACTCGTATGAAAAGCAATGTGAAAGTGGGGCATGAGTTCTGTCACTTTGGGGATTTAGTCTTCTGGCTAATATGTTTCTTCCTAACTTCATCTCCCTTGAGTTGGGTTTTGAAATTTTTAAAATGGCCGCAATCCTTCCTCCTTATAAAATATATAAATAACTGAACTGAAGAAAATAGTGCACACTAATTGCAAGACTGAAAATAGATCAGTGTTCAGATATAGGAGCCAATTTACTCTTTTTGTAATACTTTCATACCTAGATATGGAAAGTGGAAAAAGGACCAGATGGGAAAGCAATTGTGGAATTCTTGTCCAATCTAGCTCGCCATACCAAAGCAGTGAATGTTGTGCGTTTCTCTCCTAATGGTGAGATTTTAGCATCTGGAGGAGATGGTGAGTAACACTGTAATAAAGACCAATATAAAGGAGATATATGCCTGTTGTATGTAAATGAACACAGAAAGTTTCCATCTTTCGATTGATATGAATTACTGCCCTCCTGTCACCATAACACACGAGGGCCTCAAACACTGTAATTAATTTATTCCTCCAGCCTCCCTTTGAGATAGGGAAGTATTTTCTCTGTTTTACAGATGTGGAAGAATTATTCCTCTTTTATGGATGGGGCATTTGAGCAGCTTGTCCAATATCAAAAAGGGAGCCTGTAGCACAGTTTGGAAATTGATTCCTTCGCCTGAGTCTCAGCCCAGTGCCTTAACCTCAGTACCAAAGGAACTGGATAGCTCTCTATTACAGTGGTTTTCAAACTTGTTTTATCGTTTTCCAGTTGAAGAAAATCATTTATTCCCCTTGACCCAACAATTACATCTTTCAGCAATGTAGTCCAATCTTTTGGTGATGGCAGTAGGGGGCGCCGCAACCCAGTATCTGAAAGTTTGCAACCCAGTTCTGGGTCCTAACCCATCCTTTTGCTCTATTGTGTTTGCACAAATATGTAATTTTTTTAAGGGAAGACTTCCAAAGGCAGATAGGTACTTTGAAAGACAGTTGGAAGTTGGGCACCTGACTCCCACTTGGACCTTTGGAAATTTCCTTCCTCAGATTTAGTGGAAATGTCTAGGAGATCAACATAAATCAAAACTAGCATATACCTTTGTTTCTGTGCCTACCTAATAAATATAATGGAGGGGGGGAAAGCATTTCTAGCTCCATCACATAAAGAAATTACCAAGATTTGTTTAAATGTTTTTGCATGGGTGAATAAGGCCACTATAATCCATTACCAAAAACCCAGAAAAACTTATCAACAAGTCAAATTATTCCACAGATGCTGTGATTTTATTGTGGAAATTGAATGATAGCAAAGAACCAGAACCAATAGCGTTCCAAGATGAAGATGAAGCTCAGCTGAACAAAGAGAATTGGACAGTAATTAAAACTTTAAGGTAACGCAGTTGGGCTTTTGGTGAGTTTTTTTCATTCCATGACGTTCCGTATGTCTGGAACAGCTTTCCCCTCAACTTAAGGAAAACCCCTCCATAGTTTTTTCAAAACTCAGCTACTCCACAATGCCTTCCCTTTATGTATGCTTTCTAACTTCTGTCCCCGAGTACTATCAGTAGTACTGATGGTGGTGGTCTGTAGCAGTGTATTTCCCTGGTCTTTAAGGCAGAAGATCTGAGATCTGTGGCACAGCTTTCTGCATGTACAGCAATATATGAAAATTATGATTATGCACTTCAAAAGCTCCTTTTGTCCACTTATACAGGACCTTTTAAGTCAATAGACATGTTTTCAATTACTCAATTTATAGTGAACGTTTTAATGAATATTAAGTAAAAAAGTGTCAATAGAGAAAATGATTCATGCCCGTTTGCTAAATAAAAAACTAGCTGTCACTCAGTTTTTACAGTTGTTGAAAAGTTTTATTGCAGCTAACTGAAAAAATTATTTTCAGATCACAGTACTTTAAAAAAATCTGTAAAAAGTGACATTCTCATAATACAAAATAGCTTTTATTTCATATTGCATATTAAAATGTATATGTATTCACAGTTAAAATAGTTCATTTATGTAAATGAAATTAGTTGTGGCTTCAGTCCAGTTCCTAGTGGGTGAGACATCAGAGCCCCACTATCACAGTGGGCACTGCATGGCATCCTGTTGTCACTCTCACTGGAGAAGCAAAAGAATAAAAGGCTGTGGATGTGGGAATGACCCGATGGGGATAGAATTCAAATGGGGGGAAAATATGTGGAACCCTGTCCCCATTTGAGTTGCATGTATGGATAAACAGCACTTTGGTTTTCAGGTTCTTTCAGTTTGCACCTATTATGGTTACTAAATTCATTAGTAATTCACAGTATTTTACTTTTTAAAAAAAATCTGGTATCTTTACCTGATAAACCTGAATAAGTACTAAGTGTATATATTACAAAATATGCCTATAAAATGGTTGTAAAATTTTCATATGAGACTGGAACAACTTCCAAGGTAAATGAATTAGAATTAATTTCTCTTTTTTTTTTTTTTTTTTTAAAGGAATTTTAAAAAATAGGAATGTATCAAATATTTTATCATTCAAATAGTCACATTGTGGCATAAATCTGTAAAACCATGCTAGGGACTCTCACAATTTTTTAAACTTATTTTTCATGGAGATTCTCCTAACTTGGACTTGATATCAGAAAACAGTGGTTCAAACGAAATATGAGCTAAACTTAGATTCTTAGATTTGATTTGATTCCATTTGGTATGTAATCTTTTTACTGAACACTTCTTATGGAAAAATAAACTATAAAGGAAAGATTTTTGACCTTTCTCATAGTTATATATTTTATTAGTACATCATTGGAAGTTTTTAAGAGCAAGTTAGACAAATACCTGTCAGAGATGGCTTAAGAGGGTACTTGATTCCTTTCAGTTTCTATGATTCTATGAACAATTGTGTATTGTCTATGTTGTGCACAATCATGGGAATGTTCGTTTTTCCCATCTTTAATCATACATCATTTGAAGCCAATTGTAAATTCAGGATTTTGTTTTATTGATAGATGCATTGTTATGCAGATATTAACAGGGTTATGTGTGTGTTATTCCTATTAATAAAAATATAAATTTTAACGTATTTTGTAAATGTTTTACTCTCCCTTTTTTAAAATATGGCAGCTTTTTTAACATTAAAAAAAAACAACAAACAAAGAAAAATAAGTCATAACTTTTAATCTTTTTGTTCATAACTTTTGTTGATGATCACAATCTAGAGGTCACTTGGAAGATGTGTATGATATCTGCTGGACCCTGGATGGAAACTGCATGGCATCTGCATCAGTAGATAACACTGCTATAATGTGGGATGTCAATAAAGGTAATTGCTAAATTTCTAATTAGTCTGTGTGGCAATCCTCCTGTAATAAGTAGACTTGCTTAATGCATACAAAACAATGGAAATTTTTTTTAAAGCAACATGGTCTAATTATTTGCTGAATTTTTGAGGGTGAGGTGGAAATACTGCATAGTCTGGGAGTGTGATGTTGTGAAATCTTATTTTGTGGACCAAGTTAGTGACAGAAGAGTCTGGGAGGTGTCATTTGATTCACAAAATCATTATTTCCATGGTGTCACTGTCTGTGACATAGGAAGGGGGACTCACCATGCTCCCAGTTTAAGATCCTCTGGTGGGTGAAAAATGTTGATAATATAATATTCTGGGACATTGTGCTTAGCTGTGTGTTGCAGCTTATGTCACTTTAAATTGGTGGACCTTAAAAAAAGACCACTAGAAGAGCTGGATCCATTCTTATTCCAGCTTAAAGATTATTTATCTTAAAGATATTCCATGTTTACTGCTTTTAGAAGTAAAGATGCATACTAAGGTGG
Source organism: Pelusios castaneus (assembly GCA_007922175.1). Lineage (NCBI taxonomy): Eukaryota > Metazoa > Chordata > Testudines > Pelomedusidae > Pelusios > Pelusios castaneus. The sequence goes on from ML685813.1 coordinate 11,396,389, forward strand.
CATTACCAGGTCTACTGAACCTCTGTTATACATTGTTGTCATATTTAAATTTTGCACCCTATGTATGAGTTTATATACTCAGCATCTTTCTTGTAGGAAGAAAGAGAGAAACAAGAAAAGTAGATGTAAAAAGTTGTTACTGCAAAATATAGATTTTATTGTTGAGGTTTTATATATGCAAAAGTCAAGACATTCAAAATTACAAATTCCCATAACCAGGATATCTTAGCTACGTTTGTTATCGGTATACAATTTACAAAAACTCTTATACTTGATCAGTGTTAACTCTAAGTATTTCCTCAACAACACAACTCTAAAACTGTAGGAGATAAACTAACTCTGACACCCAAAACAATGCCAGTTGTTAAGCATTGGTCCACTTTTTCTCGTTACCCAGTATGATGCCTTGAGATTTGTGGGATTCATGGACCGTGATGTGACGCGTCTGTCTGTGCCTAGGGTAGCCCTCCTGAATATGCCAGGGGTGGGGCAGGCGGCCAAAAGTCTCCCAAACTGGTGGCTAATACTGCAGTTAGACTCACCAGCCAGTCACAAACAATGTTTCTGATCCTCCCACACTGGTTATCAAGAAGCTAAAAAAAGTTACCTTTTTTTTTTTTTTTTTTTTTTAACTGCATTTCAGTTTTTGGCTCCCAATTTAGCAATGAGGTGCTGTAATGCGATAAGTTATTAAAACTCTGCTCCTTTTACCAGAAATGCTCTCCTGGTCCCCAAAGGGTCAGCTACATTACCTGACCAATATAAGTTTGGATCTTAGCCAAAATACCAGGTTGCCAGCCAATTCTTTAGTAACTAAACTCAAGGTTTATTATAAAGAAAAAAAAACGAGAAGAGAGATGTTAAATGGTCAAAGCAGTCAGATACATACAAATGACTTCAAAATCCATATATATCAGATTCTCAGCAGAATTGTGGAGTTGGTGGACTTGTACAGTTCCTCTGGTTTACATCCAGTACTTGGATGAGTCTTAGTCCTTTGTTTCACCATTGCAGTTATAGACAAGTTGATCCAGAGTTAGGAAGCAGGAATGAAGAAAAGAAGGGGATGGTGCTGCTGCCTTTTATGTCCTTTTATCATGTGACTTGTCTCAAATGCACCGCGTAGCACATGGCATAGAAAAGCCTCCCAGTCCCCTGATCATACACATATTCTTACGTGTCCTGGTGACTCGCAAGGTGTAACCCCTGGGTTCTTTAACCAGATTCATTCTTCCCTTCAGGGGCCATTAAATAGGGTTAGCGCAGCTGCCACCCTATCTGGGGTGTCAGCCAGCAACACAGCACAAGTTGAAATACAAATATACCATACATATTTCAAACTTATAATAAATATAATGTATCAAAAATTGATATAAACATGCTTATCAACCATAGCAAATTATAACCTTCCCAATGGTACCTGGAGTGGCACATCTCATACAAGTGATTGAAATTTTGCAATATTGATGTCAATCATATTATAAATGGTCACCTCTAATCCAGACAACGTCACACCTGGGATATTTCTAGAGCGTTGAAGAGTTAATGCCATTAACCTCTCACCTGGGATAAACCATGGGAGGGCATTGAATTTCTGTTTCAGAATTAATTAGTCCACAAAAAGCCATGAAGCTGTAATCCACTAGTTACCATGTGTTGTGTTGTCCTCTGGGATGGATCCACAGAGGATGAGTCTGTTAGAGCCTCAGGTAGATAGCTCAATCTAAGGCTGAGTCTACTGTACAGAGGGTATCGTGGTATAGCCGAGGCTCCATAACTGCGGGCATAATCCATAACTAGATGAATCCTACAGTAACAGAAGGGGATTTTTCATTGCTGTACAGAACATCTCTCCAAGTGACAATTTTTTGTGTAGTTTTATAGACCAAGTGGGTCTGTTTAAAGGGTTGAATTCTACTGTTCAAGAAACTTTATTTTCAGAAAACTGCGGAGGAGGAAAAAAGCTCAGCTTTATATGGCTGAATTCAGTAGTTGTGGTTTAGAGGTGACTTTGTGAGTAAAGCAAATATTTCTACCATCAATGTAAGACACTTGACAGAAAGTTATCAATTAAAGTGTAAAAATATATCATTTACATTTTGAAAAACTTGGTCTTATTTCATCTCTGAAATGAAAAATGTTTTATGAAAAAAATTGAGTTTTGGAATTTAGAAACTATTTGCATTTTCAGGGCAAAAAGTTGCAATTTTTAATGAACACAAGAGTTACGTACAAGGAATAACATGGGATCCTATAGGTCAGTACATTGCAACTCTTAGCTGTGATAGGTGAGTTATTGTTTTAAGTGTTTCCTGTTACTATTCTTATATGTTAATTAAGTCAAGAAAAGAATTGAATGCTTTTCATTTCACATCTATTGATATCTGGAAATGTGAGTATTAATTGCCATTCACATTGGTCATTCCAAAGGAACTGCAAAGGTAAAGTGAGAATTGGTGTTAACCCCAAATTTATTTCTGTGCAGAAGGCCATCCAAAGTATGGCTAGAGGAAACATTCAGCAAATAAATCATTTTAATTAAACTTTTAAACAAATTATGTTTATCCTCTATGAGATCTTTGGGGCATTTCTGGTTCACAGAAGTTTAATTTTTCTGTGCTGAATGCCCTTCTTTTCATCTCACCCTGTCTCCAGCAGCCAGGTTAGTAAGATCATTCGGCAAACAAATCTGTTTGTGTTTGTCTCTTTTTTTTCTTTCCCATTTTAGCTTTGCAGTTCACCTTAAATTGTTTGGGGCATGCATCCTATTTTGGTAGGCTTCACAGCTGGCTAATAAACCTCAATCTAGCTTTTTTGCAAGGAAAACTTCTTTAGATCACTAGGAGAGTGATCCCTGATTTGAGATTTGTCTAGTACCAAAGTGTTCTGAGGCTCTGCAGTATAGAAAAATAGCATATTAATGGGCTGTCTTTGCAGATATTATATGGGCATTATTTAACTAGTGCTTTAGTTTAGTTGATCTTGGGTACCTTTCCAGCAACCAAATTTTACCCCTCAAGTTATATTTATCCCTTTGTCCTTATTGCGTATTGAAGACAAAAACATGGATACATATTAACCTACATCTTTTGTTTTTATTCTCTCGCGGGGCTGGAAGTGTAAAGTAATGTCCTTTTAGTAAGTCCCCTCCCCGGCTCTTTTCTTTTAACTTTCTTCTCCCTTTTCCTTTCCTCTGAGTTACTTGCCTCATAATAATGAGGGTTCTGTTATAGAGGGTAATGATCTCACTTGGAGCAAATCCTGCAGTGGTCTCAGAAGTGCCGTGTAGAAAGGCCCGATAGTCCCTTTGAAGCTCCATGGGATAGACATGATAAGTAGAAGTTTCTATCAGAAATGATCAGCTGTGAAATAGTAATTTAAATGTCACTTCAGCATTCTCAAAAACATGAATGCATTTAAATGTCAGAATCAGCATTCTCAAAAACATGAATGAAGTCTGTTCACACTCCTGCCATGCAGATGTAAGATAATCTTGCACAAGTCTGCATTCAGTTCACATTCATAAGGAAACTACAGCAATAAAGACTAGAAATACAATTAATATTTTCGGTGATTGCTCATATTCTTTAGAAACTGATGCAATCACTAGGGAAGGGCCAGAAAGTTGTTCAGGCCTTTTCCATTTCACTTACAGCCCTGACTTCCCCTCAGAGGCACATACACTCAGGTCACCAATAGCTTCTGTGAAAATTCAACATAGGTCCATGTTCCCTATGGCTCTTTTTGTGGCTCTGCAGACACCAGAGAATGGTGTGTCTTGCGCTTGCAGTGTGGATGGCAATAGTGGAGAGCTGTTCAGGCTCTTGGTGGACAGCAAAGAGAGCCATGCAGTTGCATCAGATTTTTTTAAAAAGACTTGGAAATTATGGGATGGAGAAAGTTGCTTGATGGGAACTTGACCCTGCAGTACCAGTCGACGCTGCGCAACTCACTTCTGCCCCACCACGCATTTCCAGAACTTCCCAAAAGACGGTGTGCTGGGCGGGGTAGGTTGCACAGCACAATGCCCCTCCCGGCACTGGAACAAGCCCCTCTGGTGAGTGTGCGCAGTGTTGCCGTAAAGAGCCAGGAGTGTTAACACACAAGCAATATACTAACTGTTGCAGCTTTATGCTGACGTAACTTGCAGCAAACGTTTGTAGCGTAGAGGTGCTCTTAGGGGTTAGTTGTCGGCTAATGTCCTGTCCTATAGCATTTAGTAATCGTAATCTCCTGCCCTTTAATAGGAAGTCCTTTTCTCACATAACTGTCAACTGGATCTAAAAAGTTCTAATTGAAAAGGAAGGTGCCGTAACTCTGTATGAAACAGACAAGGATATTGCTCAGAATGGAAGATAGCTGTTTGTGGCTAACGATAGTCTTCATTTTACAGGGTGCTGCGGGTGTACAATACACAGACTAAGCGTGTAGCATTCAATGTCACCAAGATGCCATCAGGAGCTGAAGGCGAGGTAAACACCTTAGTGTTGTCAGATAACAAGGGCTGCTTTCTCCAAAAGGGAAATTGGGGGCTGAGGGGAGGAGGGAAAAAACAACTATCTGGTTTTAGAAATAATTTACCTGTCCAGCAGATATTTTTGCATTTGTCTCTTCATGTATCACTCTATGAATGTATGGGGTAGAAAGTATTCTTCACTTTTTCTCCGGCTTTAGTTTACTCTGGAAATGACTATCACAAATAACATTGTCATTCCCTCTTGCAAGTTCATCTGCTCCTACAGCTTAGCTGGCTGACAATGTTAATGCCCCTGTAGTAAAGCTCCAAGGAGGGAGAAGCAAAAACTGGTATATCCAGAGAATTTCTTCTAAATGAAATGATTTCAGATATGTTGCTCAGTACCTCTAAGGTTATTAATAGTAACAATATTGCATCAACATTTTTCTTACTGTTGCAGCAGCAAGCCGTTCCGTGGAAGGTGTAATAATAATTTTTGAATGAAAATATATTGGTGAAAAGTTGCAAATCTTGAGAGAGAAGCAGAAGAATTCTCTTCCCTCCCCCCAAATTAACTTTGAATGTTAGATAGTAAAATAACTCTTTGGAGTTGTCTGTAAAGGAATCTCTTTTTCCATAGAGGAATGCATAGCTCTCTTTCTTTAGGAAGAAACCTACTTAAGGCTAGGTTGTCCTGAGAAACAGGTCAAAGATGGATCTTAGATGACATTTTTTTAATCTCTAGGATTAGAATTAAAGTAAGGTTACCTAAGGGACAGGCTGTTAGGTTAAGTTAATTTATAACTGGACTATTTACTTAAAATGTCTTTTATTTCCATGTCTTTTAGTTTTTGATTCTCTTTATATTTGATTTCTTTTAATATATTAAATTGCATTTTTTTCTGGTTTTTTTAGTATTATTATAGCCAAGCCAGGAGTGTTATCTATAAATGAAATGTATCTTCTGCTGTTTCCCCTACTGTGATGGCTTTAATTTCAATAGCACATAACAGAGGGAAAGGAGGCAAGAGTCAAGTCTAATACGACTGTCTTTGAAGTATGCTAATCGGTATTTGAAGAGGGATTCAGAGTGCCTAGTATTAGTCACAGAGCGTTTAAAACACGCAAAATAATTTGCAAAAACAATTTGGAGGTGGAAAAAAATAATTGATTTTAACTTTTTTTAATTAACAAACCACCCCAAAACTTGATTGTATACCCAGCCAATTGTTACGTGTTAAGACAAATGTATTAAATGGAATTAATGGTGTTTTACAGAGATCTTGTTTTAAAGATGATTTTTAATTTTTTTAAATGTTACAGGTGAGAAGCTATCGGATGTTTCATGATGACAGCATGAAATCATTTTTCCGCAGGCTTAGTTTTACTCCTGATGGCTCTTTACTTCTCACTCCAGGTACATGAAAATCAGATATATCAGGTGCCTGGGGTAGCACTGGAGCCTGTCATGTACATAACTAGAAATGCTAGAGAAACATGCAGAAAACATTGCAGAATACTGCCACATGCTACAGAAGCGAATGGGGGCCAGCCATATCTTGTTCTTGTTACATTCTGGGGTGAAGATGGTAGCAGCCAGTGGTAGCAGCCAGCCTGTTTTATAGAGTAGGCTAAATTCAGTGTATCTCTCTGTTTAAATTTGCAATGAGTTCACTAATAAAATGTCAGACAGACAGCAATTGAGAATTTCAATGGAATGGTAACACTTGCGTAAGGTGTTCTTTCTGAAACTCCTGGTATATCAGCAATACAACAGGGTCAGGGCAAAGTTAGAAAAAAAGAGTATTTTAGTTTTTTACTTATTCTGACTGCAGTCTTTTGTGTCATTGTTTCTAAAAGCATTCTGCTCTACTATGAAAAACAACATTGCGCAGTGTGATTTGTTTACCTGCCCAGGCTCTGATATTGCAGTCATTTGCAAAAGCCAAAAGAAGCATGTTTTGGAGCCATATATAAGGGGAACTAAAACATGTTTAAAGTAGTATTTGGGATACATTTTTCAGGTCAAAAAAACTTGGCCCTCTGATATAAGGCTAATTGTAATTCTGGGGAAATAAAATGGTTTTGTAAATTTAAGTTTGTGTGCTCAGTACCTTTTAAATTGATGAATAATGTTTTGAAACTTTTTTTTATTTTCTCAGCTGGCTGTGTTGAATCGGGTGAGAATGTAACAAACACCACGTATGTTTTTTCGAGAAAAAATCTCAAAAGGTACCGTTTAATAAATCTACATTTACTTTATGAAATTATATATGTGTATGTATATAATCCATTTCACATGCCATTTTCTAAAGCATTTCTTCTTTCTGATAGGCCCATAGCTCACCTACCCTGTCCTGGAAAGGCAACTCTAGCCATTCGCTGCTGTCCAGTCTACTTTGAGTTGAGACCAGCACATAATAAAGGTATCATAAATGCTGTGGGAGCTTGTTTTACAGCAAATCTGACTAAGTAGCTGGAGATCATGCTATTTTATGTCTCTGCTTTCAACATTCCTTCAGGATATTGTTGTACCACATCTAAGAAGCTGTTTCCTGATTCTAAGACCTTAAATGCATGCCTTTTGCATGATTTTTGGTATAGTGGATAAATGTGCTCATTTGGCCTCTTAGGCTGCAGAAACACTTGGTATTTTCTTCCAATCTTTTAATTGGCTGGTGTGAATAAATATGAATAGCTTCACTCAGCATTAAGGTATCACCTAGTAAGATATTTTCCTTTAATCCTGATTGCCCACGTCATAGAACCACTACAAAATTTGGCATGGTTGTAACCATTGGTGACGATTGTTTAGGAAAGGCCAAGACTGAAATAGCACCAATATGGCTGGTCAGGACTGTGGTACATTGGGAGAGCTGTGATGATGGGAAATTTGTACACAAACTGCACAATAACCGGCTGACGGCAGGGTGTAAAATCCTGACCCTGTTGAAGTCTATGGGGCCAAGATTTTACCCTAAGGTTTTAAACAAGACTATTCATATTCTTGCTAAAAGGCACCGATTTCCTTTCCTCATGTCTAACTGGAGCGTGGTAAGGACCCCTCCTTTGAACTGTGTAACTTAAAATTGCAGTATCCCTTACAGAGTCCTATTACTTAGTGTCGTGTTTTTTCCCCACTATAACCTTCAGAGCTACTGTTGGAAGAGAACAAGATGAGATTGTTTCAATAATCTGTTGGTCCTTTATTAAGCAGAGGTATTGCTGATGTGCCACAATACTCTCAGGAAAGCAAAAGATCCAGGGTAGGCCCAAAATACACAAACTTGGGTGTCTAAAATTAAATAGGCCTGATTTTCGAAAGCGTTGAGCTTCCATAACACTGATGGAGGTCAATGGGAGCTGTGTACGTTCAGCACCTCTGAAAATAAAGTCCAGTTAGTGATTACCATTTTACAGCCAGCTAGAAAATTTTTTTCTTGGGTATCTCAGTCTTCTAACCTTGACATTTCAAGCACACATATTGGCACTGAAAAGTGCCATTTTCACAGCCAGAATGTTGGTACTAATACACTGCAATGATCAAAACTGCCTTTGGACTCTCAACAGAGTCCTGTGGCATTTTTAAAGACTAACAGATTTATTTATCGCATGAGCTTTCGTGGGAGAAAATCCCACTTTGTCAGGCGCTTTGAAGATGGGAAACTTACAGAGTGGGAGCTGTAAGTTCTGTAAGTTTCCCATCTTCAAAGCGTCTGACGAAGTGGGATTTTTTCCCATGAAAGCTCATGCGATAAATAAATCTGTTAGTCTTTAAAAGTGCCACAGGACTCTGTTGTTTTTCTACAATAGACTAACATGGCTACCCCTTTGGAATTTGGACTCTGTTATGTTAGAAGAAGTAACATTACTATCATGGAGGGATGGTCTGTGTGTGGTTTTTCTCAGTGTTATGTCTTTTGTACCCCTAGATGAAGCTTCACAGAAATCAACCCCTTCTCTAATAAATCTGCCCTATCGGCTGGTGTTTGCTGTTGCTTCAGAAGATTCTGTGCTTTTCTATGACACCCAGCAGTCCTTTCCCTTTGGTTACGTATCTAACATACATTATCATACTCTGAGTGACATTTCATGGTAGGTCACTGACAGATTCTTTATATTTGTCATGGTAGGGGTGGGTTGCCATTCTTATATTTTCTGAAGCCCTGAGGATCCTCTATTTTTTTCCTTATGCATCTGTCAATCAGTTGTACTTGTGTGGTTACCACAGTGCAGGGGCTCCCAAACATCTTTTTGCTGAGATCCCCTTTGAAAATATTTCAGGCTGTGATGACACCTCTTTCATGCAAGTCCACCTTTACCAGTATGCGTTGGGGCTGACAGCTCATGACCACCCATCCCATAAGAACCTGGTGACCCCCTGAGGAGTTCTGACACCCAATTTGAGAACCTCTGAGCATGTTGTAACCTTTTATTGCATTTAATATATCCTCATAACACCGCTCTGAGGGTAGGGCCATGCTATAATCCCCATTTTACAGAGGGGGAACCGAGGCACCAGTAGACTGAGTGTCTTGCCCAAGCTCTCTTTCAGTCTGTGGCTGAACTGGGATTTGAACCTAGTTCTCATAGGCCAGGCTGGGGCCTAATCACTGGACCATCTTCCCTCTCTAGAGGACTGACTATGGGGCATCTTTCAAACCTGTTGGTGCTGCTCACATATTATGGTGAAATGTGAACAGAAGAGAACAGAAAATTGGATTTCTTAACTGATCAGTGGACACTGGTGAAATGAACAGTAGGGGCCTGTTCATGTTATCACTGAGTGCTTCTGATTACTGCCGATACAAAGGGCAAGAAATTCAGCCAAACCAGTACTGAACACAGTTTAACTACCAAAAAGAACCAGAGCAAAACGGTGTTTAGTGACGTTTCAGAAATCATGGTAAAAGGTGCAGACTATTGGTATACCTGCAGTTACGTGGTATTCAGTAACACGGCACACTTCAACGAGACAAACAATTCCACGGCTGTAACCTGGGCCTCCTGGGAGAACCACCTCAATATGCTAAGATCAGGGCAAGCTGCAAAAAGGAGATCAGATTCTCCCAACACTGGTGGGTTACCTGGAGCTAAACTCCTCAACCAGCCACCAACAATGCTTCTGATCCCCCACCCCGGATATCAAGAAGTCACCACAAAATATACTCAGCCCCCTTTACTGCATTTCAGCCCCCAGTCTCCAATACAGCCACTGGGTCTGGTAAAGAGAGAAATTGCTTAAAACTCCAAGCTCTTTACCCAGAAAGTTTTCTCCTGACCCCAAAGGGTCGGCCGCATTACACAGAACAGTATAGGTCTGGATCTTAACCAAAATACCACGCTGCCAGCCAGTCCTTTAATAACTAAAACTTAAGGTTTATTGTACAAGGAAAGAAACAAACTATGAGGGTACTGTTAAAGGGATGAAGTAATCACATACATACAATGATTGAAAGTCCAATATATCAGGTTTCCAGTAGAATTTGAAGTTTGCAGATCTTAGGCACACATCCAATACCTGGATGGGTTTAAATCCTTATTTTACAGCTTCAATTGTTAGAAATCCAGTTCAAAGGAATATTTAGTCCAATGTAGAGTTTGCTTTAATTCTCCCATGAGAATTAGCAGGGTGATTCCAAGCCGGTGCTGGCTGGCTGGGATCTCAATCCTGCGGCCCAAACTTTCCCTGAGAAGCTTGTACAGATGTGAGGCTATGTACACACGATCACTTTATTG
>ML685813.1:11406983-11516883 GCA_007922175.1 Pelusios castaneus
GCCAGCCCCCTAGCTCAGTCCAGGGGTTTGGGTAGTGGCAGGGGCAAGCGCGGCAGCTCCCGCCGCCACCCAAAGCCCTGCAGCCCCCTAGCTCAGTCCAGGGGTTCGGGTGACAGTGGGGGCTGGCAGTGCAGCTCCCGCCACCACTGGAAGCCCTGCAGCTGGACTAGGGGGCTGGCTGTGGGCAGTGCATGGTGGGGCAGGTGCCCGCCATGCACTGCTCTTCTATCGCAAAGGCTTTGCGATACAAGGAGCATGTATATACACACAAAAGCACTATATTTATAGTGCTTTCCTTGTCCTGCAATAACTTATTGCGGGACAAGTTTATCGTGTGTACATAGCCTGAGATAAAGGGATTATGTTCCCAGCTTCCTTTTATAGCTGTAGCAAGGTGGGCATTTGCAGGTCATTTCTTCATATGGGCTTTGATGACAGTTCACAGATACTTCCTTAAGTAGAGAATAGTAATGTATTGTCCTTTGAAGTAAAACCTTCACCTCTTGGGCACCACAGGTAATTAGCTGCATTAGCATGATTAATAGACAGTGTGCATTGGTACATCAAAGCTCCATCTAGATCTTAATGTTCCCTTTTGACCTCTTCTAATAGAACAATAGTAACAGATAGGGAAGCAGTTCATTTACCTTGCTAACCACTAACAACATAGATGTAAACATCATCAAGTAACTACTAAAACACACATGCATATCAAAGCCCTCACCTACCTGTAACACTACAATATGCTTTTGAAGGTTAGATTTGGGTCATGTATTTCACAAGATGGCACACCCTCTTTTTTCAGCTAAATTGATTGCTCATAAATGTCACATTTACTATGGTTAAAGTCTTGCTGGAGATGTTTGTAACATAATGCATAGAACAAGCTAAAGAAGGATCAAATGCATTAATGTTTCAAATCCACTGGAAAAAAACAGTCATCTCAATTTTGCCCTTTGGCCACCTGCGTTTAGAATTTTCACATTTTAGAACTGAAAGACCGCTACCTCGCTTTTAATTTGATGATTGATTTTCACGAGTTTTATGAGTTGTCATTTTGGTTGGATAGAGTATTGTGTAAGACGAAACTGTTTGTTTTACATTTGATTTTCATTACCTTTGTACAAAATATCATGGCACACCAGTGTGCCACAGCACACTGGTTGAAAACCTCTGCCCTATGACTGCGCCCACCTGCTGTTAGTAATGGGTAATCCCATGCCATAGACCAAAGCAGAGGAACTAAGTCAGTTATCAAGGTCGGGCTTCATGAGCTATTGATTAATTGAGCTAGAAGACATCTTTGAGGTCATTTCCGATTTATTTTCATTTATACATTTAGCTATGAGGTGCAACTTGTGTTACTGACATGGGATACATTTCTTGGGAGAGCAGTCAGGACTAGTTCAGTGTCTCAGATTTCTTCCCTCTGTGAAAAACAAAACAGGTCCAGTGATGGATCCTTTCTTGCTATCTCTTCCACGGATGGATATTGCTCTTTTGTGACATTTGAGGAGAATGAGCTTGGAGTACCATTGAAAGAGAAACCAGTGTTGTGTGTCAGGACACCTAGTGCAACAGAGAAGAAAATGAAGAAGAGTCAGTCACTCAAGGTTGTCTCGCCAGTCCCTAGGCCAGTAGATGGAACCCCTTCAAGCAGAACCATGGACCCAAGTAATCCCACTGTCCAGCCTAAAACGTCAGCACCAACAGTAACCAACAAAGACTCTGCCTCAACTCCCACTGGCATCAGAAATGTTCCAGCTTCATCCTCAGAAGAGAAGAAATCCATGCAGCCGGCCAGCCAGAGCGCTAAAGTAAACCAGCCCAGGAGGATTACTCTAAATGCTTTACAAGGTTGGAGTAAGACACCAAGGTAAGATTTACATTACTGTTTCCTGTGGTCAATGTGAAGACCGAAACAAGCTGTTTGTGTGCTATGTTAGAAGTACAGAGGTTTAAAAATAAATTCTATAGCTATTTGTCATTACTTTTGTGATCAATTTGTACTCCAAGTGAAAGGTCAAAATAAATTCTAGTTCCTAACTTTACTCCTTAATTGTAGCAGAGTGATAGTTCTGCTATGGTTATGATTAAGACCCGCTTTTTGTTTTAAAGCTCAATTCTTAAGTGTTTGAAATTGTCAGCAAACAGCAGGTAAAAGCAGCAAAAAATAAATAAAAATCGATGTTTCCCCCAAAAGAGGCAAAGTCCAAACTGTCCAGTTTAGGACTAAATAAGAGATTCCACTACATCTGAAGCACTTGCCAGTACAATTAAAGGACTTTCTTAAGCAGAGCAGAAACCTTTTCTTAGCAGCCTAAAACACTTCTGTCTTTGTTAAATTTTCTGTTCCATATTATTCCATACCATAGGTAATCAGGGGATGTGTGTGTGCATCCATACCACTGTTGTTAACTGCAGCAGTAATTCAATGATTAAGTATACAATACCTTTCGTAGAATAATTTGTGGAAGTGAAGCATTTAAAGGCAGTTGAATTGTATCTGTGTTTTATTTTTAAGGAGAATAAACTTGATTCCTTTGAAGACAGACACTCTGAACTCCACACACACACATCTCATCTCCACACCTTCCTCCTCAGAAGCAATTCAACATGGTAAGCAGCTTTCTGGTCTTAATCAGAGCCAGCCTTAGACTAAATGGTGCCCCAAGTGAGGAATGTCTTTGGAAGCTCCCTCCTCCCTTCCCCCCCCCCCCCCCCCCCGACACATGTACACTTTCACAATTGCACAATAAAACAATGTTCACGGTATCACAGCTGGACTCTCACTTCACTCTTATATCTCACTGACTGGTGATGCCCCACCTGTTATATACCTGCAAGGGCCTGGCTGACAATATTTTAAGAGGTTTGGCGAGTTCTTGAAAAATCTCAAAGTTCATGAGATTCTATAGAGGTCTAGGACATTCTAGGGGGTTAATAGGAAAAATGAATCCACGTACGGAACACCTGAGACATTCTACTTCAAACCTACTGTTTTTCCCTTTTGTTGATAGCAACAAAAGCAACTTCGCTAAATCCATTCCTGGTCGTAATATATAAGAAGATTTCTTCCTGCTCAGCCATTCCATACCACATTAGGTTATTATGGATCTTTGTCAAGTTTGGTATATATGAAAGTCTTAGGTCAAACATGAATACAGAGGGATTAATGACAAATTCAGAAACTTGCATCTTCAGTTCCCAAGTTCGGAAGCTGCTGCCATTTGGTAGTGTTTTTGGACAATGCAAAGTGAGTTGTTATTCTCAATCCAGTTGCTATACTTGTATAGTGGAAAGGACTTGGGTATCCAGAATGGTCAACTCAGCATCTTTCATGAGTGCTAAATTCTCTTTTAATTTTTTTAAATGAAAAATAATAAGCATGAAGTCAAACTAAGTGAATTTCACTATTTCCCAATATTTCAGAGAAACCGTCTCCCTCTGATGATCCTCTGCAGAATCCGCCAGCATCGAAACGTCCAAGAAATGATGAAACTCCTGTCTCTGCATCTCCTGAAGACCAAACAAGCTGTAGACCAAACAACTGAAGATCAAAATTTCAACAAACTTACTGTCTGGGTGCAGTGCAGCTAGACCAGAAAGTAAATTCCCTTTCTGCAAGTGGTAGATCCTCAGCAGCTAAATAGAATATTAAGGAGTTTTGACATAAGGAGCTGAGAGGGAAGGTATCTTCAGTAAAAAGACTGATTTCCTGCAAAAATGCTGCTTTGGGGAAGGAGAAATAGAGCATAACTATGCCTTTATCGTGCTTTGAAAACCACTTTCTAACCAGAAGTTTCAACGGCATGATGAAACATAGTGTTTGCAGGCTGAGTCTCCTTCAGAATCATCTCTCTGATATTTCTAAAGTATTAACTCTTCCAACACATGTATATATTGCAAAAGAGTGGGAATCTTAAGGATTTGTCTGTCTTTATAGTGTTTTAATGTGGCTAACGACTGTTTCCCTGAGGCAATTGACTTCTATGTTGCACAATTAAGTTTAGCAGTTTGCAAGATGATTGTGCACTCTTTCATTCCATTTGAATGCTTAATGTTTATCTGCTCTAAACTTAAAAATGCAATGAAAAATATCACTGTTATTGAAACAGAAATCACAAACTCATAACTGCAAGGAAGAGAAAAATATTTTAAAGATTTGTTATGGGCATTCAACAACTAGAACAGATTGCTTAATTGTCAGTTCAATCTCTATATAAAAGAGTTGCAAACATGAGATTTTCTGGGGTCAACAGGGAATTGCAATATATATGTTGAAATTAATTTTCCCTATTTTTCCATAGTCCAAAACCTCCCTTAGCAAAACATAAATATATTTTTAAAAATTTAAGGTTTTAATTGGTGGTTTGTTTTAGAACTTAATGCTCTTGGTGTATCTAAATTAAGACTTTAGGATGAGAAACAGTGAAATCAAAATTTGGAAATCTTGAAACCTACTACACTTTTTCTATAAATCTGGGGGAGGCAGCCCTGGTGGTAGAGACTGGAGGGGCTCAGAAGGAGGGAATATTTTGTGTAACACCCCTTCCCTGATCAAAAGAAAATGTAAGATAATGGTTAAATAAAGGACCTTTTCAATTGACTTTACCTGACTTTGTTTATTATTTACCTGCTGCCTTCCCTCTCTTCCTATTTGACTTTACCTGAAGGGACCCAGCGGTCGCGGCCAGGAGGGAGAGTGGGAGACCCGTGCTCCAGCTGCCGGGTGCTCGGCAGCTGGGGCGCGGGTCTTGGGTCCTGGCCAGGAGGGAGAGCTGGAGATGCGGCAGCTGGAGCGCGGGGTCTCCAGCTGTCCCTCCTGGCCAGGACCCGAGACCTGCACTCCAACAGCTGGAGTGTGGGTCTCCCGCTCTCCCTCCTGCTGGGACCACAGGATCCCAGCTAGGAGGGAGCACAGGGCTCCCTTCTCCCCAGGACCCAAGCAATCCCAGTTAGAAGGGTTCCCTTCTGCCCAGGACCTGAGAAGTCCCGAGCAGAAGGGAGCCGAGTGGTCCGTGGCAGAAGGGAGCTCCACGCTCCCTTCTCCCCCAGACCACTTTGGGGCTTGCTGCCTGGGGAGAGCCAGCCCTGTGTGGGGCTGGCTCTCCCCAGGACAAGCCCTCCTAGCCTGGGGAGCTGAGGCTCCAAAGGAGCCTCGCCTCCCCCTGGAGCTAACTAGTCGACTTAGAGAGTCTAGTGTAGACTCTGTCGACTTAGTAAGGCCCACCTTAAGTCGACTTAGGAGTCCTGTGTGGACTCTCTAAATTGACTTAATAAGGTCGACTTAAAGTCGACTTAGTAAAGTCGACCTAAATTCCCCAGTGTAGACATAGCCTGAGTGCTTTATCTCTAGACAGAGAACAAACAGGAATGGAGGGAACGTGATGGGAATGGGGTACCCTGGCCTGGAGGGAAAAAGGATATGAGATTATACAGAATCCATGAGATGGGAACTGCGGGATACAAGTCCTCTTGTATCCTCCACTCTCCATTTTATGGTCCCTGAAATTGTGGGAGGTGGGAGAGTGACAGGCTGGAGATGGAGAGATGCAAGGAGCTCCTGATGTGTACATTGCACGTAGCCCATAGATAAGTGTGTGACCTTTAAAAGACATGGCCTTTTAATTTTTTTGGCCAGTTCTACTAATATATATATAATCTCACAGTTCCAAATTGTTGCTGACTGAATATAAAGGATTCCTGATTTGCCATTGAATTTGGTTTCCTCTTATTGAAATATTTCACTGAACAGTGGAGATATCTGCTCTTGAACAAAAGTATATACAGCTACACATTTTTAAAAAATGGTTTCTGGTAACACTGCTGTAGCTCCTATTTGATTTATTTGCATTATGAGTTCCCAGCTTGTTGGGCAGTCCTATTTAATAAGAGGCAGCTTGGTGGTATGTTTTAAGTTAGAACATAGAATACACTACTGTATTAAGCCACTCCTGCTTTTCGCACCATTCACTTTTCCTCATTTATTACATTCTATTTATAAAGAACTTTTCTGTCTCTGTTCAGATGCTCTGGAATGTTGTTACATGGCAATGGCAAACTTGTAATAGATTGGTTCTCATAACTTATATACATGTATTAATATTGTAGTTATGAAGTTAGAAATATGGCATTCCAAAACAATGTAGAAGGACCAGTTTTTCAAAAACGCTTAGGACTCAATTGGGTCCAGATTAAAATATTAAGCACTATTAAAAATTTGGCCCAGAGTGACCAAAGCCTATTTACCAAACTCTTATGTAGCCAGGAAGTCTATTTCAAGTAATTGCATTGTCTCATTTAATAAAACAAAATAAATAAAAATTCATCTGCAAAATGCTGAAAAATTTGCTCTTCTAATCTGGAGGATTACAGGCAAAACATGGCTATTCTTCATTGGTCTTTAACTGGTTTTATAGACCAGCCAGTCTAGCATAAATATCGTATTGTATTCCTTAGTATCACACCTTACTAAACATGGTTTGGACTAACTCACATGCATCCATATAGTACAGTGTACCCTATCTTCCAGTATGGGAGAGGGAAAACAATGCTGTTTCTCACTGCTAACTTTCAGCCTTTATGTATAAGGAAGGAAAGGAGGTAATTTTGTGGATTTAGTTGCCATTCACGTGAAAAGCAACAATTGAACCTCCATGGCATGCTGGAACAAACACATCCAAGTTGAAAATCCAAATGCAGCAAAGGATCACAAAGCTTTGTTAGTTACTTTTATTTAGGCTTAGAAAGATAAGATTTTTATTGGTAAAACCTTGATAAACACCGATTCAACCCTATTTAGAGAGAGACAAAGTAAAAAAAAGCTCGAGAACTTAAGTTTGATTTAAGGATCTCTATTTTATTTATTTTGATGTCATGTTGACAAGTTGTGTTTTAAGTGTTAGGAAGTTTTAACATGTTGCATCACAAGTCTACTGTCCTTAATTATTGCTTATTCTTTATTGCCTGATCTCCCCCATAATTTCTTGCAACTGTGAATATTTAAATAGCTAACAACTAGAAAAATGCTTAAAACCCATAATTTTGTAACTATGAGCATTTAAATTGATTAAAAATAAAACTGTTCTTGTTCTTTATCAAGTTCTCTTTTAGGACGCTCTGTGCTCCAAGGGCTTCACAACATAAGGTATCTAATCATAATGATTAAAACTACCTACATTTGAGCAATATGGCCTGGAACCATTGCAGGCCGCAGAATCTCACCTACCCACTCCTATAGTAGACCCCTAATCTCTGGCTGAGTTACTGATGTCCTCAAATCATGGTTTAAAAACTTCAAGTTACGGAGAATCCACCATTTACACTGAGATGTTTTGCCTTCTAAAGCATGAATATTCAGGAGTGCTCATGAGTTTTTCATTTTTATGTTTGGGGGGGTTTGTTCATCTGGAATCCGTGTGTCCATTTTTTCCCCAAATAACATGATTCTCAGCGCTGCACCAGATTTTTCTATTTCCAATATAACAGTTTTCACCTGAAGCAACCTGTTTTTCTCTGGTCTTCCAAGCCCTTCCACAACTAGGAGAACTAGTTTCATATTTTAAATATGATTAGCATTTCTAATTCTGTTTATGCAAAAGTATTCTTAAAAGGAAAGGGGATACAATGTTATAATTAGATAGGTGACCAAGGAAGGAGTGCAAATATCCATACCCAGCATTTTTTAGGTGGATGCATGCAAGAGCTTGTCAGACCTACACATTTTTCATAAACTATCCCCCTCCTGTGAGGTATCACTCAGGCATGTGGTTATTTCCTGAGTAGAACAGTATAGTGCTTGTTTTCCCCTTGTTTTCAGTGCATTGCCGTATCACTTTCCAATAGCTATGTTGTTTGTCCATTCCGACTTTTGGAGACACGGTTCTGCAGTCTCTCTTCGTTCATCCTCATTAGAACCCTTGAATATAGGATGGAAGGAAGACGAAATAAAAAGGACAAGCAAACATTCTCCACTAAAACATGCTTTTTCTCTTTGTTCACTTTTTCTCTAGCTTTTAAATTTCTCTCTCATTTGTGTAGATTAGTTTTAATGCTGCCTATATCCTCACTGCATGCGGATCACAGAACACCTGGTGTCCATGAGGGAGAAAAGTACAATTTACTTACTCTTCTGTGATCTGGCCTCTTTTCTAACAGGCACCAGTTGCCACATGAGACCTCATTCAGGGAGTCACCTAACTTGCATTAAATTGCAATTGGAGAGGAAATACATTAGTCTTTCCTTTTTTCTTTTTGAATCCCTTCCTTTTTTCTTTTTCTGTAGAGTGAGATGCAGAGAAATCTTGGGATTCCCTCATAGTGAGATTTTGCTTTGCTATAAGTATTCATTTCCATTTTTGTAATAAAAATAAGTATGTAGATTAATCATCCTGCTTGTCTGTAGCAACTTTCATAATATTTATTAGTCAGAATTTATAGTTCATTTTCTCTAACAGGGCAGTCCTCTAGGGAGTTAGAGACCATCAACTCTGAACAGCTGTCCCTGCTGGTACTATGTTGCAAACCTAGAGAGAGGCTGGCAAAAAAAAGACCTGCCTTAGTGGTGCTTGGAAGGTGAAGAGGAATAACTTAATGGTAATAGAACACACAGTGGAACTCAAAGGAGAAGGAAACATTATGGGAAGGTGAGTAAATTTTACTAGTCTCTACTACAATTTTGCTGGGAAAGTTACTGTACTGTATCTATAGCTGCAGGGGCAGATATGTGTTCTCGTAAATAGAAAGTGATGACCTCAGCAGTACAGAGCTTTTAGTGTTATAAACTGACATTCGTCATTTCTATGCAATGTACTAACACTTTTTTCTTCTTTCTGCAGTGACTTCTTACCTCTCCTTCATAAGGTAAGATGTCATGGGTGTGGGAGGCTTAGTCAGCTCCCGGAGTGAGATAAGTTATACCAAAGTAAATGGTAGTGTAGACCTGGTCTTTTATGTCCTTGGTCTTTGCCATGCAGCTTGTGGAAATTTACAGAAATAAGATGGAGTCCAGGGTCACATGAGAAAGTCCTGGTGATGCATAAGGTGTAGCCCCTGGGTTCTTTCCCTGGGCTTATTGTATTTTTGAGGTCCTTTAATGGGCCATCCAGCAACCAGTGCTGCAGCCATCCAGGCTGGGGTATCATCCAGAAACACAGCACAAGTTGAAATATAGATCCGTCAAATATATCCATAACTTCCAATACAAATATGACATACACATATCCTGATATTTAGCAAATTGTCACCTTTCTAAGAATACCTGCCATGGCCTATCTCTTAGTTATGAATTATTGTAATTTTGAAATATTGGTATTAAATCACATTATAAATGGTCTCCCTAATCCAGCCAGTGTCACAAATAGATTTTAAGGCCAGAAGGAGCCATTAGATCATTTAGCTCAGATCTAAGCTTTTCTGTAACACAGGCCTCAGAATTTCCCCTAGAACTGTTCTCACATCGTGGTGCTTCTGCTCTTTGATTGCATGACTCCCAGATGGTCAAACAGCTGTCAAAATGACCTTGTGAGTTTGCAGAGGTGGTGAATATTGTCAGAGTAAAGTCTGTCTTTTATTCAAATGATATTTACAGACTCCTTGACACCTGCCCATAGTTCCAGCAACTCTCACTAAAGTTCATGAGAGTTGAGAGCACAGGATTTTGCCTGCTTTATTGCAACATCAATAGAGATTTTTTGACATGGTTGACTAACTAGGGAAAAAGTGCTCGTGGTGTTACATTATGTAAGTCCTCCTTAATTTACAGTATTTTATCCTGTGAGTTGTGTAATTTAAAAGGTGTTTGTTGTGATTCTGCTCAAAATCCATATGCTAAAAATCATAACAAACTTTTGTTGAAAATAATACATCCCTACAGTGCTCATAAATTAAAGTAATTCAGTTGTTTTTTCATAATAATTCAAAGCCATTAGTTCAGATGCTGGAGTAATACAGGGACTTGAAAGCTTTACTTTAAAGTGGTTTGAACTTTAGCACCACAAAGGAGCATCTGAAACTATTTTTCCTCAGAACTACTAGAACTGAAGAAGAACTTAATTTGTAAAATTAAATAACTTCTCATCAATTCAGTCAAGGTTTAGCCCAAAATGAATTTTCATTTATGAGCTATAAATCCACAAAAATAGGGATTGCAGTAGAAAGATTGACACTGTCTTAACTCTTTTTAGTCACCTTCGCTCTGTACACATTACAGTAATGAAAGGGGATTTTGGCTAGTCATAATTGTGGAAACTGGTTTTTAAACAAAGTACGTTTTAAACATTAGTGTTAATAGGAGCATTCAGAGGAAATAATTAGCTTCCTAGTACTTAATGAATTCAGACTCATGCCTGAGCAATTACTCCTACTAGCCACATGATGGCAATATTGCTAATCTTTAACTTTTATTAGTCTCTGAATAATTTGCTTGCTCAGTGTTTTTGTTTCAGAAAACAAGTAAATTCTGTGTTGGTACTTACGTGTCTCATTTCAAAGGAAATTGCTGTTTCTATATTTTTATGTTAAAGTTGTGATATTTGATGCACATTTGACCAAGCCTTCCATGTGTAATTTCAGGAAAAGATTTTAAATTATACACCTCCATCTGTGACACAACATAGCTGTAAATTGTGCTATACTTCTCAAACGTGTGGTGCTAAGAGCTTTTTAAATGTGCATCAAAAACACAAAATGGGGGAAACACCAAAACTAGTAAAAGACATGTAAAGTGAAAGAATTGTTTCTAAAGGTTGCTATACACTCAGTTTCCTGATTCAGCATTTCTGATTATTGTTATCAAACCCCATATCTTCATCTAATGCTTTGTGTACATTCCCTACCCTAATGAATTTGCAGTCTCAGGCTCTAGTCTTGCAGCCTGTTCTGCATGGGGAGACCCCTACATCTGCTTGGAGCTGGTTGCAGGACCTAATTTATATAAACATACTTAAATAATCATCAGTATGTAAGACATTGCAGAGGCAGCACTAGCGATGGAAATGATATAGGAAGGCTTCGTGACAGACAAAGGCTTTGGTGAGGGATTTGAAAGAGGCAGGAGAAGGTACTTCCTGCGCAGGAAGGAAGTGACTTTCCCAAGTGTGAATGTATGCTTGAAAGAAGGCTCAAAGTTGAGAGTGAGAGGCAGTGATGAAGAAAGTAGTTAACAGAAGGGTGCTGGAGGCAAAGGCTGAAATGAAAATAATATTGACAGCAAGAAACAGTGAGAGAAACTAGGTTTGTGTGAGGTGGATGTGAATTCAGGTCCAAAATAAATGTTCCCTTGTAATCAAAAAGAGTTAAGAAATTCTATAAGCTTTCAGCTCAAATGAGCAGACAGCGTACCAGGCAAGAAAAAGCAATTGTTTATAAGCTAGAGTGTAACCTGTCAAAGGGTGGTCCCTAGTGGGAACCAAGTAATTTCTGAAATAGTTCAGCTATAAAATAGGAAGACAGGACCTGGCACCAATGAGAAAGCACAGTTGATTTCTAGTAAAATCCTCATTAACGTCCACAAATTATATAAGTGATAAATACAGGCAGGTTTTGGTAGAGGCTGGAGAAGAATGTGCTCCTTGTGCCAAAGTAACCATCCTCTTGACAAACTTTTTGCCAGATTATTATTTGAATGAATATTTAATGTAAAACATGCAACCTTCTCCAATAAGAGCACATTCATAATTTTTAACACACGAATCCAGTCCAAAATTCACTTGGCTTTGCTCCTTGGTAAGGGATACCTTAAGAAGGAAATGTTGGACTGCAGTTACAGTGGGCTGAAGTGTTTGGTACAGCATGAGCAGCTGGAGAAGCCAGATTTTCTGCAATAAGTAAAGGCTGCTACAAGCCTGATGTTACTTTGATTTTTTTTTTAAATGAAAAACCCCATATTCAGTTTATGACTTCTCATACAATTATTTATTTTAGCAAAAAAAAGATGCCAAATCCAGCAGGTAGTTAATATCCAATTCAGACTGAAACCGCTGCATTCAAATAGGAAAAGAACTCCTGGCTACATCCTTTGGAATTCTGTGATTAATCTACAGGGATGTTATTGCTTTCGCCATATGAAGGTATAGGTACCATTCTTTACAGCATTACAAATCTTGAATACTAAGTAAGGCAAATCAGATAATTTAACTTATTCTCTAGTGAAATATCTACCTTCTTAGCAGGAGATGAAGCAAACTTTTATGGGTTTGGCAGGGGGCAGGGGTGTTTCTGTGGGTACAATATTTTGTTTCCACTCAACCAAACCTAATAAGCAAAATTCCTCCCATCCTTTCAAGGTGTGTGTGTGTGTGTGTGTGTGTGTGTGTCCGTCCGTCCGTCCGTCCGTCCGTCCGTCCGTCCGTCCGTCCGTCACACAGCCTTATTTATAACCATAGGGAAGATGGGCTGAACCAGTTTAGCAAAGTTTAGGGCCCATGGTGAACAACAGTGGCTGGAAGACCATAGATAAATCCAGAGGCCAGAGTCTGGTGGACTTACAACGCAGGATAAGGGAGTTTTCAGGAAAAATAGGGGATTTTTAAATAGATGAGATAAAAAATAAATTTAAAATGTTAGATTAAGCTAGTTACACACACGATTTCCATAGTGACTCCATAGTTAAGATTGCCCTGAGGTGTTTTTGTTTTTTGTTATTTAAGAGCTCTAAAAGTCATAGGGACTACAATACTAATGGAGACTTAGGAAGTTTGTGCTTCCGAGGCCTCCATTTACAGCATACTTACACTGTAAGATGCACACCTTACACAAGGAAACAGTTGATTGGATACTAAGCTGACAGACTGACAAAGTTAGGATATTATCAGCTCAAAAAGAAAGGGGGGGGGAGAGAAAAAATACATTCCCTGGGCCAAGAGCGCTTACCATCTTATTACCCATGTGGTGTGAAAAGGGAGAGAAACAAGAGACTGAGGGTGGAAAACTTTCTCCTGAGGAAAAGGAGATAAATTAAAATGGAAATAACTTCTTGCTAAAAGCTTCCTTCTTCTCAACCCAGAAATGAAGAGGTGTCTTATATGTGTTGAATTACAAAGTTAGATGTGCTGGAGGCCCTTGTACCATGGTGTGATGAGCATTATATAAATGCTTAGGTAGACACAAAGACAGAGTACAGTGAATTGTCAGATGTCATGAATCTGTGCTTTTGCCCTGTATCTGCCAAGAAGAACTTCTGCTGGAAGCTTTTTATTACATTATGCCCAAGATAAGACTAAGAAGCCCATGGCCTCATAAGTAAATTGTAATAAATAATTATTACACTGATCTGCTTTACTGAGGTAGATGGTTTTGTTTATATTTGCTATGCAATAACCTACTGGCATTGTTCTATATCATGACCCAAGGGAATTCTTAATATTATAAATACATGCTCTGTCTTCAACCTATCTCTGTGATGATTTGTCCTGTCTTCAAACCCATGAAGAGACGATAGTTTTTTATTCTCAATATGGAGATTTACATCTTTGATGTAAAGGCGACAAATTTCCAGTCTAGCCAATGATGTCAGGGTATGAAAAAAAAAACCACACACACACCCCAACCACATTTCCAGCCTGAAAAATGCTACACCACATGACAATTATTTAACTAAAAATGAAAGCCTTAAAAAGGGAACACATGAAGATGGCAGTTGGAGAAAACTGCACAGTGATTTCTTTTTCATATACACTTATTGCCTGGTATTTGATAATGTTTTAAAATACAATATCGTGCTCACAAGCATAAAACTCAGCCAAGTTGCATGGCATAATTTCTTGTGAGTGGAACATTTTCCACTTTCACACTTTGAAATCTGAATGTCAACCATAAATAAAGCAACAAATTCTAGGATTAACCCTGGGCCAGTTTGAATATCTGTTCCTTTCAGCATGACTTGTTTTATGTCTTCTATGTTACTATCAAATTTTATTAGAAATTCACCTGTGGATTCTGAGAATTCTTTCACCTCTCTTTTCATTTGAAAGCTTTTACTGGGAATTTCTGAAGGGGTAGATGTTCCTCCTTTTCAATTTTTATTGACATTCCCTGTTTTCTCCGATAGATTAGTATGCTGGGCTAGATATGCAAGTCCTAGACTTGAACCATGTATAACTTTTATATTGAAAGTTAAGCAGAAATGCTTTTTAATATAATTAATTAAAGCTGGCGAAGATCCCAATCAATATAACATTGATAGATTTTTTAAAAAATAAGCAAATAGATTCCAAAACTATTTTAAAATCCATTCCTCTTCTACTTATCTTCCAAGAGCTGTGCTCATAATTCTGGGTTTCCCCTGCATGAGTTGACTGTACACTTGAGCAATTTAAATAAGACTTTCCTGTGATTTTTTTAGGAGTTAATGAAAACTCCAAAGATACTCAGAATCATGGATTTAAGCCTGGGTCTGTGAAAAGCCATTGAGATCACTTTTAAATGTCCTATAGGCATGTCAGAGGTTTGCCTGCCATAGAAGGCAAAGTTTGCTTATTTTATTCATGCAAGAAGAAAAGTTGATTGTAGAGTACCCATATGAATAAGGTGAGCAGGATTTTGCTGTAGAACATTAGTCAGATAATGGTGCACAGGGAGAATGCCTGAACACAGATTAGTGTGCATAATGAAGAAATACTAAAATAGGAATATACCCAGTATGATAAATGAACTCCTTGGCTATGTCTACACTTACTAAAATTATTTCAAATTAATTAGTTCCATCTAACTAATTCGAACTAATTTTAGTTAGTTCGAATTAACTTAATTCGAACTAGAAAAAATTAGTTCGAACTACGCAAGTGCCATGAATGGCACTTGCATAGTTCGAATTAGCGATCTCCATTGATTTCAATGGGCTGTTAGTTCGAACTAAGAAATTAGTTCGAACTAACATGGGCACATTGGTTAATTCGAACTAACTAGTTAGTTCGAATTAACCCTTCGAATAGCCTATTCGAAGTTATTAGTTCAAATTAAGGAAGCCCTTAATTCGAACTATTTAAAGCCTAGTGAAGCCATGGCTTAAATTAGTTCGAATTAAGCCTCCTTAATTCGAACTAACTTGCCAGTGTAGACATAGGTGATATTAATGGGGAAAGAAATGACCCAAAACCTTTCTAACTTTTGGCTACTGGCCCCCTAAATATAGCAGCAGAAGGGGGATAGGTCCCTCAATGTACAAGAAATACATAGTAGTTTCATAAAACCATTGGAGTTACTGACAGTAGATTACATGTATCTGTCATATAGAAGATGCATCTATGAAGCATTACAGAGATTTGTTTGATCATGACTAGAATGTTAACGGTAGAATGCTGTCTGAAATAGTCCCCATTCAAACTCTTCATTCATAGCTTCCTTCCCACAAATGAGTTGACTTAAACTGAGCATGAAATGACATACATAATGCAGCACAAATTTAATATAATGCTGTAAAAACTAATAGTAGTTGACTTTTTCCAGAGAGAAATTGTCTGAATTAATTGTAGTGAAATTTATTCTGCAAACAACAGAGTTAGCTGTCCTTTGATAAACTGAAATTTAATTTTGAAGCACCTTGTAAAAGGGGATGTGCTGTTTATCTATAAGACTTAACATAAAGTTTAAAGACTTTTCTCCTTAAAATTAATTATTTATGCCATAAGTGGTGTAATGTTTTGGCTAATGCACATGTATAGCCCTCCCCATTGCTAAAGGGACAGCTCACATGTTTAAAATATCACCTACCAATGATTCACAACAGAGAGGATAAATAGGCTGTAAGTCAAGTCATTTATGTCTTTGGAGCAAGTCTGCAAGTTCCCACAGTTCAGGGTGTATTTTAAGCAATATGCTAATTACATTAAAGTGTTCTAATGAGATTATCATCTTCATGTGGTAGTGGAGGTGTGATCTACATATTGACTGTAAAAAGAGCCAGTTATTGAGGATTAATCTCTATGTAAGGTATAGCTTTGACTGTAACAAGGTAGTGAACAGTCAGACAGCCTCTTTCACAAATACAGATTTGGGGGAAGAATCTAGATCTTGAATTTTAAATTCTTGAATAGAAAGGATAAATGTAATGTTATGTTCCATTTCAGTCTCTTCTTCTTTCTATTCTGTACTCAAGCAATTTGTAATGGGTTCAGTCATGTTGGCTCAGTAATGAAAGGTACCCTAGCTTCTCTGAATTGGTTTTGATTTTGTCCTTCTGTGATTCAATTTTTTGTTGTTAACTAGATTAAGCTAATTTTTGATTGAGGCTATGACAATAGTGTCATTAACCAGTACTGTTTGGTCCCTTCAAAGCCTCTTTCAGTTACTTTGGTAAATTTAGTATATCTCTGTAGAGTTCCTTGGTGTGCAAAATATGTGTTAGGCTTAGATCAAACCCTCCTCAGACTCAGTACACATTTCATCATACTTATGTTAATTAGATGCAAATTTGAGACCAAATATTCCTGAGCTCCACCAAGTGTGACTTGGAACCTGCAAATTTGAGACCAAATATTCCTGTGCTCCACCAAGTGTGACTTGGACCCAGGCATACAAGTCCTTCTTTAATCAACTAGCCATGTATCTGAAGATAGTTACAGAAGAATATTTGATTTGATACATTGAATAAAGAAGTAATACTTAACACAGTCCTAATGTGCAATTAGATTTAAATACAGTGCTCAACACTCATGTGACAGAAGTTAAGGATAATTTTGTCTGAAATAGTCCTTCATCTTTCTTATTGTATTTTCACTATTTTGAGCAAATGACAAAGACCTTCTTGTCTTATTTTTCTCTGTATTCTTGGGTGGCACCTCAGCAATCTCCGTCTTTGGAGATATTTAAGGTTCAGTTAGACAAAACCCTGGCTGGGATGATTTAGTGGGAGTGGTCCTGCTTTTAGCAGGGGGTTGGACTAGATGACCTCATGAGGTCCCTTCCAGCCCTATGATTCTATAATTCTATTCTATGATTCTAACTTGGATACAATATTCTGCAGTTTTCTTTCCAGATGTAAAATCAATAGCATCAATTCATTAAGAGGGGATTCTTTCCCCTCCATGGAAGTTTGTTGCCACTATTGAGCCATTACTTATATTTAACCGATCAACTTACATTAATGTTGATTCTTTTAGCTCTTCCTTAATTTTTCTCTGTTTCTTTGCTTCTAATTTCTTCTGGGCATGGTGAGTCAAATAAATAGGATTCATACTCTAAATAAGTAGAATTCATTCATTACTACTTGGTAATCACTTAAACAATAACAATTCATATACAGTATTGATTAACAGTTTTCACATTCATTACAGTAAGAATGAGAAAACCATCTAATGAAATCAACACTGTGAGATTCAAAATCTGAAAAATAATAAGCTCTAGCCTGCTCTGTATAGAGCCATGTGATCAGACGCACTACCCGCCTTCCAAAAGTTTGAGCAAACTAGATCTCATTGTTGGTTCACAAATCCATGCATTTGTGTTCCTTTAGTGTTCAATGACAATTGATTCCACTCACTAGCCATGCCTCTCTCTCTGAAAACTCTACTGGCTACACCCATTCGCCTTCTCCAAATTTCTGGACAGTTCAGAAACATCCCTACTGTTACCTAATAGACAAAAAAAGTTTGTTCTTTTAATATTTTAGATTGAAATTCAAATCTGATATTTCCAATATCAAAACACTTTCAAATATGCTATGATCACATAAATAAGCCACAATGATATAGAAATTCAAAGAGTGAAAAGCATGAATTCTTGCCCTCCTCCAAAAACCTCTATGAAATATGATAGTTCCTCTCCCCCAAATGATACTGAATTAGTAACGAGGAGGGATTTCACAACTCTGGTAAAAGATGACATGTTGTTCTGGCTTGAATGCATGAAGTACACATTTGAAAGTCTATCAGATACCCAGTTTACAGTGCCTAGAAGCAGCTCCAGCTTTCACTCTGTAATGCATATAGAAAAATATCCGACTGTTAAGCAACCAGTAGTGTGCATTACCGCAACCCAGTGCATTACGTAATATGCACTCACTGACAATTACCGTAAAGACGTGTGCAATATACCATACATTGCCACATACACACAGAGCTTTTGTTTTTCCTGTACATTCATTTTTACTCCTTGGCAAGAATGCATGAGACACACATCGTCGTATTGTTTCATTACTGTGGAAAGTAACTTGGAGACTACAGGAGTTTCTGTGGGAACAATCCCATCGGAGTGAGCGGCAGCTAGGTTTCCTTGTGTTAATGAGGCCTCTCAAGAACATACCACAATTTATAGAAGTCGTGACGAAGATGATGTCCATTTAGGGTGGGATTTTCAAATGCTCTCAACTCACTGGCCTAACTCTGTTCCCTTTTGAAGTCAATGAGCGTTTCACTCTTGACGTCAGTGAAGACTAAGTCAAGTCAAAGCTGCATGCTTTTGAAAATCCCAACTTGCAGCTTCTGCTCCTTCCCCATGACTTGGAAAAAAAGACATTCATGCCCTTACTGAATTCCCTACTATCCTGGAAGTCACTGACCACACTCATGTCCTTTTAGCTTTTTACACAGGGCCAAAGTCTGAGGTGCTTATGCAGAGAAAGGTCCATTGGCTTCAATCAGAGTTTCCCTGAGAAAGGTTTGATGTCACGTGGCCCTTTTATGGATGTGCCTTGGGGGAAGGGCCAGTAGGACACAAGAAGTTTTCCCCACACTTGAGCAGCCATTGTAAGATCCCTGTTATGTAGACTTCAGTGCTGGCTCTCCAGAAAGGGGTGAATTTTCACCCCTTATTGAGTTGGGGTCTTCAACCGTTTGTCCATTTTTAATAAAAGCTTTTCAGTGCACCTATAATTCCTGAGACTGTCTCCCCTTGGAGAATGCTGATACTCACTGTAAAAGAGAATGTTTTTACAAGTGGACCACATTTACGGTGGCATTCCTAAATTTAAAGTATTTCATCAGGTACATGGATATGTGTATTTATTATGCTAATAACCACTTGCAGTGAAGTTTAAAGTATGTTATTAGTCTCAGTACTTCTGGCATATGGCCCACAGGCTTTGGCAATCATGTTGCTTGAGTTATGAATTTTCTTTTAATTTTTTAGAGTGAAATAGCTGTGCAGTGTAACTTTTAAAGCTAAAATATACTAAGAGCAGAGATGCAGGTGAAGCACACGAGGGGGAAAGACGCAACATCTGGATTTGGACTTTCTACAGCTAAAGGGCCGTAGACCTTAGTTACTTTCAATACCAAAATAACATACAAACCATTCACAGAGGGCAGTAATGCTGTGACACATGAAATCCACAAACTGGTTTATGAACATGCATAAGGCTCAAATGAAAGATACTCTGCAAAATGTACAGTATATCTATAGGCCTGATCCTACTCCCATTGAAATCAAAAGTAGAACTGGTGGAAGATTTTCATTCCAAAAATTTTTGATGAAAAATTGCTTTTGGAAATTGGCCAAATGTCTTTTTTTTTTTTTAATTTCTCCCTGCCCCCCCCCTCCCCCCCAGTTTTCAATGACAGCTCAAACTTCTAGCTTCTTCCACAGCAGCTGTCCTCAGAGTATAGTTTTCAGGCTGTGGTGAGCCACAGTGTAGCACTTCTCAAACTTCATTGCATGTCGCCTGCTGACAACAAATATTACTATACAGTCCCACTGCCCTTTCTTAGCATCTTTGCCAGCCTTAGGGGGTGGCAAGAAGGGCAATTACCCATGGTCCCATACAGCTAAGTTGCTTGGACTTGGGCTTCAGCCCCAGGCGGTGGGACTCAGGCTTTGGCTTTCTGCTCTGGGCCCCAGTGAGTCTCACGCTGGCCCTGGTGACCCATTAAAACAAACTCAGGATCCACACGGTGGTCAGAAGCCCCAGTTTGAGAACCGCTGCCGTGGAGCATTTCCAGGTGGTCTGTAAAGCCATTTCTGACATCTGTCAGTCTTCAAAGTATGAGGCTTGCAGCTACTCGTAGGCGTCGGATGTTTTTCTGGCCAACTGAAGTGAAAGCCCAAAACACAAGTCCAAGCCTTACTCTTCTTTCTGCCTGGCTTTGGCGGCTCCAGGTCTGACTTGGCTGGTGTTTCTTTGCTCCAAAGTCAATCTTGTGCAAATTTCAGACAACCCCCAAACTGGTAAAGTAACAAACATGCAGGAGGACACTACCCATCTGCAAAACAACCTGAAGAGATCAGAGCAAGGCAGAGGAACGGCAACCAAGGAGAGGCATTTTGATGCTAGGAAGTGAGAAGCACTATGGGAAAGAAACA
Organism: Pelusios castaneus; assembly: GCA_007922175.1. Taxonomy (NCBI): domain Eukaryota; kingdom Metazoa; phylum Chordata; order Testudines; family Pelomedusidae; genus Pelusios; species Pelusios castaneus. The sequence continues at coordinate 11,427,219 of ML685813.1, forward strand.
GCCCAGATGCAAAATGGAGAGCCAGAGCTAAGCTATCATACACATTGTCTTTAGTAAGTTTATTTCCACATTGTCTTTTTAATGCCACCCTAGTGAGACAATTGTAAAGATCATTCAGTTGCCACAGAGAGGGTATGCAATCAGGACTGTGAAATGAATTGGTTGGACACACAGGAAAGCTGGCAGGAAACTGCAACGTCACCTACTGGCCCCATTCGCATGACCTGGAGTGTAGCTCGGAAGGCCGAGAGCCCTGTCTTATGACAGGGCTCATTACCTGTATCAACTCTCGTGCCTGCTTATACAAGTCCACAAGAGTGTCTCTGTCTTAAAGAAATGGTCCATGATATGGAAAAAGTTTGAAAGCCTGTGCACTAAAGCACTAGCAGTTGCCTCTGAACTCTGCTTTTCAAGGCTTATTAATCCGCCTCAACTCTTGTGCTTCTGCAACACTAACTCTTTGCCATTTACAGTTTGAACGGATGAAAAAAAAATGGACAGCTCGCTGTAAAGCGTGGGATTAGGTGGGCAGCTTGCCTTTTTCTCACACTGCGAGCATGAGGGAGACTGAATGAACCTGACATGCATTAGCTAGCCAGCCTAATTGAGCATGAAATGCTAGCAAAGCAACAATATCCCAAGCCAGATATGGATTCCAAAGCACTGCCATTAACAACTGTTGATCAATATTAATGATTATGGCATTTTAAAAATAAAATTGATTGTCCTTGACTGAAGCGGAAGGGAGAACTCACATATGTCATGAGGAATGACTACCAGCGCCATATGAAAAAGTTAGTTAAATGGTCAGTCTGAGCCTTATCCTCCAGTCTTTCCTACACAAACAAAACCCCCGTGACTTCATTTACTGATGCCTTTGGAGGTCTTTCCGTTAAATGCTGTACAGTAGGCTTGGACGATAACAAGCTTGTGGGTGAAATCCTAACTCCATGAATGTAGGCATGAACAAGAACAAACCTGGGGGGGATTTTAAGCAGCAGGCCACAACTTTAACATGGGGAGAGGGTGCCACTTTCCCGGGCAGTCAGCTGGACTCTCACCTAGCAGGTATGTTAAGTGGTTCTAGTGTGAGAGTTACAGGGCCCCTTCCCTCCTACCATCTAACACTTACCTCAGGGTGACTCCTACCATCTAACACGTACATCAAGATAGACTAGCCTCCTCTTATTCCTAAGAGTCAGCTTACATCCTTACCGAGTACTATCATAATTTAATCTTATTTACTATTTTATTTAACTGTGCCTCCAGGGTGCTGTGAGGAAGGTAAAGAACTCAGGCTTCTGTTAATTTGGCTCCAATAGGAAGAAAAAATTCCCTCCTGATCCCAAAACAGATGATCAGTCAGACCAGCAGCATTGGCAAAATACAGTTCCAAGATTTCCACTAAAGGGTGGGGATAGTGAGTTGCTGGAACAGAGCAAAAAGAAGCTGCACATGGCCCCAGCTATGGTTTATGTTAATGAAAAGGTAGGGTGAGGAACCAACCAGCTCCCTTCATTCCTCAGCTAGCCAATATAACAGATCAAATGAACACACGAGGAGACACAAAAGTTATTTTCTTTTTTACTGACCATGTCTCCTAGCAATTTCCTCACCAGTGAGATTTCAATAGGATATGTAGAATTTAAATGAGCTGATGGAACATTTACGTGAGCTGAAGCTGAAAATAAAGTTACTACAATTCTCCCCACCCCAGTCTTCAGGAGGTCTTCTTGAGGAATGCTTTTTAAGGGAAAAGTGAAGGCAGTCAATATATCTTGCATATCTTCTTTCTAGCAACTTTTAATGCCCCATTCAGATATTTGTCAGTGGGAACTGGTGCCTCGCTAACTAAGCAATTTTCTTGGTGAAGTGATATACATCATATAGTTGAACAAGCTGTACTGCTTGTGCTAAAGAAAAAGAGAGAAGTTGAAAGCTGGACTTCAGTGGAGCTTTGCTGATTTATACCTGCCAAGGAATTGACCCTGTCTGTTCAGAAATGCCTCCTTACGTTGAGGACAAAACAGCAACAAAAAAGCGGAAATAAATGGGGAACTAGTAGTAGGAGGTGCTGCAGTTGGTGCTTGATGAAAACAAGAAAGACTGAAGGTAGGATCACAACATAGGGTCTTGCAATAAGAATAACCTCTTAAGAAAGTGAATGATGGTTAAAAAAAACTTATCTGTATCTAATTTGCCTCTTTGTTGACAAACAGCAATCACAACGTTTGGAACAATCTGTAAAAAAAAGTAAAGCCATTAGCTGAGATTTTTAATGATGTGCAGGTGATTTAGACCAGTGGTTCTCAACCTTTGGCAGGTCGTGACATGCTTGGCAGCCGGTCACGACCCTACAGGACACATCAACCCACCCCTCCAGGTTGAATCCAGCCATCTCCCCGGCATCCCACAACACACTTACAGTTGTGTGGCAACACAGTAATGTGTTCTGACACAGTGGTTGAGACCCACTGATTTAAACACAGAACTTCCCTAAATTTGTATGCACTGCTGTGAAGAATCCCCATTACTGAGTCTTACTGATTCTTTTTATCTAATTATAGGAACATTTCTGTAGTTTTTGTTTTTAAACTTAACAAATTTTTAGGCCACTAAGTTTAGCATTTTCCAGTGATCATTATCAGCTAACTCAATCCCCATCTTTTGTCTGAACGTTCTCATAGACTAAGTGGACTATTATCAGTAATTAATTAATTCATATGAGCGAATGGATTACTGTAGTGTCTGACCCAGGACACCATTGTGCTACATGCTGTATTAATATAGAAAAAAAGCAGTCTCCTCTCCAAAACTATATATGTCTGGCATCAGCTACAGCTGATACAGTGCAGAATGCATTGGGCCCTGTTCTATTCTCAGATATGCACAACTCCTGTTGGAAACTTATGGCCCAGGTCCTCAGCTGCACAAACTTTCCAGTCACACCTGTATCCTGTGCATACTCTTTGTATACCTGCTACCTCAAATCTTACTAGCATTCTCCAGTCTGACCATCTGTCACAACTTCCTGGCTAATCATCCTCATGGTTGAGATTCTTTGCCTGTATTATCCAGATGGTCAGACTAAATGATCATTAATAGTCTGTTCTGACATTAAAACTTATGACCTTTTGTGGTTCCGAGTTGCTGGAAGCCATCAAGCAACTCACCCTTTCGATCAAGTATCCTGTAGCTAAGTTGAGTCTTAGTTTAGGTTTTTGTGCCATCATCAAATTACCTTTTGAGGTCCGCTAAAGTAGCTTCTCTTTATTTCTTGTCAGTCAAACCCTGTTCTTGCTGACAATCACCTCTTACTAGGAGTCAGGACCATCGGTGAATTAAGAATATGTCTTGCAAGGAGCTATTCTTAGACTTTTCCCAGGTAAAAGAATTATCTAAACAGCACCTGAATCTTCAGCCAAGATCTGTTCTTCCTTCAGGAGATCAGATTAGCATTTAAGTAGTGCCTAGCCTTATGTTTAAGATGAAATTTAACAGGTGTATTTTCAGCTGGGAGCACATTTTTAGGGAAAGCCTGAGCCCAATTGGGCTAGCCTTTCTTAAGGACAAGAACTCAAAGCAGGGCTCAACATTTCCATGAGTGTAGGTGCATAGGAAGACAAGGCTTCTGCATGTATTATGTACTAAAGAATGTTGTAATGCTGCTTAGCAAATACTGACACCTGATGGAATTTTTTTTCTAATTTTAATTTTAAAAACGTAGGAAATGCCAGACAACAACGATATAAAACAACATGCAATGGTTGCAAAGTGAAGCACTCAAAAGGAAATGGCCCTCTTTTGCTCGGGCATTGTAGTTAAATGCTCAGGACTATTTCTTAACTAGTGCACCGTAATACAATACCATTCTTCTTTATAAAACCTGTGACAGGTACACGTCACGTTTTAGTTGCGGTTACTACTCTACCATTTCTGTAATTGGGAGTGCTTCACTTTGCAATCATATTATTCTTTTAGGACAAATTAATAAACAATTGTAGCTTTGCAGAAGTCCCCATTTATGGCCAGGACATTGTTGTGCTGCTCCAGCAGGGGACCAGGAAGCATATTATGGACTCTAAGGTCAGAAGGGATCAATACAATCATTTAGTCTGACCTCCTGCACAATGCAGGCCAGAGAACCTCCCACCCACTCCAGTGATAAACCTTTAACCAATGACTGAGTCACTAAAGTCATCAGATCATGATTTAAAGACTTTAAGATACAGAGAATACACTAGCAATTGACGCTATGCTCTATGCTACAGAGGAAGGTGAAAAAAAACCAACCCAGAGCTTTTGCCAATCTGCCCTGGAGGAAATTTCTTTCCCAACCCTAATATGGTGATCAGTTAGTGGCCCTGAGTATGTGGGCAAGACTCATCAGTCAGACACACAAGAAAGAATTCCCTGTAATAACTCAGAACTTACCCTATCAATCATCCCATCGGCATATCTATCACCAGGAGCCAGAGATCAGTCAATTGCCAAAGTAAGCTGTCCCATTATACCATCCCTTCCATGAATTTATATTACGACTTGAAGTCTTATGATTTGCCCACTGGGTTCTCCCAGCCCTTTATCTGATACAAGTATGCCTCCCTCATGGCAGTCTGGAGCATTGGGGATGGAGTCCAGACACTACAAATTTCCCAGATTCTCCCTGCCCACCAGTCTGGGTTGGGAATGTTGTGACCACACACAGGGCATTCCTCCCTCCTGGCTGTGACCCAAAGAGGTGTACGTAATTTAACATTCCAATTGGTTGACTCATCCCACAGGTTTCAGTAATACCAATTTTGTCAAATGTCTTCTCATGAAACATTTCTAATTCACATTTCTAGCACTGGCACATAGCAATGAATATTTGGCTTCTCTTTCAGTCCCCCGTCATCTTGATTTTAATTTGCTTGTGATACCTTCCATTTGATATGCTATGGTTGTCCCCTCAACACCCATCCTTGCTGTAGTTTAATGCCTTCCTCGTCTATTTAGGTTGCCACCCAGAAGATTTGTTCCCCTGCTACTGAGATTGAGGCTGTCTCTCCAAAGCATATAATTCCTTCTTCCCATCACAGGAAACCATTTGATGGAACCAAACCTCCTACCCTATATCATTTACCCATAGATCCCACTGAAGATAATTGTACTTATAGAAGTAAGGGTAGTGGAAATTCACTCATCTGCCATGGTTTCAGAGCTGTGCATCATTTTACATGTCCCAGGATCAAATCTTTCCCAGGTCTGTGTATATACAACTGTTGTTCAATTCAGTAGGAGCCCTTTGTGAAAAACTGGAAGCAGAATTTACCCCAATAATATGTATTGTAGCAGCTTGGCATAATAGGAGGGTGAGTTATTATTAAAGGAGTATGAATTCATATTTATTTAGTTATATTTTCCTTTATCAATTAAAATCAGACCTTCAATATTATTTATATAAATAGGAATATCTTTTTAAAACAGTAAAAAAAAAAGAGGTGTGTGTGTGTGGGGGGGGGGGGGGGGGGGGAGGAGAGGAAGGAACTCATTGTGTTAGCATAGAATGAGATCCATTGGTCCATAGCACACTGTGAAATAAACCAGTCCACTCTTTTTATTGACATCAGAGCAGTTCCAGACTTTTTGCCAGGAGTTTACAAACTGCTCTTACTACTGACACACATTCCATTTGGCTGGGAATTAATGCAGTAAAAATAGTGCTACACATTAGTATTCCCACTGCACAAGCATCTTGGCAAGTGGAATAATTTATCAGTATGTAGTAAGCATGCTGTATAGCCCATTTCCTGTACTTGGACTTGTATTCATGACTGCACAAAGCCCTTGCTCAAGGTTGATATAGTTGCTAGGCTGGACCCTTTGTAATGTGCATATAGTAAAACCTCCAAAAAAGACCATCTTTATTAAGCTACCTCTTGTCTTAAAAGACCATCCCCAAAATCCCCAAAGGTATTAAATACAATTCTCCTCCAACTCTGTTAGAAAACCACCTGTGCCAAACTACCAGGTTTTTGTCTGTCTCCTTGTGTGATTAATTACCATAGGTCTGTGATAGTAACAAAGCCCCTCTGCAAACCCTGGGTTTCTCATAATACACAGTATCTACAGTATGGAAATCTGAGCCTATTAACCATCCATGAAATAACTTGATAGATTTAAAAAAAAAAAAAAAAAAGGATTCTATCGTATCCTTTCTACTTCATAGGCCAGCAGGGCTATCTAATATCAATTTGAAAAATAAAGTTATTTGTATTACCCAGTATCTGAAATTGTGCAAAATCTTATTTTTTGTGGCTCACAGAAAAAGTTGCCAATATAAATTGCTTTTTGTTTACACTTATACTGATAGTAAATCGTATCTGTGCTGAAAGCTTCCATGTCACATTTCAAGCCAAATATGAATAAAAATGGCTGGATGATCAGCCGCTGAGAAAATGAGGCTTATAATGAAAACACTGGAAACGTTGACAAAGGCTGAGCTGTGGAGATGGTACCAGGTGACATTGTCAATACAAACAGGCTTTTGACAAATCAAGTGTACCAGTTTCAGTTGACTCATCTGTGGACAGTATTTTTAACTCTTTTAGCTGATAGTCCATATGTTGTTCCAGTCGGCTAACAGGAATCTACTATTTTTAATTATTTGAGACAGTTTTATACGGTACATTACATGTTGTGTTGGCCTGTATTGCAATATGACTTTGATAGATATCTTTATTTGCATGTGTTGAAGAATAATTTCATTTTACTTGTCCTGTAAATTGCTTTCAACCAGTGGTTTAGCTTGGGCTTTACTTTTGACTCTGCCCAGCCATGCCACAATCAATGGTACAATTTTTTAGAACTTGTATGTATCCCTTCTAATTCTGGAAATTGACGTCATCTGTGTCTTCTCTGTCAAGGACTCATCAAAATCCCACTGACATCAATGGAAACACTCCTGTTAACATCAATGCGCTTTCAGTCAGTCCCCAACTACAGTGAAATAATGGAACTGAGAGACTAAGAAATTAATACCTTTGGTTTCTCTTTGAAATTTCTGGGACAAGACAGTAAAAGTCATTATTCTAATAAGAGTATGGTGGTAGAAAAATGTAACTGATATCTATAGTTGGTTGTAAAGTGGAATTTCTGTTCAATAGGAAATTGACATTTCAAAATTTGTTTTCATTCTGCATCAGAACAAAAATTTCAAAATGTTAATTTTTCATTGAATAGAAATTAAAAAATGTTGAATTGTTTCATTTTGATCATATCCTAATATTTTGTTTAGATAAGAGCAATACATTACAATAGACTAGCAAATATGTCTATAATAATATAAAATAATTTTATATATAAAACAAACAAAATAGGACAAAATGAAAGTCAGACATGAATGTTTTGATGTTATTGGAATGGAATGAGACAGTTGACAGGAATAATTTAGTCCAAATCAACATGTTAACATAAAATGTTTCCATTTTTAGATGCCGTTATTTTTCAGTGGAGAAACTGTTCTATTGAAAGAATTTCAACCAGCTCTTTTACCCCTTTAATGTGTGTAAAATCAGGTTTCAGTATTAGAAACAAAACTTATCTGAACTTTTTTTTAAAACTTTTAATCCGAAGTGACCACAACCACAGTTTGAGGTAGTTGACCTCAAAGGGTTAGAAATTTGCAGCATTTGGAATACCAGAAATTTCTTTTCACTTTCAAAGCAAAAAATACAGTGGTAAACTTTGTATCAAAACTCTCATAAATTATAAGTATTTTTTAAACTTAGTTTTATGTCATACACATCCGTTACGAAGCAGCTGTGACCCACAGGTGAATTTTAAAGAACTCACACGTAGTCATTTAATCTATAACCACTATGTGAAGCAGATGTCAGTGAAGAAGCATGGTTTCCCTTGTAGGCAGTTGGTGGTCTATATGCGGGAGCAGCCCTTGCTGTGCTTCTTGGTTGTGGCTGGTAAGGTATGTTGTTCCCAGTACTCAGGCATGATGTACACAGTAGTGCTCCACCCAGTATACTCAAAGATGCAGAGAAAAAGCCAAGGTAAAGAGCTTGCCCTATCTCATACTTCATCCCATTGGGAAGCATGGGGTTGTAAAAATCTGTAACCACATCATTAGTAGTCCAAGAAACAGGAACCAGGCATATAAGCCCAGCCAGGATGAAAGAAATTCCACCAGAGACAGCGATAGAATTTTTGGCAGAGGCCCCTTTGACACACTGAGTGCACTGCATACCAATAACAGAAACCACACATGCCAGTGCTGAAAGAACACAGGAAATCACCATCATGGCACGAGCTGCTTGAAGGTCGCGAGGCAGTGCAAGCTGAGACCGATGGACCTGGCATTGGTAGATGCCAGTACTGTGCCAGACACACTCCATCCAGAGCCCCTTCATGTATGCCACAGCTGTGATAACATTGGTGCCTACGTGCGCCGTCCTCCACCAGTGAGGCAGAATAGTAGCAATTAATGTTCCAATTAGGCCGAAGAGACTTAGTAAGAAGCCCGCTAACTGAACCGCTGTGCTTGCCATGTTAATGTTTGTTCCGATTATTCCCTTTAATAACGTAGCTCTGCTTGGCTTCCTTCTGAAAACACCGGCTTTTCCTGGGAGATATGCAGCCCTTTTACTTTGACACCTTCTGGATGCCTAATAAAAAGGTAATTGAGGAAAAAGAAGTTAAATATTATCTAAATGCATTACTTCTCCAACCAGTAAGGTGCACTTCAAGTGCAATTAGCATAGTTGTGGCAGTTAATGATATTTTGTGAAAGCAGTGAGAAAGTAAGCTTCCCTCTTCACTTATATAAACAGGCTTCCAAGGCCTATTGAGGAAAAAACAACTTAAGGCAAATTATGAAAATAAAAAAATATTTTAAAATCAAATCATCTTCTTCCAAACAGACTCCTCAGAGAAACACAACATCCTTTCTATGGTAGAAAATTAACAAGTGTTAGCACTTGGAATGAATAAAATTCATAAAGCAGACATCTGAAAACTACTTTACATGATGAAAACATTCCCAAAAGGTCATAGCAGGACTACAAAAACAATACGAGTATATTTGCTCACACTAGAGAGCAGAGAGAGTGATTTAAAACCTGTGGAAGAGGATAACAAGTATGGGATTAAAGTTTCCTTCCCTAGTTGCTGGTATTTCTTGAGGTTTTATTTTAATAAAGCAATTCAAAAAGGAATAGCTTTCATTAGCCCCTGTGGAGACTCAGTTTATGACTTCAGTTTGTGGGCTAGATGACAGCATGTGAAGCCAGATGTGCATCATATAGTTCTGCTGAGCGACAATTTCAGACGATATCTCATAATAAATTCTAACTTAAAAAACCCATGCAAGAAATAGGAACTCCTTCAGTGTAAATCTTAGTTACAATTATCTGTGTGTGTGTGTGTGTGTGTGTGTGTACATATATATATATAATTTTCTATGTTAATATATAAATTACCATTGCATCAAAATCCAGCTAGGCTCTCAGGAACAGAAGTAAATTTGCATCCCAGTCCTGGAAAAATGTATGCATAGTCTGAATTTATGTGTTTAAAAGTAAGCATATTCATAAGTATTTTCAGACTGGACTTAATAGGTAAAGGACACGTGCAAAAAAAAAAAAAAAAGTATGCCTGGTCAGACTACTTACCAACGTACACACAACTCTGAAGATTCTTCAGTATGAAGAAATAACCGAGAGCCAAAAATCCATGCTGATTCACCCCCCATGTACCGACACCCTCATTAACTGAGAAGGATTGCTTGGAGTTTGTCAATACTGAATTTTTTATTAATACAACACTATGGCATGCACATTGTTTTCCAGACAACAAAACCCCAGTGTCTGTGCCTAGAGAAGTTTACAATCTCCACTAGACATTACACAGCAATGGAAAACAATACACAAAAGGTAGGATTAAGTGGTTTAGGAAACACAAAGGTTACAAGAGTGAAGAGTGAGATGAGGTAGATGAGATCTGAGTTGAAGAAGAGCTGTGTGGAGAGCTTGCCTTTTTCACCAACTGAAGTTGATCCATTAAAAGATATTACTACACCTTGTAAGAGACTCACACGTACTTCCCTGCTTCGCCACTCCTCATCCCTCACCAAGCACATAGGCTATGTCTACACTTGTTAATTTAAGTCGACTTTAACTGAGTCAACTTAACTAAGTCGACTTAGTGTGTCTACACTTAAAATTAAAGTCGACTTAAAGGGGAACTTGCAAAGTCGACCTAGAGCATCCACACTGGATGCTCTAGGTCGACTTTGTGGGGCTAGGGAGACCTTGGGCAGGTCCACAGTGGCAGGGGGGGCACCCCCTTGTGTGCCATGGGGCAAAGGGGGACAGGATCCTGGCAGGGCATGTGGGCAGGATGTGATGCTGTCTGGATTTAGGGAAGCATTTATGATATTATTTTCTATCCATATATCCTAAATGCTATAATCCATAGGAGCTATGTCATGTTTGGTATCAAAGAAAGGTAGTAATTTGCTGGGAATGATTATATAGTTTAGGTCTAGGAATTCTATTTCAATTAGAAGTTAGCTTAGTTAGAAATTTGGTGTTATATCTATACTTTAACTTGTATGAATCTGTGTAAATACCTGAGAGAGGCAGGTGTGTAAAACCATTGTGTCCTTAATGTTTAGGAATTTTCCAGGTACAATGGTCCCAGGGACTAAACTGATGAGCCATTAAGGACATAAGGAATACAACCATTGTGTCCTTAATGGCTCATTAGTTTACTCCCTGGGACCATTGTACCTGGAAAATTCCTAAACATTAAGGACACAGTGGTTTTACACACCCGCCTCTCTCAGGTATTTACACAGATTCATACAAGTTAAAGTATAGATATAACACCAAATTTCTAACTAAGCTAACTTCTAATTGAAATAGAATTCCTAGACCTAAACTATATAATCATTCCCAGCAAATTACTACCTTTCTATTGATACCAAACATGACATAGCTCCTATGGATTATAGCATTTAGGATATATGGATAGAAAATAATATCATAAATGCTTCCCTAAATCCAGACAGCGTCACACAGGGCTCTGCCCTGCCCCTTGGGGCGCATGCCAGGCTCCCCCTGTGTCGTCCCCCCCCAGCAGGGAGGGCATTGGTGTAGTCCTGGGGTAGCCCTAAGTCGACTTAGGGCTACCCCAGGGCTACACTGGCTTAATTCGACTTTAAAAAGTCGAATTAAGCCTTAGGTCGAGTAGAAAGGTGGTTTAATAAAGTCGACTTAATTTTCATTAAGTCAACTTTATTTTCCTTAAGTCAACTTAAGCAAGCTGCTTGAGTCGACTTAAGCAAAGTGTAGTGTAGACACAGGGCAAATTAAGTCGACTTAAGCCAAGCTTAAGTCGACTTAATTTACCAGTGTAGATGCAGCCATACAGACTCCCAGCTTTAGTGTCATCAATGCTCCTTTTATTGTGTTGTACAACCCACCACCAACTATATACAGTTTTCACAGGCCACTCAGCCAAGAACAGGGAAACTCAACCCCGGTTGTCTGACACTTATCCTTAACCGACTGTTCCTCCTAGCTTCCCCCTTCTGTTTCCTCCCTGGGAACTTTTATGGAGTCTGCTAACTAAATCCACCAACAGCTCCCCAGCAGCTCCCTGGCCAGCCCGCTCACCCAGCTGGCTTCACTTCACCCTTCATTAGGGTTCTGGAGCCGGGCCTAGCTGCTGCACCCTGCTATAACCAATGCTGTCTTTCTCATGTCTTCGAACCCACGTGGTTATTGCAGCACTATGAAGATTGTAAAACTCATTGCTATACAAGTTGGTTCTTTTTAAAAAAAAAAAAAATAGTTTCTATATTAACACATAGATACAGAGTGAGAATGAAGATGGTATTAGTTGACATCAGTTCAATATGAAATGGTTAATTTAGTCTTCGTGGCTTGAATATAAAAGCAAAAGCACATAATAGGAAAACCCAGAAAACTGCTTTGTTTTTGTTTGACTACTTTTAGGAAGGTGTTTTTACCATTCGTAACTTCTCTGGTTGTATGACCTACCAGCACTTCTCGGTCTATCTTTTAAATGAAAGTGGATTGTTTTATGTTGTTGCTGAATAATATGCTTGACTACAGATCATGATAAAAATTGCAGCAGTTTGTTTTAGAAACTCCACCATTGTTCCTGCATCTTGCTGCACTGTGTCAGGTGGGATCATATCACAGATTTCTTTCTCTCTGTCACAGCTGACTTGATGTAATGTCCTTTACAGGACATAATCCAGGGTAAAACATGTAGCAAGTCATAAGAACAAACAAAATGGAAATCTCTAGTAATACAAAATACTCACTTTTTGTTACCACAGCTTATTCAGGTAAGAAAAACTCTTAAATGCAACATTCCTTGTTTCTCTATCTGTACAATAGGCTATTATTTCCCACTATCATTTTTTCTGTGATGCTAATTATAGTACCTGAGAATTCCACTAGCATTAATGATTTAATCCTCAGAACACCCCGATGGGATAAAGAATTGTTGTTATCCCCACTTTTAGATGGAGGATTGAGACACAGATGGGCTAAGTATCTTACCCAAAGTCACACAGGAAGTCCGTGGCAGAGCTGGTACCAGAACCCAGGTTTGATGTCTCCAAGCCAGTGCCTTAGATGCAGTACCATCCTTCAATCTCAGTTTCAGAAATGTCCAGTTTCTTCTTTGACCCATTTGGTATTGTTTACCTAAGGGTTACACCCCTGATTATAATCCAGATAATTAATTAGTGAACACTACAGCTGTATATTTCACACCATTTGCAAGTCCACTCTAGATTACTTCTGGGTGTTTGCAAAAAGGTTTTCAAGGTCAGGATTAGGCTTTGCAGTTAATCCCAAAGAGAAGGGGATATAAAAGTTAAATGTGATTTACATCATTAGTCACAGGAAATGGAGGTCCAGATTTAATGGAGGTCAAAATACTCAACTTGGCAGCTGCTATTTTTAGAAATCATTATGGTGTTATTTTTAAATCTTAGCTCTTAAGGGCTTTCTAATTTAGGAAACTGGCGTTAATTAGCCCCACTTGCTTGATGTCATGTTTTCCATGTACTCTCCTTAGCTGCTGCAGCTGCTACTAGCTTTAAGTAATGCTTAACTACTGTGGAACAATTTTGCACTCCCTACTCAATTGTGGCAAAAATAACTGTAAATTAACACATTTTATCTCAAAGAACATCAATCTTCATGTTAAAATACCTTGACCTACAGCTTTGTTTCTAATACATGTTGCTATAAAGGTGGCTGCCAGAGGCAGAGCTGTGTCCTCATGTGAATGACTGAACGAATAGTGTAATGAATGGCTTGCAGGTTGAGCCAAGTTACATGCTAGAACATAGCCAAAGCCATTTTTTCTGCAGCTATCCTGTGTCTCATCATTTTCATAAAATGCAAATAAGATGTAGACTTAACAGCCCAGAAAAACAATTTAACCTGTGAAGAAGGCTCATTTTAGTTCGCACTGTTATTTTATGGTGGTTCATTAAGAGATATGGTTCCATAATTTCAAGAAGGCCCTTCACTACAGCCCAGAATTAAAGGGGAAGGGAGAAACAGGACAGCTTGCATAGCATTCAGATAGTTTTTCCAACTCAGCCCATCTGTAAATGGAAAGGTTGTAAACTTATGTGAAAGTCTGTGAAGAGCAACTATGAAAAAGTCGAGTTTTCTTGTGCCACCTCATGCCAGCTTTATTTAATGAGTAGAACAGCTGGAAAGCCAACCTTTCCATATAAACTTTTATGTTGTCTAATTCCTGTTTTATTTAGAAACAGCATAGTAGTAATTATAGATAGGATATATCTTTTGATTTATTCTCCCCTGGAGCTTACTACAGTTACATTAATTTTAGGAAACCTGTCTCAAATTAAGTGCCAATTAAGCAGTAGAAACCATGTTTTTTATCTGGGTGTATACCCAGAATTAAAGGACATGTATGTTTTGCTGATATCTGTTTCATGGTTTCTCATTTTACTATTTTTCTACCTATATCCATCTCATCCTTGCATTGCTGTTCTTTTACAAATGTTTTCTCCAGACCTATAAAATGCCTCATTCTTGTACTACCTGTAACTGCAGTAATTTTCATTCCTCTTTACTTGAAAAGCTCTACCAATGGACGTTTTAATCCAATAATTCCTTTCTGTCCCTGTACTTCCTTACCTAGCTCTGTTTTCATTTCAACCGCTCAAATTCTTTTAACTTCTGTTTGGAAGACTGAGTACTAATGTTATTTAATCTGGTCTTGTGTTGTTTTTCTCTTCTGACAAATAAGCAAAAAGATCACATTCAGATTTATGTTCACGGAAGTGAAATGCTGAGAATTGTCAAAACAAGGACAAAGCAATGCCAAACAGAATGCAAGACACAGCACACCAATCTCGATCTAATGCAACCATGCTGTTATTTCTGGATCGTGAGTAATGATGCTAAAATTTGTGGTCACAAATGTATTAACGCACTGCTCCATAAAGTGTCCCCTTATTTCCTTGTGTGTCTTTAAAATTAATTTATTTTCCTCTTGATTACAATCTAACAAAGACTAAATAAACTATATAATCTTTTTTCCTTTTGTACTAGAGATGCATGTCTGGTAAATCATTAGAATTACATTCAATGGCATGTAAAGGTAAATTTGTTTTAAAACTGGCAGGGCTTTTTTTGAGCGTACCAGCACCTATTTTTCCCTGGCCAGCCCCGCTGTCCAGCTGGGGGCTGGAGTCAGCAGGGGAAAGGAGCAGGTCTTAATTATGTCATGTGAGAATCTCCAGGAATATTTCCAACCAAAATTGGCAACTCTAGAATGAAACCAGAACCTAAAACTGCTTTTTGTCATTATCAGTCCCCATGAGGTATGGGTCTCATCACACTCTTCAGATGATCCTATGTAAGTTTTATATATAAAGGGAACTGGATAAGTTCATGGTGGCTAAGTCCATAAATGGCTATTAGCCAGAAAGGGGTTAAGAATGGTGTCCCTAGCCTCTGTTTATCAGAGGATGGAGACGGATGGCAGGAGAGTGATCACTTGATCATTGCCTGTTGGGTTCACTCCCTCTGGGGCACCTGGGCACTGGCCACTGTCGGTAGACAGATACTGGGCTGGATGGACCTCTGGTCTGACCCAGTACGGCCTTTCTTATGTTCTTATGTTCTTATATCCCTATAACAACATACCAACAGCCATGCTGTTATTCTTTATTCCTATGCTACTGGAATCCTGTTGTTAACAAACAAGTTGACAGTGGTGTTACGAGCTGCTCAAGCCATCCGAAACTTCATACACAATTTTTGTGACACTTAGTCACATCCATATAGCTTGTGGAATTATTGAGTTCAAGGTATCATCATTCCCTGGTCCTGTGCATGAATAGTACATTTCACTACCATACTTAGGCCTTTATTTGTTTTGACAACTACATCTTTGGTTCTGAATTAAAGTCTTTCCACATCCTTGACACTTTCATTTATCTTTCAGCATAAAGCTAGAATAAATAACATCATCTGCCACACGCTCATTTGTCTTCCTTGTAACCCTCACAGAACTTTGTAATTATTTAACTACTTAAATCTTTCGCACTCTTACAACTCATAAAATAGTTATTTAATTCTTGATATTTTCTTCCCAGCTGTGATGATTTAATCGAGCTTGGAGTTTTAAAAAGTCAGCCAGGAAAATCCCACTGAGCAATACAGCTCATTTATAAGGGTCAGCATTTCTACAATACCGAGTCTGCACAGCACTTCTCCATCTGTCTTATCTAAACACTACCATCACACCATATTTAGGTTTTCATGGTAAGTGAAACCATGACGCATAGATCTGAGAAAGCTATACATCATTCTGTGTTTTAAACATTTTGCAGAACAGCTCTATATTATTAATTCAGGTAGAGCCCATTTGTTTTGAAGGCTTAGCTAGCTTGCCAGCAAGAGTACTGTGGTTTCTTCCCCACAAGAGTTCCTATTTCTCAAAAAGCTTGGGGGAACAAACATTCACTAACCAAATACATCACAAACTTTCACAAACATCAAAGAAGGATTTTGATGTGAGGCTTCTTTTTTTTTCTATCATATAAGATGAAATTCATCTCTTTGCCCAGGGATATCACCCATAAATGATAGTACCATGCAAAAAAAAAAAAAAAAAGAGAGATTTATCTTGAAAAATCAAGCCTTGTAAACTCAAAAGTTGGGAAACTCCAATGACTACAAACATTAAACATCTTATATATTTATGATATCTATTAATGCTCAGCAAGAATACTTTACATTTAACAAACAGAACTGGAATGGAAAATACTCTCAGCACATATATTTAATATTGTTGAGTTAATGCTGAAGGTGAAACTAACTTTTTAAATGTCTAGACTTTTATGAGTGCTCGATTTTGCAACCTTACCATTATTTTAAAACTAGTTTTGGATACAATTTTCAAAAAATTCTAAGTGATCTGGGTGCTTCTGAAAATTTTACCCCTTTGTATTTAATTTCCTTGCTTTTGTTTGATTGAAAAATCTCACTTTCAGGGTTACTCAATAAACCCTGTCTTTTCTGCATCCCCCATGGTGCATTTATGCAGGAAAGCACTTGACATCAATGGCACTACTCATGTGCTTGAAGTGAAGCAAATTTTTAAGTGCTTTCCTGGGCTGGGGAATTTCTTTAGAGATATTTAAGATCGAAAGAAAACTGGATTTATTCTCCCATCAATGCATATGGGATTTAAACAGGTGACTAATTAAAATTAATGGTGGTTAGTGTGCAAATCCCCAGCACATGAATGGGAAACTAAATCTCTCTGTCTATAAGGGATTATGAAGTGACACAGCAAAGATGAGAAACTGTGTTGTGCTGGTGAAAAATACAGACCATTCTAGGATGTTTGTAGAAGAATTGTTGGGTGACTTTGTTAAATGTTAGCCTCTGCATCCATAACTAGCTATTTTCTTGGGGGTGAGTGGATAGTGACTATTTTATTATTTGTTCTTCTTGGATGAAAATCAAAACAACTCCTATGCGGTGGGGTAGTGCCCACGAAAGCTTATATGATAAATAACTTTCTTGGTCTTGAAAAGTACCACAGGACTCCTTTTTTGTTATACACCACTTACATCTCTTAAAAAGGAAGTAAGTGGTGCCGAAGCTGTGTGCTGCCTCTCTGCAGTGGGATGAATTTCACCTCTTTTGAGCTGCATATGAAACCTGAAGTCAAACTTGGAGCCATCCAATGTCCTCGAGCCATGCATGCAATCCTGAAGAACATCAGTATGGCATGACCCTTCATAAAGCTCACTATCGTTAGTTTCTTTTCCAGGGACTTTTTGCCCCCTTCCCCTTTAAAAGCGCAGCAAGATGCTATCAAGCAATATAGACCTGCATATATTAACTTAGTTTTGCTAAAGTTAAATGGTACATGATCCCTCTCTTAAAGTAAATGTGCTAACAGCAGTAAATAACCTGTGTGAATATAACTGAGACGGTTGTTACAGGAAGCCAATAACACTTTAAGGGGGTTTATATTAAATAAAAGGAAAGCTTTTGTGTGACAAAGAACACAAACCCTTGTAAAAGCAAAGGTCTTCCATAGGGCTTAGCACAGTACATGAGAAATTATTCACACTGTTACTAGCTCAGTCTGCAAAAATATATACAATGACAGAGGTATTTATTTAATTTGGAAAGTATTGGGTGACATAGGTTCGTTTCCTTAGAATACGTGTCTCCCCAAACCATATGCCAATGTCTTTTCATGAGCTGATGAATGTATCTAGTTTAGGTGCTGAAAGGAACAGGAGACACTTTTACTGTGTTCCACAGAATGGGAAATATGGTTTCATACGTTTATTTTTCATTCATTTAAGTGCAGCCTGGTTGACTGCTATGGATGCCTCTGTAAATATCTGCAAAGGAGGAACCTTTCGGGAACTAAAGGCTACTGATATACTGTGCCCAGCAACCAGAGCCAATTGAAATATACCCAATGTTCTGTATCTCTGTTTTCATTTCTTTCTCGTTCCAATGAAGCAGTAGATTTTTTTTTCTTGAAGTCTGGAGGTAAGAAGTGCCAGTTCTCAGTTTGAATGTATTGCAGCTTTATGGAGAATTTATGCTCATGTGGAGTCCTGCCTTAAGTTGTCTGAAAAGCTACAAGGGAACTCATGATATTAGGACTCTTCCTGGCCTCAGGAAGAATGGTGAGAGAGGAACGCTTTCCACACCTTCCTTTTGCTTCATGAAACAGCAGCAAGAATGCTTAGGTGACTTTGTTCCAAATGGAGGAACAAACAAAACAAGCTGCCTGTTTTGGAGAATTTTCCACATTCTCGTTACTGTTGGCCTGACTAGTAAGAAGCCTGTGGCATTGACAGCTCCTTAAACAAGGAACAGTAAAAGCACTCGATGCCCATAGGATGGAATACGAAGGTCAGCTGGATTGAGTAATATGTTGTTTCATTTTGCTAAACTGGCAGAATTTAGTATTTTTCTTTTCTTTTCTTTTCGTTAAATCAAGGTGTTTCATTGATTTACACTATAGGATGGAGTGTATTTTTCTTCAGTAATAAAGAGCAAGGTGTTATTTTTAACGTCAACAAATGCAATTGTAAATTAATCCCCACAATTGTGATCTTCAGTCCCATTTGTCTGGAATTGACTAGAATGGGCTTGACCAATTTTACATTTGGTCTCTGTCTTTGTGCTCAGCTGGCAGTAGACTTTTCATACTAAAGTCAGATCTTCCAGGAACTTTATTTTCATTACATGAGTGGAAAAAAGCCACAGGTCGGAATTACCCCAGTTTTACTGAATGGAATTAAAGCTTGGCTTGCCACACCAAGTTACCCACTGGTGTTTCCTTGATGTAATGAGCCACTAATGGTAACCCCAGACCTACTGGCTCCAAGGAGTTACATTTAGTGTATCAACTTTTCACATATAATAAAAAGTATAGCCACCAAACAAGACACTCAACTTATCTGTGCATCCACCGGTTTCAGAAACCAAAAGACTTCTAAATTAAGTGATGTGATTATGGGAAACGAGGAAATGAAATCACTTAAAGGGTATGTGGAACACAAAGAAGGAATCAATAAATTGTTCCCAGGAGTTATCAAAGGCTGTTTAGTGCATCTGGGACCTAAACTATCTAATCCTCTACCCTTTCTGTTTTATTTGTCTTTCATTCTATCACATTGTTGGAATATCTCACATCCTGTGAAGATCACAACAGCTGCTCAATCGTGGGATTCAAGGTACGGTAAAAGGATCAAGTTTTCTGTATGTTATGTATCAGGTTCTCCATGAGAATTCTCTCACTCCCTAGGACTAGTTTATATCCTTATTAAGGCTATGACTATCAGGCTGTTTTCACAAAGCCAAAATCTTTTTTTCTGAATCATACTATGTGCTCTGGAATACTCATTCTCTGAAATTGGCCAGTAGGAGTAGTTCATCTGAATGTTAATTAATAAACCAGTGCAATATTTCTTGGTGCATGGCTAGTGATTCACTTACAAAAAGTAATAATTAAAGTAACAGAATGGAGGTACTAAAAGACTACAAGCCAAATTCTGCTTTCAAATACACCTGTGTAACCTCCCTGTGCAACCCCCATTGAGGTAACTGAGAGCAGAATTTGTCCTTATGGGTTTTTTTTTTTTGACTCATCACTTTGTGGATCTTTTAATTGACCAAATACATGAAGTAGGCGTTCTTCTAGGGCCTGATTTAGCACCCATTGAAGTCAGCGGGAGCCTTTCTATTGACTTTAATGGGTGTTGGATCAAATCTTGAATTGTGAATAAGATAAATTGAAGGTTGTTCACTCATCATTGTTAATATCATTAATATTTAGAGGAAAAGGAGGAATTCTGTAATTGTCAATTAGTGAAGTACTCTCATTGGAATATAAAAGGGAGCTCTTGCTCCAAGGATAATGACAGAATTTGGCCCAGAGTTTGACTGTAATATAACTAAACTTTAACATCACTTTTTAGCTCTTTTTTGTTGGCAATTTCTTCCCCTTCATAATTTGATATTAGCCTATGATACTACCTTATGTTGAGCCAGAAGAGCAGAATTGCTGTTGTTATTAATTATTATTGCCAAATTCCAATATGCTTGTGACCGGGGCCTCCTGGGATACCCTCCTGGACGTACAAAAATCAGGGCAAGCTGCAAAACCGGGAACCAAACTCCCTACACACTAATGGGTGGTACTTAAACCAGTCTCCCTATCAGTCACAACCAGGCTTCTGGTTCCCCACACCGGGTACCAAGAAATCTGCCCAAAATAGAAACAGCTCCCTTTATTGCACTTCAGCTCCTCCGGCTCCCACCTAGCCACACGGTCCCTTAAAGATATAGGTTCTCCTGACCCCAAAGGGCCAGCCACAGCACGCAGAACAATATAGGTTTGGATCTTACCCAAAATACCACACTGGTAGCCAATCCTTTAGCAACTACAACTAAAGGTTTAATATAAGAAGAAAAGAAGCAAAATATGAGGGATGTTAAAGGGTCAAAGCGAATCACATACATACAAATGATTTAAAGTTCATGAAAAGCAGTTTGCAGGCTTGTTCCTCTGGTAAACACCTAGCACCAGGGTGGGCCTCAATCCTTTGTTCAGTCTCAGAGGAATAGTTCCAGAGATGGGTGTTGGCTGTAGACTGGAGACTTGAGAGCAAGATGGAGTCGGGGCTGCTGCTTTTTAATCACCTTTGGCCTCCTCCATGCTGTGTGCAGTTCTTTCCAATCAAAATGGAGTTGAGTCACATGTTCAAGTCCTAGTGGCTCAACAGGCTTCTCCTTCGGCCCATTGTACTGGGGAGCTTCCTTAATGGGCCATTAAGGGGACAATGGCTGGGTAGACATTCAGTCTGGGGAATTTCCCCAGACTCACACAAGTTAAAATATAACAATCATATTCCTAACTTCTAATATGAATACGAATCCTACACATAAACTACATAATCATTCCCAACAAATTATTACCTTTCTATTGACACCAAACATGGCATAGTTTCTATGAATTATAACAATTATAAAATATTAATACAAAATAATATCATAAATGGTTCCCTAAACCCAGACAGCATCACAATGCTCATATGGGCAAAAATCTTATTTAGTTCAATAGGAGTTTTACTAGAGTAAGGCTTGAAGAAAGACTGAGAAAGGAATTCAGGATTTGACCCATTCATATGATCATGAAAGCAGATTTATTGTCAAATGGACAAAGATGGCTGCGTCTTTGTAAATTAAGCCTGGTATGCCCCCCCACAGGGCAGAGCAGAGCCCTGCCCATCCTGCCCCTATGCCCTGCCAGGGTCCCTGTCCCCCTTTGCCCCATTATACCCATGTACAATGGGGCAAAGGCTGAGCCCCCTGGCATTGGGCAAGGGGTGCCTCCCCCGCCCTCATGGACCTGCCCTAGCTCCCCCTAGCCCCTAGAAGTCGACCTAGGTGTCCAGTGTAGACGCTCTAGGTCGACTTTGTAAGTTCCCCCCAAAGTCGACTTTAATTTTAAGTGTAGACTCACTAAGTCGACTTAAAATTACAAGTGTAGACATAGCCAGATTTGTCAGATACTATCTATGCCCCATCTGTGTTGGTTCCCCCCCCCCCCCCCCACTCCCCATAGTCTGTAGAGCATAACCCTTGGAGTTCACAGCATAAATCTTTATCTGGTCTTTCCAGCATCCTTCTGATGTAGCAATAGATGGGACCAAACCAAATCTGGAATCTACATACCCCTTATGAACTCTGAGACGTTCAAAGCTAGGTTTGGATTCAGATTCATACTTCACAACTCCAAACATCGCTGGCACTTTGCATTAGTTCCTGACATTCTTTGACTCTAAAAACTCATTTCTTGGAAGCTAAAGATGAATAGGACCATGACTATGATGCAATTCAACACTGGACAGTACAGACATGGCTGAGTATTTGGCACGTAATGTGGATAGAGGTGCTCGTAGATTCACATAATGAATTTATAGGGAAGCTTTGTCTCTCCATACTTTCCTCTACGCAACCCATATTTTTCATCATATAAACATAACGGGCAAAAGATCCTTTGCAAACTGAGCAATGTTGCTTTTCCCAGGTGTGGATCTGGGCCAGTATATTTAATAAATATTCTTTCATAGAATTACATTCTATTTTCAGTAATGAATATAGAAAGAGGTGTGGGGGGTTTTTTTTGCATCATAAACAAATTCTGTCAAATAGCTTGATAGTACAGTAGTAGAAAAGTTAGTGGAGCCATGACATGTCATTGCTTCATACAGTAATAATTTCCTGATATTAATCATCCATTCACTTATCACCATTAGGCTTTGCAGGTGTTTTAAATGCCTTTAGTAATTTGCATATTTTGTAAAATGCCAGGTAACACAGGGCCAAATTCTGCCACCCTTCCTCACTTTGAGCAGTGTCTTAATCCATAATAACTCCATTTACTTCCTGGGGGCTTCTGTGAAGGAAAATACTACTAATTATGATTAACAAGAGCGGAAGCTTACCCCAAGTTTGTTGATCTCTAAATAATTTTTGAATAGCTGCCATCAAGGCTTTGTATATAAGCTTTAAAATACTGTAAGTCTAAATCTATTTCCAGAATTTGTTTTAAAAACTCTTATGTTATATCTATTAAATTCTCTTTGTAAAAGCTACATAGTACTACAGTTTCTAAAATGAAGAGTAAATTACAAATTCAGACTCATGGAATTATGGTACGTCCACTAAGAAAATAACCCTGAAACCTGACCAGCCACATCTGTATAAATCAGTATTCAATTATTACTATTTTTATTACACTACATATTATTTTAACTTACACCCAGTGGTGCAGAAAAAAAAATCTTATTGGCAATTAGTGATACTGGAAAAAAATTAAACCAATAAAATGAAAAATGATCCTCTAATAATTACAGCTGTAAGTCTTATTTCTGAATACACCATGAAAGCAATCTGCGTTCCAAGCCTCTGTTATTATATTACACTGTTTCTGCAAAAATAAATAAAAGATCAAAGAGTAAAGCTGACTAGAGAGACATCCTCTTAGTGCCTTGATGTGCCAGACATAGAAATCACCTTTTGGAAAAAATACGCAAGGGGAGAAAACTCAAGAAGGAAGTACTTTGAGTTGGTTTTCACTACCATGGAACACATACTAATGTAAGAGCCAGTAGAAAAGGCACCTCGGTGGGAATTGGAAACAGCATTAATGTTGCTGCTGACTGCCTTCACTATGTCTGTCTGTCTCACAAGCCCTGCAGAGCCTTAGACACAGTGCCAGGTTCTCCTCTGGTGTAAATCAGCAGTGCACCATTAGTGTCAGTGGAGTTACACTGGTTTACACCAACTGCAGACCTGGCACATAATTCATCTAATTTTGGGGTTGAAGAGAATAAAATTTTATCGAGAGCTTAGTCCTTTTAAAGAACAAGGCACCTTCTGTGAAATGCTGAGTGCCTACTGAAGTCAATTGAAGTTGAGAGCATTCACCACCTTGAAAAATCCAAGTCCCAAGGGAGGAACATACTTAAGAGCTTCCCCTCAGAATAGATAGGACATTAGAAAAACCACTTGAGAAATAACCAGTTCACCAAGGTTTGCATTTGACTGAAAGTCTCAGTTTTGTTTTTCTGGGGCTGAATTAGCATGCTGCATATATGCGGCTACAAACCGGAGTGCCCTGGGACACCATTTGCTGTGTGAGAGAGAACACTCAGCTCTAACCAGCACAACATTTTTCTTACCTGGCCTTTTCCTGTTAAGAATTCTGGAAGCCAGCTCTGCCACTGCTCAGGACTTGAGTCAACATTTGGATTTTGAAATGAAGAGCATACTGAATTTATAATATCCTGCTGAGTGGCATGCAGTTTGCAGCTAGCTTCAGGTCCTGAGGCAAGTGACGATAGGTCAGTAAAAGCTTTTATCATTGTTTGGTTATGGGATATAAAATCTTTAATCTTACTTGTATTTAAATGATATTGTCAGGTGAGCAGGGCTAGTTACAATATCTGCTGTGGGGAAAGACACAATGAATAGACGCTAACAAAAAAGTCTCAGCTTTTTCCTTGCGGTGGGGAGGGAAGGACTGTTTATGTCAGGCTGGGCACACACATGATAACTGAACAAAGTGCTGGGTATGTTTCTTCAGTACTCATTGGGAAGTGATGCACATTTATAATAGGGGAGTCTTTCTAAATGTCATCTCAGAAAGCACACAGTGAGGTAACAATAATAGGGCTATATCCAATCCATAGATCTTAATGCATTT
This sequence comes from Pelusios castaneus, assembly GCA_007922175.1. Taxonomy (NCBI): domain Eukaryota; kingdom Metazoa; phylum Chordata; order Testudines; family Pelomedusidae; genus Pelusios; species Pelusios castaneus. The sequence goes on from ML685813.1 coordinate 11,451,561, forward strand.
CACAAAGGAAGGTAAGTACCATTATCTCCATTTTATAGATGGAGAAACTGAGTCACAGAGTGGGGAAGCTGAGGTCCCAGGTCACATACTAGGCCAGTGGCAAAGCTAGAAATAGAATCTCAAATCACCTGACTCCAAGTCCAGTGGCCTGTCCAGCTAGACCACGCTGCCAGCAGCCCCAGGTTTGCAGTGGTGCCAGCCCACACCCAGAAGGGGCCCATTATGACTTGCCAGGTGTTCAGTAACTACAATCGGTCTCCCCTCCAGGAGGATGGGAAGAGCAGTTGCTGCTGCCTGAAGGTGCTGCAGCTCAACTGGAGAGAGTGGGAACTGGCTCCCACAGACCAGGCTGCAGTAGAGAGAGGTAGGTACTGACTCTGTGCCGCCCCTGGGGGATTCTGTGCCACCCCTCCCTCCGCCCCCACTGTGCTTGCCCCAGCCCTTGCCTGCTTCACTCCAAAGATCAATACCCCTCACTCTGCTGTGCTTGCTTCCAGCCCTTGTATTATCGCTCTAAGAAAATAAACATTTTAAAGTACAGATGTTTGTATGAGTCTGCAAAACTAATACTGAGTTGTTGACATGCCCAAAGGAGCTGATGTTCATGGCTTAATAAACGTTTTTTTCTATAGCAGACTATAGTGCTATAGATAAACGGGCCAATGAGTCTATCTAAAAACATTATTTTGTGCTTGCATAGCAATTTATGTAACAGATTGCAAGAGAGAGCAAACATGAGCACAATCCATTAAAGGCACACGTCAGGAATAATCCTAGTAAATTCAAAATGATGCAGTTTTTTGCTTGTATTAGCTGAACTTTTTATATCTTTGCCAGAGTTTTAAAATGTATTTTCTGTACACGTGTGTGTATTCTTTTTGCCCTAGGGCTATTTGTGAGTATGGTAAATAAAACCTGTGCAGCTATGTGCTGGGTCATAGACAACTTCCATGTCGATCTCCTGTCTTTCACAACTGTTCACCAAGAGGGGGCCATAAATAAGTTTGGTGTCAGGCCTACAAAAGGTTAATCTGGCCCTGGCTGCCAGGGGTCCTTTCTCAGGTCTCGGTTGTGATCTTTGATCTACTGAACTATGCCGCTGGAACCCTCAAAAGATGGGTGCTAGCTAGAGTGGCCAGACAGCATCAGGACAGGGACAAGGAGGAAGTAATAGGTGGCTACATAAGAAAGCCCCAAACATCAGGACAGTCCCTATAAAAGCCGGACATCTGGTCATTCTAGTGGTGGCAGAGTACAAGTAGCCATCAGGTGAGGCCCAGTGAAGTGGTCTCATATATAGCCAGATCTCCTTTAAAGTAACAGGACAACTCAGAGCCAACCCACTATCTAATCGGAAGCCTTGGCAATATGATAATGACTGCCTATTTTGTTGTGCTGATGCTTTCTGCATTAGCTGGGAACCCTACCAAAAGAGAATTAGAGTAATTGAAAAATGTGGCCAAGATGACAAGTATTGTTGTTGGAAGACAGTTGCAGGATAAATAAGGATTCATAGAGTCTGTGAAAATTGTGCAGCCAGGAGGGGTAAGAATCACTTTCAGACCACACCCAATACGTGGCCTTCTAGGGAGAGATCAGAGTCAAAAATAGCCAAGTTAAGAAAATTAGTATTAGCTACATCAAATCCTGCTTTCGCAGTACATGGGAACACACGAACTTAATGAATACCGTTGCCACCAGCATCAATCCCGTCTTACCTGCGTTGTACGTAAGGCACCCACACAGCAATATTATCCAACATTTCTTCCATAGGACAGAATGAGTTAGAAAGCAAGAGAGAAGCAGTTGCATATCATTATTCTAGCAATATGCCATCCCACATTTAATATTATGCCATTCATAGGCCTTATACAATCAGCTGAATAACACTGATAACAGGAGTGTGGCCTGAAAGAAGGCAAATTTTAAATCCCTTAGGAAAGACTCACAATTGCTTGTCACTGCTGCTGATTGATTTCTGTCTTCCAGGAATGCCTGGAATCCTGAGAGGATGGTTTCAGAGACATCAGCAAAGTCTTTCGGCATGCACACAACAATCCGTGCTCGGGCATATGAAAAGCTGCTGAAATGTGCAGTGTGACCCTGAGCTATAACCTAATGAGCTCAATCCTGTCTCTGGTAAGGGTTCAGCCACAAAAGGAGGAGTAACCATACTGGAACCTACCCAGGATGTTATTGGTACCTGGCTCTGAAAAGAAAAAATCCTCTTCCAATAAGGAGCAATTTAAGACAAGCGGTATCAAGAGATGATTTTTCTAGGAAGAGTGGATTCCTGCTTGTTGAGGAGGGTTGGCATGCACCCTTTGCTAAGTGAGGCTTCGGTCATGTCTAATCGTCATGGCACCATGCCACATTATTGGCTTGGAGCACCCAGGGAATCACCAAGGGGTGGAAGTATAGGTGCTGGATCTCAAGGAACCTGAAAAATTTCTTTAGCAGAAACCACACCAGAAGAGCACAATATATCAGGAGCCGAAGACTATCAGAATAAAAAGATTCAGTGGGATTACTTCTGAGCCTTTCAGGATATGTCTACACTGCAAAAACCTACCCATTGTCAGCAAGTGTCAGAGGCTGTGTCTATGAACATGGGCATATGTTATAGCATTAAAAACAGCAGTGTAGACACTCCCACATGGACTGTGAGACCCATCCACTGTGTTTCAGAGCCCAAGGTCCAGCCTGAGTGGGAATATCTACATGGCTATTTTTAGCACCATAGCACAAGCCCAAGTCTGTACATCCAGGCTCTGAAACTCACTGCAGGGGCGATTGTTTGGTTATTTTTTTGCAGTATAAATAAGTCCTCAAGTGCACTAAGCCTGGATGCTGGGTCATGTTTGAGCCCCCCACCTCTCAAAATCAGTCTGAGTCTGAAATCTGCCTGAGCTATCTCAAAGATCATTTGTCCCTCCTTCCCCCACTGTGATCAGTAGGAGGTCATGTCTAAATTTTTCAGGCAAGCCTAAGTGACTTAGGACCCTTAGTCTTATCTTTCAAAATCAATGGGGTTCATGCTCCTAATTCTGAAAATTTTAATCACTGAAGCTGAGGGTCTTAAACATGGCACACATGATCAGGAGGCAGATGTTCTCAGTAGAGAACTGTTGGCTTACAAAGTTTGACTAAAAATTTGGCACTCTGTGCACCTGTCACTCACGCTTGTAGTATCAGAAACTTGGCGTCAGAACCATATGGAAGAGTTGAAGGGGCTGAAAGTCTACCCTGTCCTATACCACACAGGGTCAATTCACAGGCCTATGAATTGACTTATTCCACCTATAGATTGGAGTAGCAGCCTTTGTCCCACTACTAGAGTTTCTAGTGGATCAAGTGGTCTCATTGCTTCATATCTGAAACCAGTACAGAGCCCAGTTCCCTGTGAAATCTTTCATCCCCCAGTCCCTATTCCATGGAGGTGCACCATGACACAGAGGATAACATTTTCAAAGTGTCTAGGTGCCCCAGGAGCCTAAGGTCCATTGACTTTCAATTATACTTAGTTTCATAAGTCACTTACATGCTTTTCAAAATGTTACCCAGACAGCCTTATTTGAAACCTTCTCCAACAGGTGAATTCCACCCCGAAGACACATCTTTTTACATTATATAGTCCATCTACATGTAGCAATAAACAATGCAAATGTTTCTTTCTGGATGTACAGGCAAGAAGGGGGAGCTGTCTGCATACAGGTGGTTTTATGAATCTCTCTGCTAACTCAGAGAGACAGCGATCACACCTATCATTTGAGAACAGCATCTGAAACAGGCTGTGGAGATTGGGGATCAGGCACCGAATCTGTGGGTGCTCAGGGGTCTGAGCACCAATGGAAACAAAATAGAGGGTGCTCAGCACATACCATGCTCTGTGCAGCGTGGCACCTACCTGCGAGAGCCGGACTGGCGGAAGCAACTTCCCCGGCTGCCTGCCATGGCAGAGGTTGAGTAAGCTGGAGCTCCCTTTCTTCCCCCCCACCCACCCCCCACATGTTTCTAATTCACTTGACTCCTGTCCAGCAGCCAGCCTAGGAAGGGAGGGGAAGCTGCTTTTCCCAGTAAGGCTCTCTCTTGCAGACAGTGTCCAGGCCAGGCCAGGGTTGAAAACAGCTCTCCACCCTGGCAGCCAAATGTGCCGGGCGGGAGGGGTTTAATGGAAGAAAGACAGGGTCCTCCCCCTTCCGGTAAGTGGGGGTGAGGAGAGCATGGTGATCATGGACAGGGTGTGTGTGGGGGGAAATCCTCCCTGAGACATGTGACCAGTCATGTGTCCTCTCCCTTGCCCCTCCCCGGCCCCAGCCCCCACCAGAAAAAATAAAAGTCAGCATCAAGATGTAAAGTGTTTCCATTTGTGGTTTTAGGTAATAGCCACTTAATAACTCATCCAAGAATAATTCAGTTGTAGCCTTTATTGGTTATGACACCTTGTAAACTCAATTATTAAGAAAAAGTCTGATGTTCCTGGCTACTCCAGGATTTAAAACATTAGGGCTCAAACATCACCACATGGGCCACCATCATTGTTTGAGACATGAGGAACATGTGAGAAACAACCACCACATTTAATTAGCTGTATCTTTATTTAAAGTCGTATCACATAGAAACCCCAGAATGGCTAAAGAGATACCTGGGGGACACGGATACAGCCTTCTGATAAATGACTGTCATAAGCAGGATTCCTTCCAAAACCAGGCACCTTGCATTGGTACAAATACAATCCCTAATCATAAAATCATGGAAGTGGAAAGATCCTCGAGAGGTCATCTAGTCCTATGGTTTCCAACCTGGGGGCTGGGTCCTCCCTGAGGGGGGTGCCAAAGATTTCAAGGGATCCATGAGGTGTCAGTAATATTGAGATCATTCAGCCCCCCCAAGTTCCACTCCCGGTGCAGTCCCCCCAAATTCCATGCTGGCTGGAGCAGAGAAGCAGCCTTGAGTTCCATGCCGGCAAGAGTGAAGAGGCAGCCCCCGTGAGCAGGCAACAGCCCCCAGCTCCACTCCAGCCAGTATGCAGGAGCAATTCTTCCCCTCAGCCCCAAGCTGGCTGGGCACCAACTGGAGAGGAGTAGTTTCAGGCCACTGGGGGCCTGGAGCAGCTCTGGCCAACTTGCTAGAACCTGCCTTCATCACACTCAGTCCATGAGGAATGGGAAGATGTGGACCCACATGAGGCGTGCGATGGTGGCTGTGCCAGGAATGGCTCAGCTTATTACTAAGGTCAGAGTTATTATTATTATTTAGTTATTATTTTATTTTATTATGTAATTTAGAGATGTTATAATTAATATCATTATATGTGTTTAAGTGGGGGAGACGCACGTTTACCTTGGCTTAACTAGTGGGGCTTTCACTCAAAGGGTGCGTCTACACTTACAAATTAAATCGACTTAAGGAGGCTTAGGTCGACTTAAAATACTCCACGTCTACACTGGGCTTTCCTTAAGTCGAATTAAGCAAAAGTTACTTTGAATTAATAACACCTCGTTTTAATTTGAACTAGCGCTTAAATCAAGTTTATTAAATTGACTTAAGCCAGTGGAGACGGGGATTAGTGCCTTGGTGGATCTTATTGAGTCGACTTAAAACATTAAGTTGACTTAATAAGGTTGGCAAGGGGCCATGTCTACACTAGAAAAGTTAAGTCGACTTTTATTAAGTCAACTTAATAAGGTTGACTTTAAGTCGACCTTATTAAGTCGACTTCATAAAGTCGACTTAACTTTTCTAATGTAGACATAGCCGAAATGGTTGAGAACCACTGATCTAGCCTCTGTATGCCGTAAAAATCCCCAATGAAAGAGATTCCACAACCTCCCTAGGCAATTTATTTCAGTGCTTAAATATCCTGACAGTTAGGAAGTTTTTCCTAATGTTCAACCTAAACTATCCTTGCTGCAATTTAAACCCATTTCTTCTAGTCCTAGCCTCAAAGGTTAACAAGAACAATTTTTCTTCATTGTCCTTTATGTATTTGAAAACTGTTGTCGTGTCCCCACTTGGTTTCCAGACTGACTAAACAAACACATTTTTTTCTCTTAGCTCCTGATTTCTAGACCTTTAATCATTTTTGTTTATACGTTTTTTTTGTTTAATACAATAATAATCGAAACAACAAATTCCTTACAAGTTAAAGAACACCTCAAACCACAGTAATGCACAGGTAAGTTGATTCAAAGTGGCTGTGCTCTGGTAGGGATGCCCAGCCTCTAACAGGGTCACTGACACCAACTGGTAACAGTTTTTTAGGTCTGAATAGCAACATTCCTTTCACAATCAACACACATACATAGCTCTTTATGAATCCAGGCATATGCATATATACACACACACACCGTGCTACGCTATGCTACGCGATGGGATATCTACAACAGTCAGGCTTGCTCTGTCTTCTGAGTTCACTTCAGTGGCAGGGCTCCCTCTGCTGCTGCTGTTTCTGCCAGCTCCCCTTTCAGTGACTGTCCGACCCTCCTCCAGGATGAGCTCTATGCGAACTCCCCACCTGTCTGCTCGATTGACCTTTATACCCTTTTCCCCAACTTCTAGACACTTCTGCTAATATCTTCCTGTCCGATCTTTCTGAACACATGGCAAAATTTCATACATTCCATCGTCTGCTAATTGTCAGGTTGATTTTAAACTCACAAGCATTATTTACTTCACCATGTTATGATCAATCACCGTTGTAAACCACTTTTTCCCCCCCACCAATTTCACTTTTAGCATGTGACCTTTAGCCTATATTGGAGCAAGCAGGGGGAAGACAAGCAGGGGCATGCCTCCCTCCTCCAAATCTCTGTGCGTCCATGAAACCCAGGGAGGAAGGAAGCAGCAGGGCAACTGACAGTCAGCTGGGCTTCTCTCCCCACCAGGCACCATCTGGGGGGCACCTGGCCCCTCAGTTTCATACTGGAGGTCTGCTTCCAGGACACGCCCCAGCCCTCTGCAGAGCTCTTATCTGTGGCCACTTTCCCTCGTGGCACTACTTCATCCACCCCATCCTTGTCATCCGCCTCCACCAATCAACAGCAGAGATGACACAAAGTGACATTCCTCCTAACCAATAGTGGCATTCTATCATCCAGGGCAGCTGCTCCAGCTGGGAACAAATGTCTATGATGGCCAGGGCACCACAATGGGAGCAGATCTTTTGGTGGATAGCTGGCTGTGCTGTGTCCCCAGGTCCCCTGGTGGGGGGGCAGGCAAGGAAGGTGTCAGTCAGGGTGGGGTGGAGCACAGGGCCCTTGGGGTGGTGGTGGGAACATAGGGAAGGGAGAGGCAAGGGCCTGAGAGAGGGGGCGGTGAGTGTGGGTGGAACAGCTGAGGGGAGACAGTCCCTGGGACAAGGATACTAAAGGAGGGGGGAGCTGAAGAAGGGTGGGGGCCTAGAAGTAGCTATGTGGGTTTTGGGGATTTGTTTTTCCTCAGAGAAGCAGGGAGCTCCCTCACCTTTCCCTGAGAAGAGACTGGAGCAGACCCTTCTGGTCTAGAGCCATCATGTCTACTAGCAGTTGCAGCTTCAAGGACAGGCGTGTGAAATTTTAGCTGTGTGTATTTAACATGCCACTCCAAAAGCAGTCAGATTTAATTTCCTGCACACACCCCTGGCCTATATTTAATGGTGGGGGTGATTCTTGCTTATTTAAAATGGAGGCTAGGGCATAAAATGGAGTCTTGGGAATTTCTCTGGCATCATTACGAACTACACCATACACATTTCTTCTGTAAACTGGAAATACTCTCTTTTACTTAGCTGCTTTAGAACCCATCTGAGAGGAAACAGAACAAAACAGTAATTGCCTATTTTGAAAAAATGTAAAGGGTTTGCAATGCATGAGACCACCTTATAGAACAGGAGACAGATATTGACTGGTTTCATCATGATGTTGCCAGTGACCAGAACATTTATTGTCTCTCACACACTAGGCCATCCCAGCCATTACATTCTTCATTTTCCCCATCCTCACTGCTAACTTCAGGTTATTTTCCAAGGGTCTGAGCTTGCCCCATTTAAATCAATGCCACTGATTTCAATGGAACAGGATCAGACCCTAACTTTGTATCACTGGCCCCTGTCCATGTTTGAAAATGTCATTTGGTCTTATGGAAGGTAACCCACCCTACTGTTCTAGGACACAGCCCACATATGCTGTATGGATCATAAACCTTAGGAAGTGGGTGAGTTGACTTCATTAAAGGGAGGGCAGGAAGACAAAATAAACCATTTTCCGGGCTGTCTTCCAAAGCTTGACTACTCTTAGTCCCTAATTTAGGCCTGTTCAGCCTACGGTGCTCTCTCCCTTATATACAAGATCTCTCTATCATATTGGCAACCCATCTGTAAAGCTTGCTTCCTTCCTCCTGACTTGGCATTGCTTCAGGGAGAGGTCAGCTTCACCCTTGTCTCCAAAACAAACCATTAACCCCTTCCTGTATAAGGTTTGTCCTCTCCATAACAGCCCTCACCACAGAATTTATCAGAGATATATATGTAGAGAGAGGAACCCTTAGCATTTATAGACCAAATACAGTATAAAGCCTTTGTATAATATTAGTCCATAGTAAACTCTGTTCTTGTTATCTCTAAATTTGCATACTTTTATCTGCTGGAGATACAGTTAGATCAAGCTATAAGTAGGTTATTTCTAGGCATTGACTAATTCAGCCCATTCTTTATTATCTCTCCAGAATAAGATTGACAATGCAATAGTGCAAGAGACATATTGTTGCTCTATTATTTGTATGTTTATCATCATTGTGAAATAAATTCTATAGGGACCCTCATTGTTCTATAATGTGATTATCCTCTGTTCCATACACTGCTTTCTGCCTTTCTTTTTATAGGAGCCTTTTCTCCGTGCAACATACTGGATTTGATAACTTTTGTCTTGAAAACCATACAGTTGCCATGTATTAAAAGGAATATGGTGAAGAAAGTCACAGGTATTCGTGAGAGACTTCAAAGCCATTAGGAGATGCTTTCATAAACATGCATGCATATACACACATGCAGAGAAGAAGAAGAAGAAAGGGGGAAAAATCTTTCTCAGCAGTAGTTACTAATTCCTCTTGAACAAGGTTGGTAAGTAAAGAAGATGATCAAAATAGAATTTGTTCTGCCTTTTCAGCCTGTGTAATTAAGATTCTTCTCATTATTCACTACAGTTTTCAGCAGGCAGAATACTTACCAGCAACCTCTTTAAAACAATTTAAGGAATTTGTTAAGGATTTTGCACTTGAACTTTTCATGTTTTTTGTGGCCTAAGTCTGAATATCTTACTCATGTGCATAATCGTGATCCACACAACCAATGGAAACAGCATTTAGTCCTTTAGGTCAACTATATATTTACCTTAACTCTCGCGTACTTTGAACATTATGTATTCTCACATATATTTTTTAATCTTATCTGTTTCTTTTGTGGAGTCAATTTAAAATATTTAATTTAGCTCAGCTCTGTACTCAGTTCTTGCCACCCTTACTCACACTGAGTGGTATCTACTACATGAATAGCTTACAGAAACCCATATAGTACTTTCTCTCCTCCATCAAGCACTGCAGAAGTTGGGCAATGTAGGACATTTTCCCCCAGAGGAGAAATTAGTGGTACTGAACCTGGATACTTTCCTCATGCAGCTTATTTTATAAACACCAGTCCGTGAACAGAGGTAGTCACAAATAGTATGCAGGCAGTTCTCTCCATCAGGAACACAAGAACCCAGTTCCTAGAAAATAGCTCTGCAGCAAGAACCTATTCTAATTAGATTGAGACAATGACCAAATTCTCTTGCTGTTTGCTCCAACTCTTCCCTCCCCCCAAAACAAAACTAACAGTTATATAGTATTTCTTCAGAGACTGAAGAATGCTTCTAGTGACTCCTGCCAGAACAGTACTACCTGTCATGAGTAAAGGTACAGAATCTGGCTCAGTGAATGCAAACACGCCTCCCATTTTTGCCCCATGAATTTTCACTTGAATGTGATTATCAGAAAAACATTTGTGGCCAATATCCAGTGGACAATTGAAAAAGGGAGAGAGAGGGTGAGAGAGCCACTGATAGTGAGCAGCTGCAGCAGAATATACCAGCATTTAAATTGGCAGAGATGCAGCTCTAATGGGCAATGGGATTTGCCCATGTCAAATGGGACATTCACTCAGCACAGATTAACTTTATTCCTGTTGAAATCAATGGAAAGTTTACTGAATGATTTTGGAAAATCCCACTTGTCATTCCTGGGTGTTTGTATTGCTTGCATATTGAGCCAATGAAAGGAGCATGGACTAGTTTGTGTTAGGAGAGAGGCCTGTATATATATAAATCAGGGGTGGGCAATAATGTTTACAGGTGGGCCGGCGCAGCAGTGGAGAGCCAGTTGGCACAGTGGAGAGCTAGCCCCATGGCCACAGGGAGGAGAGGGCAGTGGAGAGCCAGCCAGGAGTCATGGCGGGCCAGACAGACATGTCAGGTGGGATGAATCTGGCCCACTGGCCATATTTGACTCACCCCTGATGTAAATAGTTAGCTAATAGAGCAGATAAGAGTATTTGGCGTGCAAGAATACATAATACCTGGCTTCTGTATGACCAATAAAAACTTTTTTGTTGTTGTACATTGCAAATGGATTCTTGTGTGATGTTATTTACATGGCACTCTTAACTGTTTGGAATATACTTGCAGTTTGAAGTACAGTGGTGCTAATTAGAGAATTAGCCCAGGAATGTTTAAAACCTGGAGCCTGGATTTGAATTAAAGTCATCAAACACCACAAATGGATACGCCTACATAATAAGTGCTTTTATGAATCACATATGTCTAGAAGGAATGCAAGAAAAAACCCAACAAGCACTCACTTTAGTTTGTTTTCAAACAGGAAGAGATCTAAGGTCTGCCTTTTTTACTGCCCCCTCTTCCTCTTAAGGTCTGCCTTTTTTACTGCCCCCTCTTCCTCTCCCCCCCCCCCCCCCCCGCTCTTTTTGCACAAATTAATTATTTATATGTGATATCTTCTGACAGATTCAGAATGGTACCAATGGAAGCTGCAAATAAACTAAACCACAAAGCCTATGCTGAAATTATTTTTAAGGCCATAAAATCAAAACATGCAGAGTTAAGATTTTTTTTCTGACAATGAAAGATATAAAAGAATTCTATGGAAATGCATATTAGATTTGATTCTTCTAAGTAAAGCCCTGATCTTGCAAACCCATATATGCCCATGAGTAACTTTAACCATGTGAGTATTTCTATTAGGACCACTTGTATAAGTAAAGCGACTCAGAAACACAAGCCTTTGTAGGCCTGTGTCCTAAGGCCCAGATCCTGCAGATAGTCATGTACATGCTAAACGTTGTATATGTAAGCAGTCCCACTGAAGGAAAAATCTTCTGAGTTTCTTTCAAAAGTTGGAACAAATTTGCAAAACTGATGCAGAAACCTCACATTTGTTGTGAATATTTTGCACAGGCCTTGTTCCTAACCCCAAGAGCGGCCTAAGGCTAGCTGTGCAGTTCAAAGGCAAATAGCTTACGATTATGGAATATATACATCACTCTAGGACAGGAAAGGGTTAAAAATCTCAGCTGTAACAGGGAAGATAAGGGCCCCACCTGCAGAAACTGCCAATCTGGACAGAAGGGTTTCCAGCTGTGGCTAATCAGTAAACTAAAGCAAAAGGTAAGGAGGTTTTCCCTTTTCTGTGCCTGTATGAGGGAAAGTTTGGTGTTGTGAATGTTCTAGACAGCATAGAAAAAAAACTGAGGCAATAGCAAAAGGGAAGCCTTTATTTCCTCTTTGAAAGAAAAAACAGATTTTATGTTTCTGTTGTTTCCTAAGAGACTCTCTGAGTTTAGGGGTGAGGCACTGGTTACTGGGCTTTTTTTTTTCTTTTCTTTTCACTTGAAAACGAAGGATGATCCTTAAACTGCCAGTTTGCCTGTTCTCCTGCTTATCAGCTGTGCCTCCTTTAGGAGAAGCTGAGTGATCCAATTTTTTGCAGTTGAGTCAAATGCCTGTTCTAGAGATGGGGAGGGTTCAAGAAGCCTGTTGGATGGGGCAATGTTTACTTCTTATTCTCGCTAGAGGAATGTGAAGCAGCTATGACTTGGCTTTGTTTTTAGCATCTCTTGATGAGTTCAGGGACATGAGCAGCTGAATTAAACCACACAGTGGGCCTCTACTACACTTATCTGGTCTTCAGTAAAGAAAGGAAAATCAAATAGCCATTTCCAAGTTGTAAAGAATAGCTGGCAACATTCAATTTTTTAAAAAGTCTGAGACCATGCTGGAGTAGTTGGAATGCAAATCAACACCTACATGCAGTAAACGTTTCCAAGACCATGCATTGCTGTGCTGCTTCTCTAGGCCCTATCCTGCAAGCTGTGTGAATGGATCCATGCGCTCAGCAAGAGCCCCCATGGTCTTACTGATGACACTCACACAAATTCTGTCTTGGAGAGAACACAGGTCATCATCAGTAAGTAAAGAGAACTTTTTTTAATAAGATAGTGTAATGTATCAAGCCCACATATTCTGTATTATTGTATGGGGAAAGTAACAGGTAGGATGCATCTATGAAATGAAGGCTGATCTAATGTCCTATGATGGAACTGTAGCCATGTTACTGACTCTATCCATTCAATGATATTGTGGTGTGTATAGCTATGAAAATGTGATTCCTTTGGTATGTACTGCCCCTTTCAAAGAAACAAGAACTTTTATAAGTGTAATATTTAACAGTTGCTTTTGAAAAGCAACTTGCAGCTTGATCTGAGGAGAGATACGTTGTGCTCTGTCATGTTTTTTTCTTTGTATGGAAGTAGAATATCAATATTAAGGTCAGCTTAACTCCATCCAGCATCTGTACTGTGAAATCTCTCATGTAAAACTCTTTGCCTATCCTTTAATGCAATATACACTATTGCTCTCCAGTACTTCATTTGCACTGAATTTCATAAACAAGCATGTTCTATTGTGACAGAGGACTTCATCTGGGCAGGAAAGATGAAAATTCCTCCAACTGGAGATGGCCTGTATGTGCTTCCCTGCATCGCCAAAACCTTGTAACGTATTGCTGCATTAATTCAAGGATTGAGCAGAGCAATATGCACAATGGAGGATGCATTCAGAATGGGTGCAGAAGTGCCAAAGACCAGAGAAATGGGGTGGATTAGAGTTACAGGATAACCACTTCACTTATGTAGGACCCATGCCTAAATTCTTGTACAGGGAGTTTGGAGGGGCAGTAGTCCCTGCTCAAGTTCACTAGCTAGCATAGCAACTGTAGGAAGGCTATGTTATAGTTCTGCAGTCTTCTTGTGGGTTCGGAGGATTAAGTTTAACTCCCACAGAGTTCCCTTGTAAAGCCAAGTCACTTCAGTATTCCCTGGGGAAGGATGACCTTTACCACCACACCGCAGTAATAGTAAAAATGACACAAGGGATTTTCTGTGTCTTCAAACTGAAGTGCAGAGCCCATAGCACCTGCCTTCAGCACTTTTGGAATTCTCCAGCTGATTGAACGGCTTTTGGGCTATATTACAAACTGGCTTCTTGCTCTAAGGTAGAGTCCGTGGAGGAGAGGAGGAAAGGGAACTCTGGCAGATCTACACTTACAAAGTTACAGTTGTGTTGCTGTAGCACTTCAGTGAAGATGCTATTATGCTGACAGGACATCATCTCCCTTTGGTGATGGTAGCTATGTCAACAGGTGATGCTCTCCCATCAACATAGCGCTGTCTACACAGGGGCTGTGTTGGTATAACTACATGAGTGATGTAGATGTATCGGTGGAAGTTTATAGTGTGTAAACAAAAAGAATATGGGGCTTCTTTGCCTGACACTTCAACAGGCTTTCAAATGGTGATCATTTTATGTAATTTAAAATTCCCTGCACCTCTCCAATAGTTAGGCAGGTTCACATCTAGCTCTCTGGTAGGCATGATCTAATTTGAAGTTACATTCTGAAAAATCAGTCTGTAACTGTGCAATAGGCAGTAATACTGCAAAGCAAGACTTCACATATTTCAGTGCCTCTGGTACCTGGCTTTCGTCTTGATGTAGGGGTGGTCGGGTCACTAATTTCAGTTTTAATGGGAGTTGTGCAAATATCATAGCTTAAAGAAAAAAACAAATTGCCGTGGTGGGTTTTTTTGTTTGAATTATGTGATGTTGCTGCCTTCTAAAATGTTGCAAGATAAATCTTTCTGACCTAGTCTATCCAAATGCCTCCACCATCAAGCTTTCATTTCTCTTAATGCTTGCTTGCCTAAATTCAACCTCTATTAACAGACAGTGGGTGGAGGGTAGCATTCTATAGGTGCTGAATAATCTGCCAGTGTACTTTATTCTGCTGTTAAGTCTAGAACCTGTTCTCTTGCTTCAGCTATTTCCTTAGTCATGTGATGGCTCCAGCTTATTTCAATATGAATATTGGTTTTATTTCTGGGAAGTCCTTGGTTTTAGGCCCACAGCTCTTATCCTTTACAGGAGCACATGTGGCCATGTCACAGAAGTGATACTTCTTATCAACTTCAAGAAGGAGTAACAATGACTCTGATAAACACTGTGCCAGGTGAAACCCCTATTAGAGTCTTCAGTTAAAGGACATTTTCAGGAATACAACCTAATGGATCCTGGGGCTTAATCTTATTTCTCTAAATAAAACTCAAAGAGCTGCTGGTCATTATTAATGTCTTCAGATCAGGTTCATGTCCTAAAAGAGAGAAGACAGGAGCTGTTCAGGGCTGAAGCTAGGGATTCTTCTTTCTCAGCTACTTTTATTGTGTTGCTTATGGCACCCACTCATATTTGGCTTGTGACCTACTATAACCTCCAGATCCCTTCTTGCAGTACTCTTCCCTAGAGAGTCATTTCCCATTTTGTATGTGTGCAACTGATTGTTCTTTCCTAAAGTGGAGCACTTTGCATTTGTCCTCATTGAATTTCATCCTATTTTCTTCAGACCATTTCTCCAGTTTGTCCAACTTCTATCCTCCAAAGCACTTGGAACCCCTCTCAGCTTGGTATTGCCCACTGAACTTTTAGACTATGGTAAAGAGAACACTTAATCACTGATGAAGATATTGAACAGAACCGGACCCAGAAATGATCCCTGTGGGGGCCACAGAGGACATAAGATGAGGGTGTGAGCTTTCTTCTGGGCTGCAGTGAACAGGGATGTTAAGGAATCAGCTGGCACCTGCTGAAAGTGACCCTAATGATGCTGAATCCCAAAGAAACCAGTGGGAAGTTTCAACATTTGGTCACTGGAACCTTGAAAACTTGCTCCAAGAGGAAGGAGGTTCTCCCTCCCGCACCACACTTCTTCTTACCAGGGAAGTTGAGCAGAGATCCCAGCTCAAGAACAAAGGCCTGAGACTTGACAGGTATAGGGTAAAGTGTGCACTTCTGGTTCCGGAGAAGGCTGGCTGCTTCTTCCTGGGACTGATTCAGGAGTTTGGAGAGAGAGGGAGTCTGAAATGGAATTCACAACAGCTTGGCAAGAATGGATTGCTTTAACTTTATTTCTTTGTTCATGCTGTGTTACAGTTGACTAATAAACCATACTTTATGAAAAGGCTGTTTTGGGGTGAACTAGTCCTGGCAGGACATATGACTCTCTGCCAGGAGTCTCTCTCAGTTGGACTCGCTAGGCAGAGATCTCTGAGGCAGTTAGACTCCTAAAGGAAGGGTGGGACTCCTTGGGCATCAGTCACGCTGAAGGGCTTCCAAGAAAAAAATGAAACACCTGGGGCCTAGCGCCAATCCCATAGATCTGTGAGAAGCAGTTAATAGGGATAACACCTGGTGAGCAATGATAGAACTACATAGTGGAGGAGAGAGGGACACAGTGAGTCACCTGTCATATAATGGGGTTGGTTTTTTTTTTAATGTCAGTGGAGCGATGCTGATTTTTGGTTTGTTTTTACATCAGTTGAGGAGCTGAGCCCCTGTTTAATGTATAGCATGTGAATTATCCTATCAAGTGTAATCAAAGATTATTCTACTAGGAGGCACTAGTTGACAGTACAGAAGACAAGGTCTACAGCTGGCAATAGGCCGAGTTACAGAAAACCTTGAAGGCGAAATTAAGGGGCAAATCCTCCACTTCTGTAAAATGGTGTGTGACTTTGCCCAGTTACCCAACTGAGGAACCGGGTCAAGATGCTTAAATCTGATGTGCGGGGGTGAGACTCCACAGAGGTAGAGGCAGTATCGCTGTTCAGTGGAGTAGGGGAACAGGAGTAGCAATGAGAATCACAAGTCCAGAAGACTAGCTCATTAGCAGAAGGGATTTGAGGAGGGTAATGCAGGTGTTGGCAAAGCCTCCAAGAAGGCGTTTATAGTAATCAAGGTGAGAGTTGAATTGAGGATGGTCAGAATGTATTCAACTAAACTGTGGTGCTAATGTAGCAAGGGGTTCTCACAACCTTTTCCCTCTCTGCCCGAGATGGTACCTCCCTTTATTACAAGGGTGTCTGTTAAACTCATGTGCTTGAAGGACTGTTGAGTCTACATACTTTTGCCTGAACAAATCTGTTTTCTTCCAACTCTGGAGGGAGGGAGGCCCTACTGTGCAAGAAATCTTGCATTAGGAGTACATGCTGGAAATCTTCCTGAGAATATATTCTAGAGAAGTATACAGCATATGTAACCTGATGGGAAGGACTGAGAGCTCCTCTGGAGAGGATCCTACTCAGATTTCCCCACTGGGAAACATCTTGAAAATCTCTGCCCTTTAGCACAGTTTCATCTATTCAAAAGCTTTAGTGAAGTATTTTGATGAGCACCAGCAGTAAGTAATCCTTAATAGGATGATTTAATGATATCTGGGGAGCAGGTGAACTCCATCACAGCTGGGCTGTCTTAATTAACTTTCCTTTCAAGGTGGCTGTTAAATTTCAACATGATAGGATCTATTTACCCCATAACATTCCTTCACCATCACAGGCAGATTTGTGGAATCTTTAGTCTTCAGGGCACTTTCTCTTCTCCTCACTCTACTCAACCTATTGAGGACCCGGGGTCTGTACAAGGTAGCAGGTAGAGGCAGGCAAAGTTGGGTAGGAATACACCTCTTTCCCTCTACTTTTCATGGAGACTGTCCATGGGATTAGATAACGCACCCTGGGTATATGTGATCTCTTCTATGTAACTCCTACATCTTCTCTGAAGATCCAAGCACTGGTCATAGCTTGAGAGGAAGGCTGCAAATGAGTGTGGCACAGAGCTTCACACAGACACTCTTGGGGTATGTCTATACTAGCAATTTAGGTTGATTTAAGGACCCTTAATTCAACCTAAATTACTCCATTTCCACACTGGGTTTTCATTAAGTCAACTTAAGAAATTCCTGAAGTCGACTTAATGAAAGCTTAAGTCAACTTAATAACTACCTCTCCTTAGGTCAACTTAAGCCTTAAGTCAACTTCTTAAGTCAACCTAAGGATGGTGTGGATGGGAAGTAGCCCTTAAATCGACTTTATTAAGTTGACTTAATGCCAGTGTGGACACCTATGTCCAATGTTAAGTCGACTTAATAAAGTTGACTTAAAAGGAGGCACTTTGTTAAGTCGACTTAAGGTCGACTTAAAGTCGACCTTATTTAGTCGACCTAACAAAGTCAACTTAACTTTTTCTGGTGTAGACATACCCTTGGGCTCCTAGGAATCCTCTTAGTTTGGGGTGTGTGCTGCCAACTCTTATATGGTGGGGACAACCCCTCTTTTCCTTCAGTGAAACCATGCAGCTGTAATCCCCAAAAAGTTCTGCATAGAGACTTCCTCTTCTCCCACAGGTGCTGCCAGACCTTTCCATGGGAGCACTGCATGGCCCATGTTGTTGGAGAGCACTTTTGGAATCCCTAAGTGTTGTGAACATTTATGATCAGTCTGACCTGAATTTGAACCAGTCTCCTAGAAGTAGAAAAAAAGGCTCCACATCTGATCAGCAATCCCTTCCTACCCAAATGATTCCTGCCTCTGCTGCTGGTTTGTCGGGTGGCTTTGAGCTAGTTGCTTCACCACTATAACTGCTTGCATCTGTATAATGGGGATAATATGTCCCTCCTTTGTGAAGCACTTTGAGATCTCTGGGTGAATTATGATAAAATCTTGAGTTCAGTTATCAGACTTGTGAATAGTAGAGCTGACTAAACATGAAAACTAAGGAGTAGTGTAAACAAGCAGTGGTACTAATGAAGTCTGTGAATGACAAAGTTCGGAGGTGTTGCCAATACAGAGAAGGATCTGGATATCATACAGGAAAACCTGGATTACCTTGTAAACTGGAGTAATAGGAATAAAATAAAATAAAATGTAATAGCAGAAAGTGCAAGGTCATGCGTTTAGGGACTAACAACAAGAATTTTTGCTACAAGCTGGGGATGCATCAGTTGGAAATGATGGAGGAGGAGAAGGACCTGTGCATACTGGTTGATCACAGGATGACTATGAGCTGCCAATGTGATGTGGCCGTGAATAAAGCTAATGTATCATAGGATGCATCAGGTGAGGTATTTCCCAAAGAGATAGGCAGCTGTTAGTTCCATTATACAAGGCACTGGTGAGACCTCATCGGGAATAGTGTGTGCAGTTGTGGTCCCCCATTTTTAAGAAAGGTGAATTCAAACTGGAACAGGTGCAGAGAAGGGTGACTAGGATGATCTGAGGAATAGAAAACCTGCCTTATGAGAGGAGACACAAAGAGCTTGGCTTGTTTAGCCTAACCAAAAAAAGGTTGAGGGGAGATATGATTGCTCTCTATAAATACATCAGAGGTATAAATACTAGAGTGGGAGACAAATTTATTTAAGTTCAGCACCAATGTGGAAATAAGAACAAATGGATGTATGAAGGAATGGCAAACACAGGATTTCATGCAATGGAGGAGCAGCAGCTGCTTTTCTGAGTCTGCTGGCTCCTTTTATTAGGTGAAGTAAACAAGCTACCTTATCACCTCAAGCAACTACACAATGCAGTGACTAACTACACATGGGCTAGCAATTAGGCAATACTCGATACTCTCCATCACGCATTCTCCTCATGATAGGCTCATGCAGAGAGCTTGTGTCCTGCTTCCAGGCGGTCCGGGTGTGCCCGAATGTGCCATGTCGGCAGGGCTAAACTCCCATAATCCCTACATTTGTACACTGTCCATTAGTAAGTTTAGACTTGAAACTAGACACAGGTTTCTAACAGTCAGAGGAGTGAAGTTCTGGAATAGCCTTCCAAGGGTAGTTGTGGGGGCAAAAAACCTAACTGGCTTCAAAACTGAGCTTGATAAATTTATGGAGGAGATGGAGTGATGGGATGGCCTAGTCAGGCAATAAACTGATCTTTGACTACTCGTAGTGGATATGCCAATGGCCTGAGATGGGACAGTTGCAGTGGGTTCTGAGTTATTATAGAGATTTCTTTGTTGGGTGCCAGGCTAGTGAGTCTTGCCCACATGCTCAAGCTTTAACTGATTGCCATATTTGGAGTTGGAAAGGGATTTTCCCTCAGGGCAGATTGGCAAAGGCACTGGGTGTGTTTCACCTTCCTCTGTAGCATGTGGCCCAGCTCATTTGCTAGTGGGTTCTCTGTACCATAATCAGGGCCGTCCCTGGGAGGGAGAGGGGGCGAATGGGGAAATTGCCCCGGGCCCCGCAATTCCATGGGCCCCGCACTGTCCCTCTCCCAGTGGAGCAATGCGGGGCCTGTGCCGCAGCCTCATGGCCACAATTCACCCCACTCCTCTGCTGCCAAAGGCAGCAGAGCGGGGTGAGAGTGCTTTGCTCAGCCCCTGGGCCGACCCTCCCCGCCCCTAGGGCAGAGCAGCAGGCCAGCCCAGGGGTGGGGCGAGCGGGTACGCGGGCCGGGCCAGATGGCGGCCGGCACACAGCAGGCCTGCCCCAGCCCCACACACGGTTCCTGGCTACGGGCGGGGGCAGCCCCTGCCGGCGGTGTGGCCTTGGCCAGGGCTGGCTCCCAGCAATGACCGAGCCTCGGTGGCAGCCTTAGGTCCCCGGCCATGACTGGGGTGCCAGCGGCCTGAGCCAGCTCCCGTTGGCGGCCTTGGGTCCCCGGCTGGGGCTCCTAGCCGTAGCCTCAGCTGGGGCTGGCTCCTGCCAGCGAGTGGCCTCATGTCTGCCAGCAGGTGGCCTTGGGTTCCCGGCTGGGGACGGGGCCAGCTCCTGCCAGTGGGCAGCCTCTGTTTTCCATCCAGGGACAGCTCCCGCCAGTGGGCAGCCTCTGTTTTCCATCCAGGGCCAGCTCCCAGTCCCTGGGGGGCAGAGCAGGCTGGCCCGCCACGGTCCCCTCCAGCATGGGGGGGGGGCCGCCTCAGCCGATTGGCCCTGGGCCCCGCTCCCCCCAAGGGACGGCCCTGACCATAATGTCTTTAAATCCTGATTTGAGGACACTAATAACTCAGTCATAGATTAGAAGTTTATTACAGGAACGGGTGGTGAGTTTCCTTGGCCTGCATTGTGTAGGAGGTCAGACTAGATGATCATATTGGTTCCCTCTTACTGTAGAGTCTGAGTCTAAGCCCCACCCTTTCATGGAGCAAAGTGAACCAATAACGGTACCCTCAGTTGTTACTTGCAGACAAGGCTGTCCTGAGGGAGGGGCAGGGCCCAGGGCCAATCAGCCTGTTAGGGTCTCTGCCCCTCCCCGCTCTGGGGGCAGGGGCGGGATGGGCCAGCCCAGAGGTCGTGCTCCCGTCCTGCCCCCCCCCACCCCCCTCCAGGCCAGGCTGTTCTACCCCAGGAGTGTAATGGGCTGGCCCAGAGGCTGAGCTCTTCATTTCCATGCCCCCCCCAATGTGCCTTCGGCTTGCTCTCAAAGGCAGTGGGGGGACAGCGCAGCAGTGGGGGGGGCGCCACGGAGCTGTGGGCCCTGGGATGTTTGCCCCACTTCCCCACCCCCACCCCAAGGACAGCCCTGCTTGGAGATGAACCTCTAAATAGAAATAATGAAGCCTAAAATCACTCACTAATATTAAATGTGCTTTGTGGCTAGAATCAAAACATGAAATAAGACTGTATGAAACATTTCTAGGTACCCTTTTAAAATTCTTTTGTCATCTGCATCATGGTTACAACCAAGCACTTGTGTATGTGTCCACTAGATGTCAGTGTGATCTGTTAGTTTTAAGCCCTCTCCCTATATTTTTGTTCCTCCATGTTTCATAAGAGACCCCTGCCTTTCCCATACCTATATTCCCTCATTGCATGCTTCCCTAATGTCTTGGGGAATTGTCAGAGGTCTCCCAGTCGCATGCCACATTGAACACTTTGAGAAGTTCTGAGTGTCTGAAACCAAATCAGGTAACTGCATCACTCTGGAGTTCTCTGAAGACTAAAAGTGAATTTCAGAAGCTATTGCACGTATTCTCCTTTTATAATTAAGCAGGAGGGGACCTGAAAGGGGAGTGATGTTTCTGTGCACTGACGTTCATAGATGTGCCCCCTGACTTTAAAGAATATGCACACATTCTTGAAGTTCCTGATCCAGCTTATCTGAAATAGCAGTGTATTCCCTTTTTGCATGCGGATTTTTAAATTAATAATAATTAAAATGGTGTGATCATGAAGTATTCCTTAACTTATCCACTCTCCTTCATTTTGGAAGACTCTTAAAATATGCACGTGCAAAATAAAGATTCAAGTGCCTCTTATCACCTTGCTCAATGAAGGCCAACTTTTGAAGTTTTGATCTCTTTGTGCATGTGTGCACACACTTGCATGTATACCCTGAAGTCCACAGGCACTTGGGCCTGCAATTTTTGGTTCATGCCACTTTAAAGGGAGAAGTCAGATGTAAGTTTAGAATCTGATAAATGCGTTTTGTTAATCACTGTTCCAAGGGATCATATCTTGCTAAGAACATGACTATGCTGGACAGGTTTGGCTTTTTGTTTTTTTTAAACTCATATTTGAACAAACTATGGTAGGCACGGCAGTAGGAGAAAATACTGAAATTTTTGTACTCCAAAGGGCACGGGTAAATCCAAAATTTTAATCAAAGCTCTCTAAAATATAGCTTTGGAGGGGGGGGGGGTTTATGCAGACATCTAGAACTTTCCTCTTTCATTGAAATACATGAAATGATCAGAGATCAGGGGATGCACAATAATTGATGTTTTGGAAGATAAGATCACAATTCAAAATGATTTGGACAAACTGGTGAAATGGTCTGAGGTAAATTAGAATGAAATTCAATAAAAACAAATGCACAATACTCCACTTAGGAAAGAACAATCCATTGCACACACATAAAATGGGATATGACTGCCTAGGAAAGAGTACTGCGGAAAAGGATCTGGGTGTCATAGTGAACCACAAGTTAAATATGAGTCAACAGTGTAACACTGTTGCAAAAAAAAAACAAAAAACCCCAAACACTATTCTGGAACGTATTAACAGGAGTATTGTAAGCAAGACATGAGAAGTAATTCTTCCGCTTTACTCTGCGCAGATTAGGCCTCAACTGGAGTATTGTGTCTAGTTCTGAGTGCCTTTTTTCAGGAAAGATGTGGACAAATTGGAGAAAATCCAGAGAAGACCAACAAGAATGTTTAAAGATCTGGAACACTTGGCTTATGAGGGAAGATTGAAAGAGCTGGATTTTTTAGTCTGGAAAAGAGGATACTGAGAAGGGACATAAGTTTTCAAGTATCTAAAAGGTTGTTACTAGGAGGAGGGAGAAATTATTCTCCTTAACTGCCAATAATAGGACAAGAAGCAATGGGCTTAAATTATGGCAAGGGTGGTTTAGGTTGGACATTAGGAAAAATTCCTAACTGTCAGGATGATTAACCACTGGAATAAATTGCTGAGGAAGATTGTGCAATCTTCATCTTTGAAAGTTTTTAAGAGCAGATTAGACAAACACCTGTCAGGGATAGTTTAAGATGATAATTGGTCCTGCCAGGAGTGCAGCGGACTAGACTCGATGACCTCTCATGGCTCCTTCCAGTTTCTATGTTCCTTTCTCTACTTTACAGAGAACAGTAAAGAGGCAAAATGCAGCAGGGAAAACCACATTTATTAGGATGTGCCAGGTCTCTATCCTCTTGATCTCATCAATATATAATATATGGGGAAATCTTTCCTAGCAGAGTGTTCTTATTGGATAGTGGAATAGTTTCCCCAAAGCAGGGCTGGAAGTTCCATTGCTTGGTTTATTGACTAGTGGAATGGACAAGTCACTAGCAAGTACACTGTAGGGAGCAGCTCTGGATTCATGGAGGATAGAATAGATCACCTAGCCAGTCCCTTCAATATCTAGCATCCTATGATTCTATTGATTGCAATATTGAAAAGCTAGTGCTGGAGGAAGGAGCAGAGAGATAAAATCAACCACTTCTGGAAACGAAAAATTTGTCACTTACAGAATAAGGGGCACTGGGAAAGAATAATTCCTTAAAGTATCTCCTTAAAACTCTCATTCTCTGAACCTAATGCACTCTAGTCTTCCTCTTATAAAAATAGTATGTTTTATCTTTTGAATTATGGAACCCTTAAGATGTGTGCATCACTAGCCACAGTTACCTACAGTGTTGCTAAAACATGCAGTCCCTCCTCCTTTCTCCCTACAGTATTACATTCCCTACTCCTGTCACATCTTCACAGATTTCCAAGCCTGGAAATCCACATTAGGCTATAAACTCTTAGTTGATGGTCATTCGTTGCTTGTTTGTAAAGTGGTAGGTGCAGTGTGCTTACGATACACTTATGGCATAGTTAATAACTGAGGTCTAGAAAAATAGCAAAGCAGAGGTGAACAGATCTGTCCATCACATGAGAAAAGTGAGGTTTATGTGAACCAAGGCAAGCTTTCTTTTGTTCAGGTTTATCATGAAGAACATGACTAAATTCCAGCCTCAAGGACAACTGACTCATGAATTGACCTTGGGTTGAAATTTGTTACTTTGGCAGCCAAGTGATAGTTTTCCACCTGTGAAAGCTAACTTTTGCTTTTGCCAAAAATTGAGGTCAAAATGAAAAATGTTTTCCTTCTTTCTTCCCTTCCTTCCCTCCCACTATGACCACGTAACATTCCACATTTCATCAGCTGCTTCAGTGAAGATCTTGTAGCAAACTGCTTGGGGTGGGAAGTGGCAGCACAGGGGGAGTGTGAAGCTCAAAAAATATTTCTCTGAACCAAACCCAAAGTTTATCCACACCTCAGAATTGAATCTTCGGTTAGAAATAATGTTAGAAGCTTTGTTGTGAGACTGGTGACACTTCTTTCTTCTAGATAAGCTGGGAAGAGCTTTCTCTTCACGTTAGCAGTCTTTGTTTTGAACCCTGCTATTGCAGAACCACATGAAAACAAGTCAACTAACATGAAATGAACAACTGTGAGAACCCCCTCAAAGATTCAGTATGAGTTCTGTTTTATGTGGATAAAAGCTGGGGGGGGGGGGGGGGGGGCATTTTCCTGAGAAGGCTCACCAGTCCTTAATATGCACTACGTTTGATCCAAAGTACAGCACTGTGCAGTGTGTATCAGGGTGAAAGAATGCATGGAAGCCAGATGTTCTCAAATATCCATACAAGAATATGGAAGAAACACCTGCACAGCATAACTAAAGACCACCACTAGTGAAGAAATAGGATATTTTACCTATCCCAATGTACTTGACTACTTATTGAATTGCTCTCTTTAATTTTAATTTTCTGCAAGATGTAGGCAGATTGATTTTTCTTTTTGCCCACTATTCTGGGTCCATTTTGCTTTTAAAATAAATGAATAAGTTCTCAGGTCAATTCAGTGAATAGCTTACTAATGCTTCATGACCAAATTGCCTTCTCTTATTGTCCCTATGTGTTTACACTTTACAGTCCTGATTACAGTACAAATAATGTTTCATGCTCTTGAATATGGAGACTGTGTCCATAGGATGTTTCACACATTGCCTTAACTTGTTATTAACTGCAACTTACATTAATTCAGGAATATCTGAAAATCTGTATTCCTTGCAGAGTTCTTTCACCTGGGGCTTATCTGCAGCTTGCATATGAAATGGAATATAGAAATCTTAAACTGTATCCTGCAGCTGAACTCCATGAAGTTCAAATTGTGTGTGATACTGGGTTAGATGTTCAGCTTGTATAAATGGGCATTTCTTTACTGGCCTCAATAGAGCTATGTTGATTTACCCCAGCTGAATAATCTTGGCCATTGTTGACTGTTTAAAATGAAAATCACTTGATGTCAAATCCTCTACCAATTCTTTCCTTCCTCTCTGCTCCAAGTGTGCTTACAAATAATAATAAAACTTTTTTTCTCTGTAAGAAGCTGTTAAATAAGCTACTAATATAACCCCAAGGATTTGCAATTAAGCAAAAGGAAAGAATTTAGTGATTGAGACCCAAAAAAAGGATATTTTTCTATTTTTTTAGATGAATAAATCATCTTTCTATTTGCTGACAGGTTAAAGTGCTTTTTTCCTATAATACAAATTTCTTAGTTTGTCAACTTGTTCAACAGATTCATGAATGGTGATGACCAATTTTCAAGGGTATAGATTGGAACCCTATATTAAGCATGTGTGTGGTATGTTTTAGTAACAATTTAATAAAGGGTTAAGAATTTATTGTATTTTAAAACATTACGACAAAATTGGTTGACCCCAGTTGTGTTTCACTGATTGTTGAGCTGGCTTGTGATATTCACTTGTGTGGGATGAAGGGGTGAGATGAAATTCTATATCAGAAGGGGTTCCTCAAAACACTCTGAACACATTTTTAATTAAAAATAAAAAAAATCCAGACACAAAAGTTGAGTGCAATAATATCTTTTATTGGACCAACTTCACCCATCTTGTGTCTCTCATCTCCTGGGACATACATGGATACAACACTATGCTTTTAAAAAAAAAAACAGGGTTTTTTTGTTTTGTTTTGTTTTGTTTTTTTTAATAAATAGGGAGAAGGGAAGACTTCAGCCAGCTTTTTCTTCCCTCTCCCCCTTTCTTTAGTAGCAAAGGGAAGGGAAAGCAACACAGGAGAAATGTGAAACATTTTGAAAACCTAACCCTTTTCTTCCACACTTCCACAAATTGAGTAGATGAAAAATGATCCCTGTAAACCTGCTGAACAACAATTATGTGGACATTTTCTGCAATCTTCTCCCCTCATACCTCCTTTTGCTCCAACTCTCTCCATGGTAACACCTTCCCAGTTAGTGTCAGGAAATGTTGCTCTCGCAGCACTTCCTCCCACCTCCCCGTGTGTGAGGATTCCTTGCGGTTTGGGGTCAGAGCCCACGTCTGGAGGGAGTGGACACACTCAATAGATAGACTTCCAGATCAAATAAAACCACCTCCAAAAAAAGAGTGCAGCAATGTGTTTACAGGACTGCATTTCCTATCAGCACAGTGCAACGGAGATGGCACACTAAGGGGAAGTTACAAAGTTGATGGGAGTTGCACAAGCTTCTCTGCGTAGCTTGCGTAACTCCTATTGACTGCCACTGAATTTTGCCAGCAATGTGGACCAGGCCTAATTCCTGCAGAGTCCCCCATCTGTGGGATTCCGCTGAACAGCCACAAGAAGACTTAGTCAGTGGCAGGATTGTGCTGTTGAGTGAGAGTGAAGGATGAAGGGAATAGGGAAAGTGGCAGAGCCTTCCATTCTGAGTGAACCTTTACCACTGTATCTTGTGGGTTAGTAAATGGAAAGGTGGCCCTTTCAAGCCAGTTCTGGGTGCCCCAGCCCTTTTTATGGCATGTGGCTTAAAAACCACAGGGAAGGGAATGTTAATTTTCTGCTGACTCCTGTCTGCTGTTACAAAGTCTTCTGTGGGAGGGATCAATCTGCCTGGCTTTTGATTATTTTTGGGGGGCTGGCAGGGGAGAATTGTCAGTTTGGGTTAATTTCTTGTTGAAGTATCTAGAGAAGCAGCTGTGCAGAGGCTCCATCATGGCTGTTGCAAGTTGGAAGACTTTGTTTCTCAGTCTCAAGTCTATTTCCCATAACTCACAGCTCATTTATTTGAACTACAGGCTGTATTCAGGGATTTCCCCCTAAATGCCCGTTGTAGAATACGGTAACTATCCAAAGCCTGTTCCAGCTTTCATCGTAACAGCAGCTTGGTGGTGGGAGCCAATGCCAGACTTTATGAAAAATCTGTCATTTTTAAAGAAAAAACTTTCCTTCCTGATAGGAGCAGAGTATCAAAGTTTTAAAAATTTGGCTCTGATCAGAATGTCTGAAAGAGTGACTTTTCTGTAAAGCCCACTTTTCCCCAAACCACCACAACTTCAAAGACCGTGCAGCCCAGATTGAAGAGAACGGTATGTTGTTCAGAAAGCTGTGACAAGCTTTAAGATACAGCATCCTTCCAAAGTCTGTAGTGTATTAATAGTCATTTGAAGTCTGATCCAACTCCCATTACAGTCAATGGAAACACTCCCATTGCTTTCCGTGGGAGTTGCCTTGGGCCAACGTAAGGGAAGAAGTAGTAGGAAAGAGGTTAAATGTTGAAGATAGCTTTTGCCTTTTCACAGGTTTATAGCTTGGAATCTGGACAAAATAAGACTATATGAATTCCCATCAATAGTCCAAGTCAGATCTGGTATGCTACCTCCAGCAGCAGCCAAATCTCATGATGAGAGTTAGCAATCCCATAACACCTGACCAATCAGGCAATATTGTTCAGCTGAGTGCATGCGGGTCCTGACTTAAATTCTAGTACTATACATGATAAAGATTTATGGTAATAGTCTATAACCAGAGCCATGCACAAGTCCCACTGGGGGATTTTTCGTAGCAAATATGAACTCTCCTTAGGATTACTTTTCAGGAATATTTAACAACTGTAAAATGTGGCAGCAGTGGTTTTGCTAACAGAACATATTTTCACAAAATAAACTGGAGGCGCTCTCCCCTGGTCCACTCTTGGGAATCTTACTGTAATCAATGGAATAATTCCTGAAGTTGGTGGCTACGGATGAGTTACCCAGGCTGAAGTTTTCAGGCAAGTGATTTGTCATGAACGCTAACTGGTTACTGAGGACAAGGTGTGAAGCAGGATGGAGAGAGACTGATGAATAAACAAGCAAAAGGGGGAAGCCTGCATCATTCATTGCTGCTAGTCAGCTCTCCATCATGTTTAAGATTCTGTTGAGTGAGGCAGCTACAAGTAAGAGTTGGATGCACCTGTGCTGGTGAGAACAAGCCAAGCAAGACGCCAATATGTTTTCAGTGTCAATAGGAAAACCTGGATAAAAGTGACTGTAGACAATAATCCACATGTTACTTACTGAAATCAAGCCTGTTTTGTTCTGATCTTAATCTCAATCTCTAATTCCCACTTCTAAACTTTTTGCTTCATTCAACCATCTGTGAGATGGCTTTCCACACTGTGACTGAGTGCCTGCCTGTGTGTAAAAAGCATCTAGTATAACCCTGCTCCTTGGGCTCTATTATTTTACTTTTTTTTTTTTTTTTTTTTAATAGTTGTCCATCACAACCTATATGGTTGTACTAAATCTTGTCACAGTCAGAAACGTCATTAGCCAGTCAGGGTCCTCTCTTTTACAATGCCATATGATAAACATTAAATACATAATTGCTATACAAAAATTTAAATGTTGGGCACAAAGCCTGTCTTTAAATCAAGATACTTTGAAGCAGAGTGCTGTGATTGGAACATACTAAAAATCAAGTTATGTACTATGACTTGGTTCAAATTCTCTCTCAGAAAATATGATATACATAGAAATCTTGCAAGGATAAATTGGGATTTCCACCTTATTTTTGCACAGAACTTAACTGAGAATTGAGTGGGGCTATCTTGACAATTCTGTGTCAGTGTCCTTTTATCTGCAGAGATTTTGATGAACCATAGTCTTTCCCATTCCAGTATCTTTTTTAATTTATTAACAAATTATGTCAATCCTGAGCTGACTGGCAGATAGCCCTTCACTTATGTGACTTTTGCATATAAGAAACAAGAACAAAAATAACTCGAGTATAGTGGAAAACACCATATTTTTTCTTTGTACTATACCTTTTTTAGATTGTGTGGCATTTGAGCCACTTCTATTCATAGAGATCAATAAAGAGAGTCATAGGAGACTATATGAACTCTCATGGACACTTCTGTGTATATTTTAATCTATATCAACATTGCTCTCTGTTTGCTTTTATATATAAATAATCATGACAATTTCAGTACCTAATTAAATCATAAAAGTTCTAATTTGGCTTGAGATGATACTGAAGGCTTTATATTTTTAAGCAAGGTTTACTGAGGATCCCTCATTCTAGTTGGACACACAAAAACATAGGGCTGGAAGGGATGTCAAGTTCATCAAGTCAATCCTACTCATCGCACCCCCTTGTTGAGGCAGGATTAGGTACATCTAAACCATCCCTGACAAGAGTTTTTCTAACCTGGTTTTTAAAAACCTCCAATGGTGAGGATTCCCCCATCTGTCTAAGAAATCTATTCCAGTGTTTAACTAGCCTTAAAGTTAGAAAGGTTTCCTAATATCCAACTGCCATCTCCTTTGCTGCAAACTAAGCCAATTACTTATTGTCCTACTCTCAGTGGCCTTAGAGAATAATTGATCTCCATCCTCTTGATAACAATCTTTACATGTTAGAAGAGGACTATCATGTGCCTCGTCAGCCTTTGCTTCTCTAGACTAAACATGCCCACTGGTTTCAAAACCTCTCCTCATAGATCACGGTTTCTAACCCTCTTAACATTTTTGTTGTACTCTGAACTCTCTCTGATTTGTTAATCTCTCTTGAAGTGTTGCACCCACTATGGGGCGCAGTGCTCCCAGCTGAGACTTCATTAGTGCTGAGTAGAGCAGGACAGTTGCTTCCAATGCCTTACATGCAGCACCTCATATGACATTGCTTTTGTCACAACAGCATCACACTGGCTTGTACTCAATTTATGATCCATTATAAGCCTGGATTACAAGCCTTAAATATTTAGTCTCCCTACTTTCATCCATTTCAATTCACCCTGTTCTTTTCTTGCATGATATTTCCACAAGGAGGAGAACTTGTAATGAGAACATGAATACAATGAGACTTTATGTTGTTTGGTAGCCACCAAAATCTTGCAAGACAAGGAAATTTTTGGTTAGACTTTAGAAGTTCTCCTTCTCATAGAAGGACCAAGTAAGGGGGGTGAGGAGGGAATATATGAATGTGAGGAGACTAAACAATTATGACTTGTAAATGGTCCGTCCAGGTCTGGCTTCCTGAAGTAGCTGGACAGTTCCAAAATACCTATGAAAAGGTCCCAGGTCCTGGGTGAATCTTAATTGGTTCTAGGCCTTTGTTTCTTCTCATGGTTTAAAAGATTCTTGAAATATATCCTCTGTAAATAAATATGCAGGATGCTTGTCAGCTATATTTGTTTTGTGCTGGCATTTTATCATAGAAAATGTTCAGGATATGTAGTTTATGATTATTGTGAAGAACAGGAACTAATCAAGATAAATAGCTGCAATGACAGTCTTGTTCCATTTGTAATATACTTTTTAATGCTACTAGTCTTTATTTCAGCTATAATTCTGCTAAATAACCTCAGCAAAGATAAGAAATTTTCTTGTAAAAATACCCAAGGAAATTTTATTAAAGAGTTAAGAGTAATCTGTGATTATTGCATAAAGGTTGGTTGGACATCACAGATGTGATAATGTCATATAGATTTAGACCACCATGTCAACATTAAAATATTACTCTCGGAATAATGGAAAAATTGCCAACTTCTCACCATGGCTTTTGATTTATGGGCAGTTTCTCAGAGATGGATAAATTTATTTTGCTGTGTTACCTGGAATAAATGATGGATAGTTTAAAAAAACAACCAAACAAAAAACTCTTATCTTTGGATCCACTGCAAATGAGATCATTTTAAAGTGACTTGTTGAGGATTTTCATGCATGATGGGAAGGTAATTAAAAATGGCCAGTTATTCTGGCATCATGATTACTGGAGAGGCTAATAGCTTCAGATAATGTTTCTTTAATATTTCAATATAGGTTTTTTTGCACTGTTCATGCAGGAGTGTTAACTAGCCTTGTAATGACATTTCAAATTCCCCATCTATTACTCACCAATGGAAAATAGTTTTTGAATTCACTATTGGTACTAACATGACCAACTCATTCTTGAACCTATGTTGGATTTGGGGTATAACCCTAATCTCATTAAATTCAAAACAAGTTTTGTTATTACTTCATTGGGACCAGGTATTGGTCCTTAAACACTGTGACAAATAACTTTTTATGCTTTAAAAGAAAAATCATAGCAAACAAAATACTTCTAAAGCTGGTCAAAGGGTGGTGACGACTTTTATGTTATGTGCTTGCTAGTGGAGGGTTGCAGACAACATAATTAAAGGCTTCCCATGAGCTAATTGACCTGCAGTTAGGTGGTCAAGTGTAACCTTCGGGTGGGCTAAAATTAATTCAATTGCCCTTCTCCAGTGCCTCAAAGAAATAAACCCCAATCCCTGTGGAGAAAGCAGCTGGAGACCCAGGATCCAGTCTGTATGGGACTCACAGCAAAGATTGCTCAGAGTTACCACCCCACATTAAAATACTACTAAAAACAAACATAACAATGAACTTTATTAACTACTAACTAAATGAACCTTATCCTGAGAAAACAAAATATGATTTACCATGAACAATCCCTACAGGAACCCCCGCATGAAAGATACCCAAGAGTCCCAAAGTCCAGGTGTTCACCCAACTCTCAACTACAGTCTTTGTTTCAGTGTAGAGGCTTGAGTGGCAAGAAATAGCTGTCCTCTTCATTCTTTGCAGGAATCTTCTGTAGAATTCCATGCAGGCTCTTCCTTCTCCTTTGCAACCTGCCCTCAGTCCCATATGCATGTCTGCAAAATCTGTTGCAGATGACTCCATGGAAGGGAGAAAACATCTTGTTCACTCCTGGCTCAGCTTCTCTCCTGAAAACTGAGCACATGGGCTCTTCTCAGCAGCTCTAGCCTTCTGTCTGCACAGACTGCTGCTCTCATGTCATCTGACTGACCATAGCACATCACACCAGCCGGGTACCCTGTGGAGCATGCTCAAAATTGCTACCACTGGCTGCTTCTAGAAGTTTCTAGTTGTGGGTAACTAATCTGCCCAGCAACCGTAACCGACCCTCGGCAGATCTCTTAAAGAGAGAGCCCTTTTTAGGCATATAGGTTACACAAGCACGTTGTAGCTTGTTGGCTGAGTGCGCTGTACTTGTCACGGGCTCTTGCATCCCTCCATTTTTCCCCTGACAAGCACACTGTACGCCACCCTCACATCCCCCTCTTTTTCAGGGGCTCTCTTCAACTCCTCTTTTTTTCTTGTTGTCTGGGGGATAAGTCAGTCAGGGAGCCAATATATTAATTATGTTAGGAGGACAAGCAGAGCTGAGAGGGTTTTATGCTGAGTGCCATCAGTGAGTTGTGGCTGTGCTAAAGAGCTCACAAGGAGTTTGTGTGTCTGTCTTCCATTTCCCCCCACTTGGATTTCTTCTGACTGCCCCCTCTCCCCGGATTAATAGGGTTCTGTCCATTAATATCTAGAACATTCCTTGAATGACCTGATGCAGCAGTCAAAAGTTATTGCGTTCTATAGAGACACAAAGCAGTTGAGTTGAGTGTGAAGCCTCCTCTAGTTTTTAGGCAATAATTTAAAACCTCCTTTTAACCTTTCAACAACTTGTGAGTGAAGGGGAGAAGGAATTTGGCAATGGGGAGACTGCAAGCTGCCAGGCTTCATTTGACAAAGCTATTGTTCACTTTATTCCTAAATTCCTCCCTCCCTCTGTTGGCTTCTCTTTCTGCCTCAATGTTTTCCCATTGCCAACCAGACAGCCTAATCCAAATCTTAAACCCGGGAGCCCCTTTTCAGAGGCCTGGTGCAGGTGAGTAGTGCAATTTACACAGCAGGAAGAGGTCACTTGCAACTTTCTGGAGAGAGAACCAAGAGCAGGCATTGGTTTCCATCTGGCACCTCCTTACTCATTACCAGTTACCTCTGCTAGAGCAACAAGCAAACCAGACTTCACGTATTTTCCTCCCTGGTCACTTCTTAAGTTTTTTAGGGGTTTTTAAAAAAATAATTTAGATGTAGAGCAGCTTCTGAATGTGGTGTTTAAAAGGTGTGCTGGTCTAGACAGACAAAATATCTATAAAATTTTATAGTACTGAAACTGCTGGAAAAGACCTCTTTCTGTAGTTGTATTTTGAACTTGATACTGTTTTATTTTAGCCTTATTTTCTCATCTGTGATGTCAAGGGCAGAATATCAAAGGCGGGTATCAAGACTAAACAACTCTGTACTTGTCCTTCCAGCAGTGTCTTTTCTCTGACTTGACATTCCTCTCTTTCCTTCCTTTTCTATCTGTCTCTGCTCCAACTTCAGCTTGTTCTCTCTTACCTGAATCATTCTTGTAGTATTTCAAGCTGTACAGGAACCGTCAATCAGTGTGTGCTTTACATGGGTATGACTCCCTTTTGTAGCTTTCTGAAATGTAAACTGTTGCATATGTCCTTGCACATTTTCCTCAAGAAGAGCAGAGAGAACCTGGCCCTGAACTGTAGATGTATGCATATAAATAGTTGGGTTTGTGATAACTGGGAGAATCACATGGTCAATTCCTGTTGTCTGTGAAGAAGGCAGACCCCTTGAGACATCTAGACAGATTTATATGCAGTACTGAGGAGGAGCTGGTGACCCTTGTCCATGTAAGTATCAGTGATCTAGGGAAGGTAGGAGGGAGGTCCCAGAAGCCAAATTCAGCCTGCTAGTTAGGAGATTATAGCCCAAGACTTCAACAGTAGCATTCTCTGAAATGTTTCCAGTTCACAGGGCCAGTTACAGGAAGAACTGCAGCGACTCAATGTGTGGGTAAGACAATAGCATTGGCAGGAGGGGTTTAGATTTATTAGGAACCAGGGGAAAAATTGGGGGGAAATGAGTAGCTTATACAAGAAGAATGTGCTCCAGATTGTTGGCAAGTAAAACTGATAAGGTCTTAAATTAAGGGCTTGAGGAAAGCTGACAAGTGCAGAGGAGCAGATGCTTTTGACAAAGAGGTGGCTAGAGGAAAAAAGCATCCTCCTAAAAACTGGAAGTCAAATCCTATCAAAGAAAACAGAAAGGAGCAAAAACACTAACAAGTCCAGTGTAAAAGGTGCTCTTCAAATTCTTTTTGGCTTGCCTATCAAAAACATTTTGCTGTTTTAGTATATCAGAAGCAGGAAGTCTGCCAAACAGTCAATGGGGCTGAGGGATGATCAAGGTGCTTGCAGTACCTCATGGGAGCAAAACCTTGTGACAGGAGGAATGGGATGATGGCTTCAACCTCCCGTGATGCAGATTTCTCTCCTTCCCTCCATCCCCCAGTTTCAACAGCAAATAAGCCATACTTTATCATGCCTTTTTCAACATCTTGGCTCAGCTGCACATATGCCATAACCCAAGAAGCAAGGACCTCATTCTGCTGTGCATTCTTGTTGTGAGCATTACAAACATCTTGTGCCTTCCCCTTCAATATTTCCAGAACCAAGACAGGACCTGCCATGCAGAATGTTGTGATGTCTGTCAAACAACCCTGCTGCAAGTCATAGAATGAAACAATTCAGAAAGCGGCAATCAGGAACTTTCTTTCCACGTTGCAAAATAACCATTGATGTTGAAATGCCAGTAGTGATCCTGGGAGAGCCAGTATTCCCCTTGGGTCATGAAGCTGTATACCAGCCCCCCTGGACAGCAGTAAGGAGTAGTTCAACAATAGGCTGAGCAAGTGAAGAATGATGATGTAATGTGCCTTTGGTTGTTTAAAGGGTCATTGGCACAGTTTGCTAAGTAAATTAGAGCTCAATGAAAGCAATATCCCAGTTGTTATCATTGCATGCTCCATAATATCTCTGAAGCACAGAGAGAGACGTTTACACGGGGTGGGGCATGGATGCAGGTTGGCAGCTAATTTTGAGCAGCCAGATTCCAGGGCAGTAAGAAGAGCCCAGCAAGGAGCTCTGTGTCTCCGAGGCCTTGAAGACCCATTTCGGTAATGAGCCACAGTAACATGCTCTGCTTATGCTCTCATGTACTATCCCCTCTGTTGCATCAGTTTCACTGCACTTCATCTCCCCCTAAACTTGGTGCTTGGGAGGCTCTCCCCAGAAACCACTGTAATACAAGTTCATGCTTATTCATCCAAGGGGCTCATGTGGCTAGAAACAAATGCTTCCTCCTCACAAGAATATAAATTGGAGCAGAAGAGAACAACAAACCATATTACTCGTGTATACGAATACATCTTATTTCACTGGGTTTTTTTAAAATCTAAAATATATTCCAAGTATCCAATTCACATACATGAAGGTTTTTAAAATAATAATGTAGTGGAGATTATATAATATTTCTTTCCTCAGAGACTTGAGTTTCCTTTTAATATCAGAGACTCATAATGTTTAGGATTCACTTAGGCTGAGGCCCAATTCTGCAAACTCTACGCATATGTTTAGCATGAGGTATGTGAGTAGTTTGATTGAATCCAGTAGGGCAATTCACATGCTTAAAGTGATCAGGGCCTAAATAGATCCTGAACCTAAATTTCATAATAGGAGTTGTTAGTAGTTTTGTGCAAAAATAAAATTAAAAATCCAAATCCTAGGATGCTTTCCTGGATAAACTTGGCCATGATCATGAAAGATTTGCTAAGGGCATAGCCCTTAATGAAAAATGCCTTAAAATGTGTTGGTGGGAAACGGCTTTGATTTGAACAAGACATGGAAGTTTGAAAATCAGTATTTACACCTGTGCTATATCTAGGATGTATTTAGCACATTTTTATCCATGGTCCAAGTGAAGCAAGGGTGCATGGTATGCATTTTCAAAGGCATAAAAGAGGATTAGGAAGCCAATGACCACTGAAATTGAATGGAAGTTACACACTTAATTCTCCTTTGTGCCACTGGAAAAAGTTCCCCCATGTGCATTTCCTAAAGTCATCAGTGTTGCACAATAACATGATCTGAGGATTCATGTAGGTGCTAATAGCCCTCAGAAGCTACAAAACAGAGTTGATAAGTCAAGTTTTATAAAAGACACTTTGCACTTTTTTTAAAAAATCCCATTTTTAAAATGTTAGTTTTGGATTATGGTTAAATGAAAGCTGAAAACTGTTCTGGTTTTGATAACAATGTTTTTGATTTCAGTGTTTTCAATTGAGAGAATATCATCTAAGTCTACTTCAAAGCACCCTTTCTGTGCAAGAGGATAGGCACGAAGTATACTTTCTCCTATGGAGGTCGAACACAAGAAAGGAAAGTCACTGGCGAAGCCACTGAGCATATGGCATATCTATGGGTGAGAGGGATGGGGGAGCCCTAGAGAGAGATTGGAGGGGGAAGGGTTAAGCAGAAGAAGGATTAGTCTTCTTTCATACTGATCCCCTAACATTGGAAGTGTCTGAAATAATGGAGGTGAGGTTACACTATCTAAAAATTCACCAAGTGTTTAATGTGACAATACCTCTCACATAGCAGCGCCTGGCTCCCCTCAAACTGGCAACAGGCAGCATCACCCACCCAAGAACAGGTTTTTGTTCATATTCCCCAAAGCCAATTTCTCTCAAACCACAATCACCTAAAACCGAGCCAATGGGGGAGGGAAAGCATAACATATACATGCTAATCAATAGGGAGCATGGGGGGAGTAGGGTTTTTTGTAGCTTTTGTTTATTGTTTTGCTGGCCCCCCTTGTAAGGTGAACAAGGAAAAAGGCCCTGCTGTGGACTTCAGCAGTTGTGTCCCAGCGAGTCATTCCCTGCATAAGTTACTAATTGCAGATCTCTGGGTTTCTCTTCACCCTGCTCCCAGGATCCGCACCTGTTATTGGCCATGTCTGCTATAACTTTTTCATTTCCTATGTATTGCACCACATGGTGATGACAGAATTCAGATATTACTGAACATACTATTGGCTTATGCAGTGTTATACTCACCCTGAGTGCCTGTATGAAAGCTGAGCAAACAGTCCTTGGTGGGAAAACTTGCCCAATGCATTTAGCCGCCTCTTTACTTCCAGAGTACTTGCTAGGAAATTGCAATGACTTCACCATTATTTGTTTTAATATATGCAACAAAAGCTTCACTTTTTTGCTCCAGGGATTGCTTTTGAAGACTTTGCTCCATGTTTTCACTGTGAAGAATCTGAGCTTTATTGAATGACTGCAATTTGTCATATGGGTCCATGACGTGTCTGTTGCTTGACTGGGAAAGTATAGCTCTCTTATGGTTGGGAGAAGGGCTGGAAGTCTCTGAGGCTTTTGCCTGCTTGGCATGAAACATCAGTTTTCAAGAAGTAGCAGCAAACAGAATTAAGGTGGTAGTGTTGGGTATTTTTGCTTTGTTTGTTTGTTTTTAAATATCTTCTAGGGAACAAAGAACAAATATCTTCTAGGGAACATTTTAAAAATAGGTCACCATAAGACTTATTGGCTCAGAGTGTCAATGTGGAGACATAAAATTAAACTCTGCAAAGATAGGGTTGTATTCTGGTCTGGGTTGCTTAACTTCCTCTGTGCTAGGACACTGGCAAAGGGATTTTGAAAATCCTCTATCCCTGCTGTACAAACACTCTCCCCCATCCATATAGCACATAGCATCTTCACTGTAAATATTTGAAAACAAAGGGGCAGAAAGCTCAGCTGGGGTGAATTACCCTGGCTCCAAAGCAGTCAGTTGAACTAGAATAACTTACACTAGCGGAGGATCTACCCCAAGAGATTTAAAATTCATTCTTTAATAAATGTTCATCAAAGCTATGCAGAAGAGGCAGAAGCGCAGCTGAATCTAACTGCTTTTTGTATAATGCAAATATCATTAGGGAAATCTTCTTGTGCAATTCACATGGCTCTACAGTTGGGATGATGCTTTCTTCCTCTCTTTCTTTATTTTATAATGTGGTTGTAGCTTGAGGAAAGCCCCATTGTGCTTGGGACTGTATAAATACATAGCAAGAGAGAGTCCTTGACTCAAAGGCTACATCTACACTTGCAAGTTAGGTCGACTTAAGGAGGCTTAAGTCAACCTAACTTAGTCACTGTCCACACCAGGCTTTCATTAAGTCTACTTAAGAAATTCCTTAAGTCAACTTAGTCAGAGCTTAGGTCGACTTAATAAGAACCACCGGTTAGGTCAACCTGACCCTTAGGTCGACTCCTTAGGTTGACCTAAGCACAGTGTGGACGCTTAAGTTCACTTTATTAGGTCAACCTAAGGGCAATTAGGTCGACTTACTAAGTCCCCGTTCAGGGAAACCACTTTGTTAAGTTGACCTAACTTTGGGAGTGTAGACATAACTAAAGAGTTTACCTTCTAAATGGAGACAATAGACAGAGTGGGAAAGGAAGCAGAGGCATAGAGTGGTAAAGTGACCATTTTTCCCAAGGTCACGCAGCAGATCGATGACAGAGCCATATATAGAACCCAGGTCTCCTGACTCCCAGACCAGTGCCTTATCAATGTGTCAGTGGCTGGCTCATAGTATGTATATCAATAACATGTTTGGAAGGCCCTGATGGATGATTTGTATGAAAGGTGCTTTATCATATTTGC
Organism: Pelusios castaneus; assembly: GCA_007922175.1. Classification (NCBI taxonomy): domain Eukaryota; kingdom Metazoa; phylum Chordata; order Testudines; family Pelomedusidae; genus Pelusios; species Pelusios castaneus. The sequence goes on from ML685813.1 coordinate 11,490,175, forward strand.
TGTTCCTGGAAAGTTCTGTATTTTGGAGGGCTTTTTAACACTTTAAATACCCATCAAATGGCTAGACCTAGCCCTCATCTACACGTCAAGTGGTATTCAGCAGCAGTCAAAGGGAGATATGCAAATTACTTAAAATAACTTGCATGTCTCCCTTCAATTTTCAACTACCTACTTACCAGGGTGTCTTCAGTGCACTGTGTCGACAGGAAATGGCCTCCCATCTACTCAGCACTACTCCACATGAGGGAGTGGTCTTCAGGGTTCCGGTCTTTACAGACCTACTCAGTCAATCAGGCAGTTCGGTCTGATGGCCGTGAATTTGCCACCATACATGTAGATGTGCCTTGAGGTGCTTTGTGGACAAGCTGAAACAGTAGAAGAAAACTATGCACACTTAAGGCTTGTTGATTACATTACTTTTAAAATAAAAAGCTGAGCTATTAAATGCAGCCATCTTTTAACTTTTAAAAACACTTTTACCCTCACTTCTAGATTTCTTTTTAAATCTAAGATGAGAGAACTTTATTTGGTGTTGAAAATGAAATGTAAATGGATGAGAAAAGGTTGGCCTCCAAATAAGGTGAGCATCTTTTAACAAATGGAAGGCTACCTCTTTAATAAACTCATGTAAATGTTCTGGATTTTCGCCCTCTCCCACCATGGAAACTCTGCCACAACATAGTTAGACTGGCCATTGAGACAACCTTATACTTCAGCACAGTCTACAGTTCCCTCCTCATTTATAGTTAAAACAAGAAACCTTCTAAAGCTGTTCACAGACAAATTAATCTGGCTCTGTTCAGAATTTTCTCAATGAATTGCTATATGGGCTCAGAGATGAAGCCCAGCTGGTCTTCTCTCTCGAACTGTGGCCAGCACCAGGTGCAGCCAGAGAAAAGGTACAAGAAACCATAAAGCAGATAACTTATGGAATAACCACTCCATCTGTTAGAGGTTGGCTTGTGCCCTGAAATACAAGGCTGTAGAGCCCTTCCAAACTCTTCAAATCCTTACTAATACATTCCTATATATTCTCATTATCCATATAAATCACAAGTGATTAACTGAGTGGAAAAAGCTGCATCACTGTAAATGATAAACAAGTTGGAAAACACCAGAAGGCAGGATCTAAATGAAACAATTGGCTGCCCTCCCAACAGACTAGAAAAAAGTTTAGTGACTGCATAGTAGAATGTTTTATCTTCCAATGAGTCTAATATTTGCTGAAACATATAATGTATAGCAATGGAGTGGGGAGATGGAGTTGCTACTCGATTTACAGAGGCAAAAGTAAAGTGTTTTTACAAGGGATTAAAAAAGCTACATATTTCCGTTTATTGTCAAAAAATCTAGATGTGATTGCAGTATTCTAGATTGTGCCACTTTAGGTCAGATGAAAGTTCATTACTGCAACTCTGCTACTGTATTTATTATTACTAGAAACACACAAATCAATGTGCCTAGCAGCTGTTTTAATCATTCTCCAAAGTGTTGCTAAAAGAGTGCTGCTGTCCTTGAAATTTCTAAGATTGGCTAATAGTAAAATATGGGAGAAGTGATAAAGTTACTACATTCGTCAGTCATCCACCCCAAAACATTTGCAACTGATTATATATTTCAAGAGCTGGCCCAGAGTCATGAGGTTCCTTGTAAGCAACTTGCTGTTGTGTGCCAAGTGGAAGAAAAGTAGAAGGTATTTCTGAAAAATGTGCTCCAAAAATTACTTTGTTATAACAAAAAAAAAAAATGGAGAGTGGTAGTCAATTTGGTTTTGACTAGTAATAAGTTATCCAAGGAAGACCGCAACATTGCAATCTCAAAATTGCAATAAGTAAAATAAAATATTTTACTGTCTACTGGATGTTGTTAAATACTCTGGGTTGTTTCTTCCTGTTCTTGTCAGAATATTTATCATGAGAATGAGGTGCCAGAATCTGAATGCTTATCCTAGGAGAGAAAAGAGTCAACATTTGTTGCAAAAGTTGACACAAATAGGAGTCTTTGAGGCAGTTTCTCATCTTCTGTCTTTCTCCCTTTTGTGATTCCAGTCTGGTATGTTTGTGGTCTTGCTGTCCAGACAGCGGGTGTCTTCCACCCCTCTTTGCTGATAGTACTGTTGCTCTCTTTCCAAAATGCCAGATTATGCCCCCTAAATCCTATATAGTGCTATGTTCACTTCAGTTCTTACCCATTGGATTTCCAGCATCTGACTTCTTGGCTAAACCAGCCAAACCATGAAGGGAAAATGCTTTCACAGATTTCTGTCGTCTTTGCGCTTCTGGCCAAATTCAATGGTGGCTTATACCGCCATTTAAGTTGTTGATTGGTGCATGGTTAGCTGGTGCAGTTCTCCCAGGGAGGGACATGCTTTTCCCATCACTGATCACTGCTTTCAGCACATTCTGATTTGGATGTTCAGACAGCAATCTATAAAATCACTGCAAGGGCGTTCTTTTGCAAGTCAGTCATTTCATAACTTATATAGACTGAAACTGTATTAAAGATGGGTCTCAGAGTGATAACTATTCTCCTACTTTCTCTAAGGCATTTCAGTCTTATTGGTAGATGTCAGGAAACAGACGCACTACAATCTTCTTGTTTGAATAAGATGACTCAATGCTTGGTTGATAGGTTCTAGTTTACTTAGGAAACTAACATCTGCCTTTGCTTTTTGACCACCTGAAATCCTGGCTGTATTTTTAAGACACTTTCTGTAAGGATTCTTAGGGCCTTGTTTTGAGTTTGTTATCCTTTTTGGTTTTCTAAATTAGACTGACTGACTTTTTTAAAAAGCATGTATGTTTCATTTGTGTAAATTGTGGGGGGATGAGTGGAGAGCTACAAAGTTTGTTAGCCTTAACAGTGACCAGTGCCTATATTTTTATGTGTATGTTCATATACAGGCATAGATTCACTGCTACTTTGGATACTAAACCTTTTGTTATATGCACAGTTTTCTTGGCTTATCAACCTTCCAATTTCTTTCAAATTTTGACACTACTTCCAATTCAAGCTTCTCATTTATTTTTTCATCATTCCTGTCATACGTTGATCACTTCTGTATTTGAATAAAAACAACGAGAGTCCTGTGGCACCTTAAAGACTTACAAATTTCCTCAGGCAGAAGCTTTCATGGGCTCCAACCCACTTCGTTAGATGCATCTGTGGGTCAGATGCACTTTGTCAGATGGGTGAAGTGGATTAGAGCCCATGAAAACTTATGCTCCCCCAAAATTTTAGTCTTCAAGGTGCCACAGGACTCTCGTTGCTTTTGCTGTACACAGACTAACACGGCTACCCCTCTGTATTTGAATAGTTGCACTAGTTGCCAGTAAGGTGAAAAAGGCATTTAACATGTTGTGGGTATGTTAATCTATAACATTTTAAGAAACTAGTGGGATTTGATCCAAATGCACAAACTTTCTCATACCTTCAGCTCTTATTTAGACCTATCTTTGCTTCATTCACCTCTTCTTCTGAAAGCATTTGCCACACATCATGTTTTGGCTTACCTTACTCCATTTGACAAAATCTTTACATATAGGTATACTATGGTTCCTGTTGCTAGCTTTTAAATAACTTATTTTCAGAAAGAACAAAATAAAACAAGACTTTAAAACATGGGAGAAAATGCAGAGGACAAGGAAGGAATCTTGAGCAGGGAGAAAGGGAATTAGTACTACAGTGACAGACATCTAGGAGGTTTAAATCCAAGCATGTGAGCTCATCCTCACGATACAAACAGAGCTTCCATGAAGCCAAGTATTCGGACTCTTCCGAATTACATCTGAAGTCCTGTGTGGACACCTGAGAAAAAACCTAACTGCTTTTTGTAGGGTTTTCCTCGGGTGTACAAAAATATACACAATTTCCCTTTCTCCCATTGTCACATGACAATGTAAGAATCACATACTAACACTGGATACAGAACTTTATCTGAATGAGGGAAAGTTCTCTCCTTCTGCTTTTATAGCTTCTACCTGGAACAATCCCTGCTCCATCCTGCCTGGCTTCTGGCTATGAATTTGAATAAATAATACATATATCCTCTCACACTTCTACAGCATCCTATATCCCAGTTGGCTGCTGCAGTTTGGTGGAGGGTGGGGAGGTCATTTAAAAAGGTCTGGGTGTGGATATGTAAAACCACATGCATGTATGTCTTACTCTCTTACTGTTCTAAATAATGATAAATGGATTTCATTCAATGACAGTGGAAAGAATGATATTTCTTGAAAGCTGAGATGTGGTATGTACATTGTCTTGGCTTGGGGTAGTGAATTCCATGAATATCAACATTTAGTTCTACTGCGTTAATAAGGGTTTCCTATTATTACAAACCGTATGGTAATCACTAATAGGTGTACCTTTTTTCTTGATATAAATGAAAAACCCTAGTCAGTTGTCAATTTTTTCATTCTTAATCAAGAAGAGTAAATATTTGATTAAAAAAATTCTGTTCCACGTTTGTTTTCCTTGGCAATAGGTAATATTACATTATCTGGTTTAAAAGTGACTTTAAGAGGAGGGAGGGAAAGTTTGTCCCCCTCTTGCTTTTCTGATGTATTTTTATAAAAGATCTTAAGGGCCAGGGAGATCCTGATGTATTTTTTGCATTCAAAATATTAAAGTCCAAACTTGCCTCTTTGCTGAAGGTCTCATTTGGAGGAACCAGAGAGATTGACTGGGAGCATAAGTGAAAGTGAAGAAAGGTTGGCTGTCTTCCAGATTTTTCTGGAATTGGAGGTAAATGCTAATAATCCATCTAACTTCTAATTTAATTGCAGTTTCTGACACATGACTATCTCTTAAAACAAAGGATTCACATTAATTTTTTTAGATATAGATTACTTGGTATTTTAAAGAATTTTGTCATAAAAGCAATACAACATCACATCATTGGTTTCTACCTTTTTTTTTTTTTTTTTTTTTTTTTAAACCAACACTTCCCTTTATTTCAGGATAGTGGTGTGACTACTGAGATACAAAGCCTTTCGCACCCCCAGTGTAATACTGAACTATTTCATAGTTGTTCAGTGGCATAAGTCAAAGGAGTTTGGTGGTCTTGGATTCTCTGCCTTCCCCAGACATGAAGACCTTCGTGTAAAGCTTGTCCTTTCCACCAATAGAAGCTGGTCCAACAAAGATATCCCCCCATGCACCTGGTCTCAACATCATAAGATATTTTTAGCAGCTTCCCAGGAATGAGGCAAAGATTGACCAGGCTACTTGAGCCCCACAGTCTAGGGCTGAAAATGACCTTTTGGCTCATGTATTCTGTTTCAATCCCCCATGCAGATTTATCGCATGAGCTTTTTCTTTTCTTTTCTTTTCTTTTTTAAAGTACCGTTCATCCTGATTCTTCTCCCAATGAACCAATTTCAAAACTGTCACTAACTATAGTGGAATTAGGCTCTTAAATTCTACCAGCTCTTGCCTTAGAGCAGAGCACTGTGGAAAAGAGGTGAGGTCCAAGAAGAGATTCATGAAACCCAGGTGTCACTTTGGGGTGCAATCCAGACCAGTGAGAAGTGGTCTCACCATTTGCCTTGTTACCACAGGTGCTTTAAAATGCCATTCTGCTATAGCACCATGTTTGTCTGGATGCATGTATTTGTGTCTTGTGCTTCTCAAGGGTAGATTATAGTCTCTTTCATCTTTGTTTGTGGGCTATATGGACCTTTTCCTTTTTCTTCTCGCACTGCAGCTTTCGGGTACTGAAAGTGAAGAACAAGGTTTGGAATGTGAGACAAAGGCAATCATTCTTACTAATATGGTTACAAAAAACTTGTACTAGCGGCATTCTTCTTTTCTTTATAGGGTACATAACTGAATTAGCAAGTTTTATTTTCATGCAATATACTATCCCAATGTAAGTCAGTAATTTACTATGAAATCTTTAATAATACTCCTTGTTATCCTAGGAGTCTTATAATTTAACTTTTTAAAAAAAAAATATTAAGTTGCATTTATGCCAGGCACCTTTTTCATTTTGTTTTTATTTTTTTATTTAGTCATGGTCTTAAGTGATTTGAGACTTCAGGGATTAATAACGTATCCCCCAAATCATAAAGCAAATCACAGCATACCAAATAATTTCTCCTTTGAGAATGGTGCCAAACATCTTCTGTGGTGTTCCAGTGAAATAGGACACTTGCAGCCAGTGGCTAGTAAAGTCAGCAAAAAAAGAAAGGGTCTGTGACCAAACACTTACTTTCAGAGCATAGCTGGAATTTCAGCCTTCTCCGGACAAGCCTTTGCCATTGCAATTTATTAGATGTTTTATGTAGTAGATTTTATTGAATGATTTAGGTAGTCTTGACTTGATCCTTTCCAAATGTGTGCAAAAGTATTCTGCTACATGCTGAAGTGCTTTTTATATTCTCACTTTCATGCAACCAAATCTCTATCTAGATAAAGTTACCCAAACGCTGCATATACTATTTTACTTTCAGAATTAATTTGAAAAGCCGTGTAGAACCCTATCTCTATAGCTCTTTCCAGTAGATTTTTGTATTATAAATTAGGTTGTCTTATGTTCATCAGCATTGCAAGGCGGAAGACATGTGTCTGCCATCAGGAAGAAGAGGGGTTATTGAAGCCACCAACCTGACTAAGAACTAATAAGCTCCTGAGAGTTTGAAGGTTAGGATAAAAGGAAATGGAGAATATTAAAGATGCAGGAACCACATTTTCCAGAGTATATCTTGATCCCATTGTGTATTGATCTGTAGTCCTGGATTTCATCAAACTAATACCTAATTTCAGCACAAATGGGGACAGCTTGAACCAACTACTCCACTAAAACCAGAGTGTTACTTTCCTTTAGAATTACAGTATATATGGTAAGATTTTGTTCTGTATATAAAAGATCTCTTCCACTTGAGTGATTTCTTTTTTGCCATCTGAAAAAAATCATTTTGAAGAGAGGGTAGTATTTTTTTTTAATCACTTTTGCAATAATTCTCATAGGCATACAGTTTAAATTAGTAGATACAGAATCCCTTCTGGGACCCATGTATATCTTCAAGAGCAGCCAGCACTAGATTAATGGATGCAAAAGAATGCTGCCTCAAAAGATGGGAATTTGGTGATTTATGAATATACACATATTTTGAATCATTTTAGCTAAAGTTAACTCCTAAATCATCAACTTGGTTATAACCTTGTTAAATCTAGTTTTTAGGATTTTGTTGTGCTTTTTAAATAATTGTTAAAGGACAAAAGAATGAGCTTGAATGTTAACATAAGCAATATGATGCACACACCTCGCATATGAATGTAATACCACATAACATTTAAACAAAGCAAACTAAATTACCACAAGAATTAATGCACTTTCTTCCAGTCAGTTTTTGTCTTCCTGTTATTGCCATGATCACTCATAGACCTATAAATATAACTCATCAGATACCAATTATTTGCAGACTGCTGTGATCTCCATTGTTATTTTCTGGGCTAGCACCACTGATGTCCTGTTCATTATTAAATGTACCTATAAACAAATGAGAAGACAGTCTTATAAAACTCAATTCTTTAGCTATAGGAGAGAATCCATATCTGCGGATCTGCATAGATTTGATTTGACTTGGATTCAAAGATGGAGCAGGTCTCTTGTCCAGTTCATATTCAAATAGCTTGAATTGTGATGAGAAGAGCTGTTTTCATTAGACTTTTAGCCCAAGGTTGTCAAAGCCTAACAAGAATCATTAATGTTATGAGATCTGTCATTTGGGGCCCAAATCTTGAAATAACATTTTATGTCATCTCATCCTCACTGGAATTTTGAATGTGCCCCTAAATTGAACCCCAAAGCATACCCCTACATTCAGATCCAGGCACTACCTCTATAGTCTCTGTGATAGGCGTTCACCTGATGGCTGAAGACTTGGGTTTTGTTTCTCCACTGTCACTCTAATTGAATTCTTTGGGTGTTATACCAGTCTTATGCTGTTGTAATGCAGTGGAGAGTCAGATATGTTTCATTTCCAATTCAGTACAGTTGGACTGACCCTTTAATGGTAATCCAATGATGCATGTTAGACCAGGAGGTTAAATTTCTCTAGTCAATACAATTAAATTTTAATGCACTCCTCCCCCATGTTTATCTTCTGCATAGTTAATGTGGTCAGCAGTCCCTCATCTATAGTCTGGTGGGTTTTTTGGTTATTTTCTGCTGAAGGATGGAGTAGCTTTTAGTAGATAATGGCACTAGACTGGGACTTGGGGAATGAGTTCAGTTCACAGCTTTCCCTTAGGCTTCCTGTGTGAAACTGGGCAAATCACTTGTTTACTTTATTGTTAATCTGTAACGTGGGAATATTTCCCTACCTTATATTCATGGTGAGGGGATAAATGAATGTTTGTAGGGAGAGATTAGATGGTGATGGATCAGTAAAGTAACTACATAATTCTAATGGAAAAATCCCATCTACCACTACCCAGTTCACAATGTTGTAGCTGTGTTGATCTCAGGCTATTAGAGAGACAAAGTGGGTATAGTAATATCTTTTCCTGGATCAGTTTCTGAAGAATGGTGTGAAAGCTTCTCTCTTTCACCAACAGAAGTTGGTCCTATAAAAATATTATCCACCGTGACTCTCTCTTATCCTATTTGACAGAAAAACAAAGTTGCAAAGATTTTCTTCACAAAAACTTGCTCATGCATTTTAATAAAAACATCAATTTTATTTTATTTTCAAGGTGGTATCTTCTCATCTCTACATTACCACTGACAAAAATATAAACTCTGCTAAAATATTTACAGCTCTGCTTCCTTGACTTAGCATAAATCTGTCTTAAAATTATATGGAAAAGTGGTCAGCTGGAAGAGTGCACACAGCATTGTTTCTGTAATGCAAACGATTGTTAAGCTGAAAATCCCACTTCCTCAGACACTTTGAAGATGGGGAATTTACATCTTCTGACAAAGTGGGATTTTTCTCCCATGAAAGCTCATGCAATAAATAGATTCGTTAGACTTTAAAAGTGCCACAGGGCTCCCTGTTTGTTTAGGCAATGGTCAGTACATGACACTTTACGAGAAAGTGTATTCTCTTCTTCACCTCATGACGCAATACCATCATTATTCAGTTACATATCCATGAGGAAGATTCTCCTCCTCTTCCTCAGGCAGCTACTGACTTGTACAAATCCTGAAATACTCAGATTGATATTAGAATTGGTGAAAAAAATTATAACTGAACAATTCACTGGAGAATGCCGATGTTACCAAATCTACCCATGTTGTGGGAATGTATCAAGATCATCAAAAATGTTCTGTTTACATAAGGCTAAAGTGCTTTATTTTGACTTTTACATTAATTATAAAAGTCAAAATGAAGTCCTTCAATAGGATTTTCAATATTTCTGAAAGGATTTGGAATTGGGGAGGGAAAGACTTCAAAATTTTGACTTTTTATTCACATTCGGGAGGGAAAGAAACTTCATAAATTGGAATTTCACAGGGAATGAAATTCCAGATTTTTATGAGCTCTAGTTGATATCCCTTACTATTTTTTATTCTAGCTAGTGTAACTGGATGACTAGCCATATCATTATCCATATAATTATCTAAGCCTTTCTTAAATTATAATGGTGGTGTTTTAAATTGGAAGCTTTTAGGTAAGTTTTTAGTGGTGTCACTAGTTGCCCTCTGTATGACCCATGTTCTAGCACCAATATGTACTGTTGATGTCTGCGGTGTCCTCCCATAAGCGTATTTCCAAATTGCATACATATTTTTTTAATGGACTTGATGGTGGATGGCTGGTAATAGGATCTAGAATCTTCTATTTCAAGATCACTGGTTCACACATACAGTTTGACATTGGTGACTACAATGAGTCAAAGGCTTCAGTCCAATTTGTAGCATGCAGCTGTTCACATCCTAAAATCTACTATCAGAACACATAGTAGTCTTACAGGTGCTCCAAGCAGGGAAGCTGGGAAATGAATGTCTAGAAAGACAGTTACTTGCTGTCTCTAGAACTGGCTCCTCCTGAGCAAAGGCAGGGTAGTCTGAAGAAATTTAAACTGCTGAAGCCAGTGTTGTAACTTTCCTGAAGCTGAAGTGAGAACTTCAGCTCCCAACACTGATACTTTTCATGAACTCTAAATTCACCTTACTATTTATTTGTTACCAGTAGCACCTAATGTGCTAGATGCAGTACTAACACAAGAGGATAGTTCTTCCCCTCATAGTACGTAATCTAAAATGGTAAAAACAAAGATGGAAGCTAGAGGAAAAGTGCAACATACAAGCAAGCAAAATGATCAAGGGGTGGTTGACCATGTCTTGGAGCTGTGATAGCTTAGTAATGTATATTGTATGACAAGTTCCAGAGGGATAGCTGTGTTGTTCTGTGTACAGCAAAAACCGAGAATCCTGTGGCATCTTAAAGACTAACAAATTTCTTCGGGCATAAGGTTTTGTGGGCTCCAACCCACTTCGTCAGATGCCGCATTAGTCTACAGAAGAGAAGACTGAGGGGAGATTTGATAGCAACCTTCAACTACTTGAAGGGTTGCTCCAAAGAGGAGGGAGCTAGGCTGTTCTCGAGGGTAACAGAGGACAGAACAAGGAGCAATGGTTTCAAATTACAGCTGGGGAGGTCAAGGTTGGATATTAGGAAAAACTTTCTCACTAGTAGGGTGGTGAAGCATTGGAATGGGCTATCTAGGGAGGTGGTAGAATCTTCATCTTTGGAGATTTTTAAGGCTCGGTTAGACAAAACCCTGGTTGGGATAATTTAGGGGGAGTGATCCTGCTTTTTAGCAGGGGGTTGGACTAGATGACCTCGTGAGGTCCCTTCCAACCCTATTATTCTATGATTCTATTCTGTTGATGCTAAATTTTGCACTTTTTTTCTCTAGTTTTGTGTTTAAATTTATAACACATGGTCTTTTAATGTTTAAAAATGAATTTTAGTGTACCCTTTACAGTAAGTTCAGTTGACATTTTTTAATAATAGTAACATTGGTGGTGGTGTTTCTATAATTTTAATATTAAAGTACATTGTTTGACTAGAGCTTCATCTCTTGGAGCAATGAGAATTTCAATGTAAATGAAATGATGCTCTACATAATTATATTACACTCCTCTAGCAATTCTAGATGACAAGCAGAACAACATTAAGGGGCCAAAGGATTTACTTCATAAAGCCAGTTCTAGTCAAAGTGAGCTGTTAACTAAAAATGGCTTCAGTTTCATTTTTCAATTACTCTTTGTAACAAAAATACACAGGACAAATGAATCATAGAATCATAAGACTGTGAGGGACCTTAAGAGGTCATCTAGTCCAGTCCCCTGTGGTTGTAGCAAGCCTAAATATTATCTTGTATACAATTTAATATAACATGACTTATAGAGGCCTGGCTTTTTTGGCTGATATAAAAACTCACTGTTTATGATACTGAAGGATGACTATGCACAGAAGTACAGAAATATTTTGAAAGTATATAGTCCCGATCCTACATGTTGCTCCTGGCTATCCAAACCTCTGTGCTCCCATAAAGTCCCAACTGAAGGCACTGAGGCACCGGAAGAGGATTGGCCTCATGAAAAGCTTACAGGATCAGGGCGAGATGTTCAAGAGGGTTCAGCTCCTACTTAGGCACCTAAATAAAGTGGCCAAATTTTAAAGATTGCTGAGTACCTAGCAGCTCCCAGAATGGGAACTAATAGTGAAATATGCTTTGAGCATTAGATATTGTGGGGCTTTTTATTGTCTGTTTTGAGGTTTTCTTTAAGTCAGACTACAGCATGTCATTTTACTCAAACATCAGTGTACATTCATACAGCTCATGACAATTTAAAAAGAAAGGGAGGGAATATTAGTCTTGGTGACTTGAGTAATTGCTGCTGAAATTAAAAAACCCAAGGGAGTTGGTTCTTTTTTTCTTAAAATAAAACTTAAACTGATGTTTACATGGCATGGGGGGATTCCTTGTCATTTGAAATTAGGGATATAAGAATACTTTTTGCAGTTAAAAGCTCTCATCCTACAACCACAGAGCTGGCTAGCTATTTGGGAAGGAGTTGAGTGGGAAGGAAATAAACTTTACCTCTTAAGAATATAGCAGATTGCACTCAAACCAGGAATTCGGAAGGCACTCTGGCTATGTCTACACTTGTTAATTTAAGTCGACTTAACAAAGTCGACTTTAAGACGACTTTGTTAAGTCAGTTTAGCATGTTTACACTCAAAAATTAAGTCGCCTTAAAGGGGACCCTGCCAAATTGATTTAGAGCATCCACACTGGATGCCTAAGTCGACCTGTAGGGGCTATGTGGACCTGGGACTGGTCCATGGTGGCGGGAGGGGGGCACTCCTTGCCCAGTGCCAGGGGACTTCGCAATTACCCCATTGCAGGGCATAGTAGTAGGGTGGGCAGGGTTCTGTCCTGCCCTGTGGGGGGGAGGGGGCATGCCAGGCTCTGCCTATGCCAGTCACCCTGGCAGGGAGAGCAGTGGGGGAGCCCTGAAGCCCTTTAAGTCGACTTAAAGTTGTTTTAGGCCTAATCTGCGTCTACACTGGCTTAAGGCTACTTAATAAAGTCTACTTAAGTGTTAGTTCAAATTAAAACGAGGTGTTATTAATTCGAACTAACTTTTCCTTAATTCGACTTAAGGAGCAGCTTAAGTCGAATTAAGGAAAATGTAGTGTAGACACAGAGTAAATTAAGTCAATTTAAGCAGGCTTAAGTCGACTTAATTTACAAGTATAGACGCACCCTCTGAGATCCTATGGTAAGGTTAAATTTAAGTAACCATGCTAGGACCTTTGTTAAGGCCTGGTTTCAGACTTTGAAGTATATATCTGGCTTCTGATGAGATGAGGCTAGCACCTGCCGCCACAAAATTCTGTGACTGTAATAGCAGCGTTGACAGATTGCTCCATCCACTTATGTGCTGCTTTCTTCTTATTGTAGTCTATCCATATTTCATTGGTGATATGTCGCAGTAGCATTCCCCATTGTACTTGCTATGTTGTTGTGGTTTCTACTGTCTTCCATTTCCTTCCAGAAGAAAGGTATATCCTCAGTTGTCTTGTAGCTCTGCTTCAAAGGAATCTGAAGTAAGAGGAGGAGCCAATTTGAGGCACCTCTCCTTTTCAGTTGATAGGTATAATTTTAACAATTGAAAAACTGAAAACATTTGGCACAATAAATCAGCATTCACTTTCAGTGTCTTGTTACATTTCAGCAGTTGATGGGTTTGGGCTTGTCACATCCTGCCTTTGAACATTTCTGGATTAGGTATAGGAAGCTAAGGGCGCTAGATATACATATCAGAAGCCAACTTCGGAAGGAAATAAATATTTTCCCACCAAGATCTTCAATAATGCCTATGTGCATGCTTTATCTTCTGCATAGGTCCATCAACTTCTTAGCCATTTTATTTTTCAGGAGATACCATCATCTCTCAGTTAATTAACTGTTTTGTGTAATTTTTTTAAATGTATCCTATGAGAATTGATCTCAGAGACATCTCTTTAAAAATATTAATATTTTCTGAAATTCTTCTGAGCTTCTCTGTCAGATAGTGGTTCACTACCGTTAGATCTGAAGCTAGACTCTGAAGATGCTTTAGTTTTATTACCTACCTAGATGAAGCAGCTGGCTTGGGTTTTTTTGTAATCTCCCACCTCAACTCCCTGGAATCTATCTGTAATGATTCACATTGTATTCAGGAAGTTACTTGCAGCTCTTATGACAAAAACCTTCTGTCACACAATCTCTCTCTTCCCTCCTCCCCAGTCCTTCCAAAATGAAAATGAAAAGGTGTCTGATGAATAAGTTGATCAGAAGTTAGGCAGCCATTAAGACCTCAACTGTGCTGTGCTTAAATTAAAGGATGCTGGACCAAGGGAGTCTTCCTGCATGCCTTCCAACCTAAATCTGCCCATGTATTTGTAGAAGAGACAGTGTACAAAATAATCTTTTTAATATCTCTTCACCTTGAATGGTCCCTTGAAATGTGTTAAACAATCTGTTTCATAAATAGTTAGCATCTTTTTATTTAGCAGTGATGCTCTGAGTACATTTCCCAAACCAAAAGCTTGTCCCTCTCATTAACAGAAATTGGTACAATAGAAAAGATATTGCCTCAGTCACCTTTTCTCTCTAATATCTTTAGAAGTACACCGCCACAACGTTGCATGCAATATTTATTTATAAAACCTTTCTAAGATCTAATTGGAGAAAAGAGACCCAATCTTATCACTTTGCTCCAATTTAAATAACCATAGGAGTGAAAGTAATTGAAGAAAATGGGAGGAGAGACAACTTCTTCAACTCTATTTACTTTTAAAAATAACAAACACGTACACAATCATATCTGGTCCTTCTGTGTGAGTTGAATGGTCTTTGGGTACCTGTGTCTCTTGTTGTCCCTTCTTTTATTTTTTACACTTAAGTATTTATATTTTGGTTTATATTTCTCTTGTTGTTTCAGAACATAAAGGGCAAACTCAACTCGGCTGGCCTGTGACCTATGAATCCAGAGATATCTCAAAGTAGTACAGCATTTAAAACCACGAAGTCATCTCCTTGTAATTTAGATCTTGTGTAACTATATGCAGAGCACCAAGCACACAGGCTTAAAAAAACAAGCTTGGCTCCTTTTCTTGTTCCACCTCCTTGTAATAGTTGGGGGAAGATGGGCTTTTGATTGAAACTAGGACTAGGAATCTGAAGATTTGAGTTCTCTTCCTGGTTCAGCCACATTCCCTTTGACCTTGGACATGTCACTTTGGCCTCATCCCTGCAAGTATATGAGCAGGTATGTAACATTCATGTGAGCAGTCCCATCTATGTCACTGAGACAAAGACTATGTCTACACAACCAGGGGCACCACTGACAGCGTAGGAGCGATTAATTTTTTTTTAGTTTAATTGAGCATCAGTAGAGATGTGCTCAGTTGAACCTGACCCCTCAAATTTGTGGGCCCCGGAACGCCGTTCCTGTGCGTTCCAGCCTACTTTAACCCCTGGTGTAGCACTACATCAATGGGAACACATTTCTCGTCAGTGCAGTGCAGAGAAAACGTCACATAGAAGAGGAGTTAAGAAATCGATGGACGTTATTCAAGCTGCTCTGCGTAGTTTGCATAACTCCCATCGACTGCTGCCGAGTTTCCCAGTAAGTGTAGACCAGGCTAAGTGTGTGACGTCCTGAACATCCTTAAATATTTGTAGGATTGTGGCTGTAATCTCTTTCTATGTCAAATGAGGATAATCCTTTTCTACATCTTGGGAGAGTTGTGAACTAAATTGATTAATCTTGGCAAAGTGATTTGAGACCCTTAGATGGATGTTGCTACAGAAATATGAAGTACTGTAAGTATAGGGTATGTTTACATTTACCCAAGGCTTGAGGAACCACACTCATTGGTGACGTTAAGTTTACTATTGCTGGAGCTGGACCCTAAACCTGAGGCTTCAGCATCCACATTGCAGTATATAAGCCATAGTCAAACCACCATTTTCCAGGCTTCCTAGCACCTTCCCCAGCAGTAGCCACTGTTTTGTGGTGCAGTGTGGGAGAACTTAACATGAGGGGTGGACAGTCACAGGGACTTGTTGCAGCCCACAAGATTCCCAACACATCCCTGCATCCTCCCAGCAACCAGAGCCAGCAATATTTAAAGTCACCATTTGCAGAGCTTCCTTTGCTTGCATTTTCAATTCTGTTTCAGCAAATGTGTGGGCACCCATAAGACAAGGGCCTGGAAAGTTCAGCGGCATTTTCTGCTCCACCAAAGGCACCTGAGAGAGAGGGATGATACAGACATGGAAGTCTCATTCTAGCGGCTGCTGCTCACAGCTTTCCATATAGCCATGGATGCTTAAGTAGACTGACACTTCTGGAACAGGGCTGCAAGCACAGACTGTTGGGACCATATTGTCATGCAGACCTGGGATGACCAGCAATGGCTACAGAATTTTTGCATGAAGAAAGATATGCTTTTTGGAGCTTTGTGAGCAGCTTGTCTCAACCCTCCAGCATCAGGACACACACAAATGAGAGTGGACATGTAGGTCTAGAAGTAGGTTGCTGTAATCATCTGGAAGCTGGTTACACCAGGCAGCTACAGGTCCATTAGTAACCAGTTCAACATTGTAAAATCAATTCTGGGTAAAGTGGTCCCAGAGGTTTTGGAGGCAATCAGGCATGTGATTTACCCAAAGGTGGTGGGCATAAACAATATCCCTGAATTAATTGCTGGCTTTGAAAGAGAAGGGTTTCCAAACTGTGCCAGGGCTGTCAGTGGTTCACGTGCCTATGCTTTGCCCTCCCCAAAGAGCACATGAGTGTATGAACCAGCCGGGGTACTACATTACTATTATGTAGGCCCTTGTGGACCACAGAGACTGTTTTATAGACACCAGAGTGAGCTGCACTGGAAAAATTCATGGTCAGGGTTTTCTGATGATCGCAACTCTACATTCATGGACCTGCTAGGATATTCTTGTCACCAAATGGAATTACTGCCCCTACTGTTGTTCTGGGGGACTCCACATACCCCCTTTTGCCTTGGTTTATGAAACTATATCCTGACCTCAGGAGGCCTGAAAAAGATTCAATTACACTCTCAGCAGGTGCAGAATGGCAGTTCAGTGTGTTTGACAAAGTGAAATCCCACCAACATTGTCTACAGAGCTGTTTGGATTCTTGTGTTGTCGTTTATAGTGGTTTGCTGTGATCTCAAAATCTTTGGGAGGCCTTTGAATAGTGATGGAGAGCTGAACCAGTATACTTGGATGAAGGGCACCTATCACTGCTCAGACAGGATGCACTCAGGCAACAAATTAGGGATGCTGTGTGAGCTCACATTATGGATATGCCTGGACCAACCAAAAAGGAAAAACAGTGTGTTTATGAATGTGCTTGTACCCAGCACCTAGTCAAACTCCTCAAAAAAGGGGCAGAGTGATGGTGAGTTCCCAGAGGTGCAGGTCTCATCCCTAGCTTTCCGGTAGTCATGTCCTGAACCACTTAATCCACTACCAGTCTGGTGAATCCCCAACACTCCCAGTTTCTTTTCTGTTTCCTACTATGCATATGTGTGGTCATTTCTGGAATATTGCTGAAGTCCAACTCTTTGTTCATCGTGCACTGAAGACTAACCAAAATCTGGCTGTGCTCCTATGACCAGCTATGCACTTGGCAAAGGACTTCTTCAAGTCATTGGCCATGGCAAATGCAGGAGAAGATTGGCTCTGTTTACAGCTCAAAGGGCCAGAATAAAATGGAAGGATTAAATGCTGAGCAACTGTATCTGAACCGGGGGAGGGAGGCTGAATCACTTTTGTGAAAGCTGATAGGTCAGTCTTGGAATAGAGAAGACAAAACACTGGCCCATGGGATTGTGGGATAACATTGGCAGACTGTCAGGACCCAAGTTGGTAAGTTCAGGCCTGAGCTGCATCCACACTGCAAATGGATGGAGTTTTTACCAAAGTCCACACTGGACCCTGGACTCAAGCCCTCTTCCTTGTGGGATCCTGGCACCTTAGCGTATATCAGACAGTGAAAGGGGGTTTGATTCAAGCTTGAGATCTGAGTCTGGGCTTACACAGCAGTGTAGATAAACCATAGATACTTTACTCTCTCTCTCCTTTCTTACAGAACTCCTTCATTTGATAGCCTAGTTCAAAATCACTGATCTTTATTTGCCCTCCTTATTTCCCAACTACAAAATATCACCCTCATCCCTGCCTTACCCTCCACCCCCAGTCCACAAAGATAGATGTTTGTTTAACTGAAGTCCTCTCTCGCCTTTGTATCTGATGAATTCCCCATTGATTCCCATTTTCCTTAGATCATAATGAGAACTCAAAATCAGGCTTTCCCATCTGTGGGCTGTTTCCTGCTTTCGCTCCGCAGTGCCTCCTGGCACAGACAGACTCTCTGCTGCTGCTGCAGGAGGGTGTAGCTGATGTGATACTTCATCACAGCCAGGGATAAGATTGCCTGTGGCCAGCCCTTCTATATAGCAAATTTAAAGGCTTACTGCAATCAGCCTTTTTCCAGCCAACCACTCTCAGGATTTTCTTAATCTATCTTATTTTATAGAGGCTTTTTTTATGGCATATTAGCACATATGTCTGCCTGCTCCCTCCAGATTTGGCTGCCCATACAGTCTCTTCATTGTAGGCATATCTCTCTTGTAGGGTGAGATTTTTCAGAAACACTCAGGCTTGGCCGTGTTCTGCTCTCATTGAAATCAATGGCGGTAGAACTTCTCAGGGTAAAACACTGGCTCCCGAAAATCAATGGGAATTTTGCCACTGGCCTCAGATTTGAATGGGTACAGACTTAATTTAAATGGCTATGTCTACACTGGTAAGTTAGTTTGAATTAAGGAGGCTTAATTCGAACTAACTAAAGCCATGGCTATACTAGTCTTTAGTTAGTTTGAATTAAGGGCTTCCTTAATTCGAACTAATAAGTTTGAATAGGGTATTCGAACTAAGGGGTTAATTCGAACTAACTAGTTCGAATTAACCAACGTGGCCATGTTAATTTGAACTAATTTCTTAGTTCGAATTAACCAGCCATTGAAATGAATGGGGATCTCTAATTCGAACTAAGCAAGTGCTTGCTTAGTTTGAACTAACATTCCAGTGTGGCCATGCTAGTTCGAATTAAGCTAATTCAAACTAACTAATTTGAACTAATTTTAGTAAGTGTAGACACAGCCAATGTGAGTAATTCTGAAAATCCCATGTGTAGGTTGTGAGAACGATAGGGGTCAGTAGTGTTAACCCCCTCACAGGCAAGCACTGGGTAAGCCATACAAATCATAACGGACACTGTCTGTAGCGACAGAATGATGTCATGCAAGTCATTGAGAGAGGTACTAGAAACTTTTTATGTGCACTTTATGGCCTTTGCAAATCAGTTTGTTTGCTTGATTGTTTAAAACAAACAAACAAAAAACCCCTACACATTCTACAGCCATGCTTTTTAGTTACTGGTTTATAGCCAGGTTATCTTGATGGAGGAAATGGTGAATTGTATTTTGTTTCAGTTGCATCCAAAGATCATGCCAAAACCTATGAGAAGCCAGATTTAAAATTGAAGATGCGTGAAGATCTTTTCCTTGGTGTAAAAATGTTTTGTTTTGTTTTGCTCTTAAATTGCAGTAAGAAAGTGGCTTTAATTTTAGTCACAGACTAAACTTAAAAATCATCCAGTCTAGAGCAAAACCCATCTCTGGAGTGCACAGCCTGAGGTAAATTGATACATTCATTCCAAGTGCAGACTCCTTCTTCTACACTGATTACTAGTCTCCAGTAACAGTGTTTGCAGGACAGATTATCCATTCTCCTCTTCTATAAGAGATACTGTTCAAAGAGCTTGGAACACAGCTGCCTCTTTACAGGCTTTACCTAGTTTTCAAAAGAACAAGAACCATGTGACTGGGGGATGTATGCCTCTGCAATAGAAAATCTAAATTAATCTTCATAGAAAAGGGTGAGTCTTGTTTGGCTCTATCAGAAAAGGAGAGCACTTGTAGGTGAAATCTTCTTAAGACCAAAGTGAAACTTTCAAGGAATCCTGTGAAAATGCTGGGTTGCAAGACTTCCTGGGCATTGCAAACAAAAGAAATTAGCTTTCTGAATAAAAGGTTCCTGCTTTAAATTTAAAAGTTTTTCAGTATGAGAGGCAGGGCACTGCCAAAAATTTGAACTGGCTGAGAATTTAACCTCCTAATCTTTCTATCTAGTTACCGCACTGCTCGCCTTCCTTTTCTTGGAGTGTTCCTCTCCTTTATTTCCTTTCCTTTCCCATCCTTATGGGAAGCATGACACAGAATACCCATTTGCAACATACCGTTTGGAGAATAAGAAATCAACCTAAAAGTTCCATAAGCAACCTTCAAATGCTATGTATCTGAATTGTTTTGCCCTGTACTTTTTAGTTTCATCCTATTAATTTCCAGTAAAACACATTGGCCCAGATTCTGATCTCACTTACACCTGGGTAATCAGGAATAATTCTATTGAAATTAGTGAAGTTACACTGTTGTGAAACTGGGATAAAAGGAGAACAGAATAAGCCCACTGACTTTGGCACATACAGTGTAGCCACCAGCTGTGTCTGGTAGAAAATAAACAAACGTGTGCCATACAGACACCATCATGTGTGTCAGCACTGGGTGGATTATAGTAAATGTTTCTGTTGTTTCATAACATGAGTCTTGATGGTTCCTGGATCTTTCTGCTCTGCCAAGCTGAGTAGATTGCTACATGACCTAAATGCAATGGGGAAAAAAGGCAAAACATAAAAGTTAGCTGTAGCCAGCAGCAAGGAGACACTGAAGATGCTGTGCATAGGGGCACATCAGGTATAAATCCTACTTACAAATATACTTCTGAAGAGCAGTGGGAGGGTTGTTTTTGGTCTGGAATGACACCAAATTAGATATGTTTACTGAAAATAGATACTCCTGTGCCTTCCAAGCAGAGTCTGATACCTCCCCTCTTCATATAGCCATTTACTCCTTCACACTGGCTTTACTATTATCCCTCCCTCATATCTACCAATTACCCAGCATGGCACCAAACCTGTGAAGTAATGATCATCTCCTGCAACATGCTATCTCACCTCAATGATTTTGGTGGGAACTGAGAACACTCACCACCTCGCAGGCTGTTGCCCTATTAAAAAATTCAGCCACGTGCATTTGGGAAAATGAAAAAGATAAAAGTTCGGCAGGGACTAGCATCTTTTGAGCTTCGTTTTAGTAAAGTTGCATGGGGGAGAAAATTTTTATTTTTGCATAAGATTACAAAGGATAGAGAGCTGCCCCCTGATTATTTGATGGCTGAATTGATATTAATTAGTTCTATTGTGCTAGCCAGCTCATTAAGACACAGTATGGCACTGGAACTCTATCGGCTCTATATGCTACTTCTTTTTTGAACTGTGTAAGGAAGGTGGTGTGTTTTGAGATTTTTTTAAAATATCTGAAGTTCTTGCAAGTTGGAAAAGCTATTAAGCCAAAATAACCACAGACTTTCAGTGCAAGGGCTAGTGTAAATTATCTACATAGTATCACAAATGGGATTAGCTTCTAGCTGTCGGAAAATCAGTCCCTTCTCCCATTGGAAAGAGGGAATTTTGCTGTGGTACAAAGCATCCTCTTCTCTAACTCTAATGGTCAGCTCTATTGGACTTTAAACCTGTCACAATTGCAAGAATGCACATTGCCAGTCCTGGGATAATAGATAATGTGACTCTGTGAAGGATAATTCTACATATGAAAAGCGAGAATTTTTGTGTGGCTGTTGTTGCTATTTTTAGGTGTCTGCTGTCCAGAAGGTGCTAAAAAGTCTGAAGGAGTTAGTAGTCCTGATAGCGATGAGTTAGGGTAGCCAAAAGTAACTGCAGTTAAGGAGGGTCTGCTGTTCATCACACGACTGCCCATGTACAGTATGAATATTTAAGCATAAGAGGGATCAAATCATATCTAGAAATGTACATCTATGCACCAAAAGAAATAAACAATTCAGGTCATTTATGTATATGTTTTCTGTCAAGATAATTATGGGTTTGAAAAAACTATTCCAAAATGTTTTTCTCCCATACAACAGTGCATCAGCTCCTACAATGAAAAGTACACAAAAGCTGGTTTTTTACAATGCTGCTTTGATTCCTCCAGCAAGTCATTGGCAACAAGGAAAATAGCAGCACTTGTGATGTCAGAGGATGGCTTAGATTCCTGTGCAAATTCCCTGAGAGTATTTTTCCATGTTCTCATTTTACACTTTAACAGGCACTATGAAAAAGCAACTGCATGCCTGTGTCACATAGCAGTAGTGGTCTAGTCCCTTGACTGTGAAGGTTGAGAACTTCCAACTGCTTGTTCAAAGTGCTGCTTAATGCCCAGTAGATAAGTTATAGGTGAAAGAGAACTTCCCAATATCCATCTATATTTAATATATTTTCCACACTTAACTCAGTTAAATGAGCCAAATGAGTATCTTGCTCTAGCCTTTTACATATGTGTAATCACTTTGTATGAATGGAAAGATTAATCTGATTGTAAAGTCTATTCTGGTTTATCCCTTTTTTTCCTCTCTCTCATAATCAGGAAGGAATCTGGGCAGATTTTAAAATCTTGAGTCTATGTATGAAACCATCTGGAATGCTTTTCCTTGTGCAAAACAGAGCAGAAAAAGATTTTAAATCTCCTAAAATTCCTGAGGATACTTAAGTATCCACTACTCTCCCTTCCACTCTCTAAGGCTATGTCTAACTAGAAAAGTTAAGTTGACTTTGTTAAGCCAACTTAACATTGGACATAGGCGTCCACACTGGCATTGTCGACTTAATAAAGTCGACTTGAGGGCTACTCCCCATCCACATGGTCCTTAAGTTGACCTAAGGAGCGGTAGTTATTAAGTCAACTTAAGGAATTTCTTAAGTCGACTTAATGAAAGCCCAGTGTGGATATGGATTAATTTAGGTCGATTTAAGGGTCCTTAAGTCGACCTAAATTGCTAGTGTAGACATACCCTAAATGTGCTTCCTTCCTCAATCCATCCTCATCATAAAGAAATTAAAATTGCAGTGATTTATTCAGGCACTGCTGTTTATAACTCGGTGGTCATCCAAGCAGGGGCTGAAAATATAGTATATGACTCTGGTGACCAGTCACTAGGTGCAAGTACTCGTATCAGATAGTTCACAACCCATGGGATAAAATCTGTTAATTTATTCAAAGAGCATTATAAATAGTGAATATATTAGTAATTTTTCTTTTTAACCACTTGTGCAATTTTAAAATTAGTACTGTGGAAAAGTGAGACTGGGGAAATTTATTCAGACTCTTGTTCTTCTATATGCTCATCCACAAACTGAAAATTGCTGGCCTTATCTACTGAGCTTTCAAGGAAACAGAAAGGAACCTGTCGTCTTTTTAATTGGAAGGAAGCAATGGCATTCTGAAAATTTAATTTCGCTATTGACTCCAGTATTAGCAGAGTTTAAACACTGAGCTTTCTTGGAAAGCCACTCCTCCCTTTCCCTTTTGTTTTGACCATCAAACAAAACAGCAGAATTTCTGCCCAAAAACACAGGCTCTCTGACAATACTGTAGATTAGGAGCCCAATGTCGTTCCCCTCCCCCGCCCCTTTTTGGATTCAATAGGAGTTCTGGTAATGACTCTAATGGAAGCATGATCAACCATAAATTATCAAGAATGAGAGATTAGCTGTTGCATTACATCTATCTAATGATCAAAGGTATGAGAAACAGATCTTAATAAGCAAGCTACTTCTGGAAGGAATTTCAGAATACATTTAATAATTCAATATATTCTGCTAGTAAACTTTTACAAGAAAAAAATGAAATGCTTCACTTAAAAATATTTAACAGATTAGTGTTCTAATTTAAAAAAATTCAAAAGTTGTGGTCATAAAGGTATGACCTATTAAACTTTTAAGAAACACTGTTTCCTATCATCTTCCTTTTAATGTTTATTTTTTTCAGACACAGAAATTTCCAATCTACTTAGGACTGGATTAAGGTGTACAAGATACTTCATCGGGCTTCAGTGTCATCTCGCATAAGTTTTACAAAGATGAATCTCCACTGAATTCACTGGAGCTACAGATTTACATCAATGTGAGAGGAGAATTAGGGTCTATACAAAGAACACAGCAAGACAGATGACTTAACCTTGTGCTAACTAGTACTGAAAACTTCACTGGTGCTGCTTACAGAGAAGGTGGAAAGGGAAAAATGATGTGAGGAGAGAATGCAAAGGAAACTTTAAAAAAAAAAAAAAAGAGGCTAATTTAATCACTTGTGTATAGCAGGGACAGTCCTCAGAACTGCTGGGCTAAGGTCCCTCCTGCTATGGAAAACTTTTTAGCGAAATCCTGCCTGGTTCATCCCACAGTTTCGTACCTGCTATCATCATAAGGGTCAGAGAAGGCCTGGCCCTCCAACTATGCAGATGTAAGCAAGGTTAAAAAAGTGGCACACAGCTCCTACTTAGCAGCTAAGCATGGAGGGGGCAACTGATCTGCATGGGCTTTATATTTGCATGAGTACAATTGGATGCTTAGCATAATTTCACCCAGGGGCTGGGCATTTTGGGAAATGATACATGTGGCTGAGTCAAACCCTTTGAATCTGGTGTTCTAGCAGAAGGGGAGAATGAAATACTGCCTTTTCGTGATATGCTGCCCTTTTTATTGTAGCATATATTGCCTCTCTGTTTATAGACAGAACAGATATTGATTGTATATCTGTTTATAGACTGAAACGCTGATGGAAAAAGTAACCATTAGCAAACAGAGAACTTGGAAAAGTGAGCAACCCTAGTTTTCAGTGTTGTAAAACTAAGTGGGGAAAGCATCAGTTCTGCTGGACCTGTGCATTAGACAAATGCTTACTTCCCTTCCCATTGTTAAATAATAAATGTAGAGATTCCTTGTGGAGTCTCTCTTGTTATTTTGATTGAGCTGAAATCACCAGAAAAGTGAAAACTTGTGTACAAGCTAAATTCACTGAAAAGCAGACGGAGGTCCAGCAGCAGAGCATCTTACAAGCAGAGGGCTGGTATGACCAGCAGGGGGTGCTAGCTGATGATGGCTGTGAACAGCAGGTGAAGCCAGTGGGTGGTGCCAGTGGATGGTGTTAGTGGCCCTAGGGGTGGCTGAAGATAATTGGAGGAAAGGGCTGAAGTCCCCTCCCCCTCCTTCGAGGCGGACACTAAAACTATGATGGTCGGTATGGGGGGTAATGAAGAAGTGAAGCACACAGTCTGTGTATGCTGGGGTGGAATGAGTTCTGTCTATTGGGTTTTGTGGGAATCCTGCTTTGCATTGTATCCCCAATCAGTGCTGGTTTGATATTGCTGCTATATAGTCTCTATTAAAAGACTCGTGCTTGCGAGAGGGAAAGCATTGCCCTTCTAGGGCGCCCAGGGAGTGGTGTGTAGTTTCCCAGGAGACTGGGTGTGGGCTCGAGCCGATTGGTGGTGTAACGTTATTTGGGAACCCCTAGATATAGAACCCGGTCCTTTGCTCCCACTGTCGTGGCCCAGCAGCAGGGTTACACAAAGCATGAAGAGCCGCAAAGTCACCTGTTCCAAATTCTGATGATCCCAAGAAATTCTCATGGAGGAGCTGCGCCATTGTACTGCTTCCTTAGTCTGCAGCCTCCTCTTTGCTTTGTTGCTTGTTTGCTTAGAAACCAAGATGTTCCTGGTTGGCTCCTGACACAAGCCTGCCCCCAGCCTCTTCTCCAAAGAATGTAAAGGTGGGAAGCAGGGGTTTAATAACATAATACAGTTCCCCACTAAAACTCTGTGTGGCACCATAAGGGCTGGATTAAGGCAGGGGCCTTGGGGGCTGCAGCCCTGGGCTTGGCCTAAAGAGGGGCCCTGCTGCCCCCTGGAAATCTGGCCGCCTACTACTAGCAGACAATACTGGCTCTGGCCTTCTGCAGTCAAACCTGTAGCCAAACCACTGTATGCCCAGAAAGGAGCGGGTGGTTTCCGCAGTCTCTGAGAATATATGTTCTGTGTCTGGCTTTGCTTCCCTTGCTCAGATAGTTCAGGGCTTTCCTAGCAGAATTTCTAGCCCCACCTTCCCCATACATGGGACAGGATGATAGGGGCATGCTAATTACTTTATAAGCTGTGTGATGGGCCTTTTCCCAAAAAGGGGGTCTGTTAGATTTAAAATCATTGCTTTTCTTTTTAGGGGACATCTGTACTGGATCTGGCAATGTAATTCCCAGCTTGAGTGGACATACCAGCACTAGCTCTGACCTAGCTAATATTCTAAAAATAGAGATGTAACCACAGCAATATGAGGAGCTAGCAGCCCCGGTATCTATCTAGGGTCCCCCTCAGGATCATACATGGGGCAACTAGGCTGTCAAGCTACTGTACTTACACTTTTTTATGCACTGGATCAGTCATTTTCAAACATTTTTCCTCAGGACCCAGTTGAAAAAAAAAAATCAATTATGCCCATGACCCAACAATGACATCTTTGAATAATGCATTACAGTCTTTCAGCGGCGACAGCAGGGGACACCGCAACCCAATACCTGAGGGGCTGCAACCTAGTCCTGGGTCCCGACCCGTAGTTTGAAAACCACTGCTCTAGGTCAATCAATGGGTATGTCTGAGTTGAATTAGACCTTCCAGCTTCAGTGTAGGTTTACCTTTCAGCATGAGCATCTCTCACTTCCAATATCATAGCTTTAACATAAATGCCATTATATTCGCTAGTCACATGCTTTTTATTGTGACATAAACACTTGCGAGAAGGCTAGGCAGCAGGCGAGCTGTGATTCTGCACTAGTCTGCACCAAGTTATCCTATTTTTGTCTTTTTATGCCCTACTCAGGGCCGGGCCAACCGTAAAGGTGAACTAGGTGGTTGCCTAGGGTGTCAGGCTTTAAGGGGCACCAAATTAAATGGACGTGAATTTTTTTCTCTATTTTTAAAAAAATGTATATTAATATGTTATCTCTTATAATATGTGGAGGGGGGGCTGCCAAAGTCATAGTTCATCTAGGGCGCCAAAAACCCTTGGGCAGCCCTGCCCCTACCTTCCACCCCCAACTCTCCCACCTTCTGGTTTGTCTCATCACCTGTTAAATGTCTTGTTACACAGACTGAATTCTTTGAAAGACAACAGAGTCCTGTGGCACTTTTAAAGACTAA
>ML685813.1:11517283-11552280 GCA_007922175.1 Pelusios castaneus
GAAAGCTCATGCGATTAATAAATCTGTTAGTCTTTAAAAGTGCCACAAGACTCTGTTGTCTTCATATAATTTCAGTATGCATGTTTTCCCTAACATAGGCTTTTTTTCCCCTTCCTAATTTTGCCTTAGGCACATGGAAAGCTGCACCCCACATCTCTCTGGATGACTAATAATCAAGTTCTTATCCTTACATATATGCATTGGTGTATATGCAGTTCAGAGTGCTGTTGAGGTTGTGAGTTGGAACAAATAGTGTAGCACTGAGAAATAGATTTGGTTGGTTACAGTTGTTATATAAATTGCTTTGTTCCACTCCAATTCGAATAAGCGAGTGGCAGCCAGGAAATTGTCCTGTCAGGTAGAGGAAGGTGGAGTTTTCTATAAGAAATGAATATGAAATCACCCTCTATGCAAAATCAAGTCAACCTCTAGCTCAGCGCCTGACAGATTCAGAACTTCACCAATTTTCTGTCACATTCAACTTCCCATTCTTTTCCTTTTCCTTTTCATGTTACTACAGCTACTTAATTGCTGACATGTGTCTGCATGAAGTCTTGTATGGAATTGTAGTTCTTCAAGAATTTCCCTGCAGCATTCAGAAGAGTGATGATTTTTTTCTTTTTGTTACCCTATATTTACAATTACATGTGTCTAGGGTTTCTTGGTTTGTTTACTGAAGAAATTACTGGGACAAACCCAAATTGGAAAAATTTTGCTTGTCTTTTTAGTCAAGAATTTTTGGCTTTCGGGTTTCTATCAATCAGTATTTTCCAGCAGGTAAATATTCTTCCAGTGAAATCATCTTTCACCGACATATTTGCTCAGATTTTTTTTTTAAGTTTTATGTTCATGCAAAAAAAAAATACAAATATGCCATGTAGGCCCCAATTTAACAGCATCTGTAAGAACATGCTTAAGTGCTGAATAAGTCCCAATGTAGAGTTTAAAGTTCAGCATGTGTTTAAGTTTTTTGCTTTACTATTTATTGATTGAAGGAAAAACTACCTCATAACCATAGGTTAATGCTTTATTTATAAAATAATGATGTATATTGGTATTTGTAGCATACGGCGTATTCTGTCACATACCAACTTGCGAACATACTATAGCCTAGGCCTCTATGGGTTCTTTCTGAACTGACAGGACAAACCAACATACAGGCTTATTGAGGCTTTCTACTAACTTTAGATCTTGAATTCCTGCCGGCTCTTTTGTTTGAAGACAGCTACGTGGTATCTATCCAAAAGAGAGAGGTCTCTCATCTTCCTTTTACTTCTTGGCTGGTGACACAATCATATGGTAAAAGTCAGCTGCTAACCAGCTGACAACTCCAGGCAGGGCTGGCCATAGACCAAATGACACCCACATGCAAGGAGTATTTTTGGTGCCCGAGTTCCATGTGTTAAACTTTTGAATACTTTTTTTTTTTTTTTGGCTGCATTTGTATCATTTCGTGACTTTGATGCATGATTTATCCCTGTCGTATCTTATAGCTCAGTGACTGGCAATACCCCACTCTTTATATACTGAGGAGGGCATGGCTGACAACATTCTAGGAGGTGTGAGGAAAATGTAGTTCTCAAAGTCTGGAAGGTTCCACCAGATTCTACAAAGGTCCAGAACATTTTTGGAGGTTAGCGGAAAATGATGCCACAGATGGAATACCTGACACATTTTACTTCAAACATTCTCTTCTGTCACTAACAACAGAAACAGCACCCTGAGCCCAGCACTCCCTAAACCCAGCAGCTGCCTGGGTAGCCTACCCCTATATCCTGCCCTGTCTCATGGTATAAGGGTCCAAAGATAAGATAAAGCTACCAAGACGTAGCTTAGGACAGTTATCAGTTATCAGGTGCACACATGCAAAGTGCAAAGTACCCTCTATCCTAAATTCTGTGCCGGTGTAAATTGGCACAACTCCACTGTGGTTAACCTTTGATTCTAACTTATCTAACACTAACGAACTGAGATCAATGAACCAGCTGCGAACTTGTGCACTCCCTATCCCTGAATGTTTTAAATGGAAGGTAAGGGCATGCAGCATCTTGTAGGACTGAGCCCATGTTTGGGGTATCAATGTTTTCACTTCTTTGCTATCTCGGTACTTCCAGCTTTTTCGTCTTGGCGGATGAGCAGGAACGAGAAGCTACATGATCAGTGAACATAGAAGGGAGGCACTAATTGTAATGCAAACAACTAACTGAATTCTGGGCCTGTGGTCTGACTTTTCAAGTAAGTATCTCTTTGAAATCCTGAATCTCTCTCCACTCAAGTTTTGGACAGATACATGATGATAGCTCTCTGAGGGACAAGTGAAGACAGCAACTGAAAATTTCAAAGCTTATTGACAAGGGTGGAGAATTGTTTTTCTTAAGCAAAAGCCACCTGGAATAGAACAGACTGTAGCATAAACCCATTTCTGATCTGGCCTCTACCTGAGCACCGAAAAAACCAAGTACATTAACAGGCTAACATAAGGTGTGTGACTCAGCCCATTCATGCACGCTACAAAAAAACAACAACAAATAAAGAAAATTATCTAACAATGGCTCTGCCTGCTGCAGCAGGCTTGGCTCACTGTTCAACAAAGCCAGGTTTCTAAAATTATTAAAGGCTGGATTTCCCCTTTTTGACACTGTTTGAACAGATGGTATGTGCAGCAGTACCTACCAATTCCTGGATATCACATTTGTTTGCAACGTAGAAAACAAGCTTTAAAAAGCAGCAGAACAAAATGTTTTTAAAGTAATGTCTTAGTGCTCGATAAGTTAAATTCCAAAGGGGTAGCCGTGTTAGTCTATTGTAGAAGTGGGATCTTCTCCCACGAAAGCTCATGCGATAAATAAATCTGTTAGTCTTTAAAAATGCCACAGGACTCTGTTGTCTTGCTCGATAAGTTGTTAGACTCAAAAGGGTTTCATGAAAGACACGCAGGAACATAGGAAAGATTGGCCCAGCTCAGATCAGTGATGATTGCAGTAGTCTGTGTACCAGTGGCCATTGTTGGGTATTTCAGTTGGCAGATGTTAAACCACATACTGCTCTTAATTGTGCGACATTGTACAGCTGTCTCATCTCCCAGAGCTTAAGAATGGACAGTCCTGTCCTTTTAGCATAGCTAGTGTAATGGCAAATGCCTGTTTAAAATGAATACTAAAATCTAAACGATACACATACCAGTCATCCCTTGTGTAGCACGTTCCAGCTGTAGATTGCAAAGCACTGTACAAAGGAAAGCAAGAACCACTGTGTCCATTTTCCTAGTAAGGAAATGGAAGTGACTGGCTCAAAGCGCAGCTCTGGCAGGGCTGGGGAGAGAACCCAGGGATCTTGACTCTATTGCGTTTCCTTTACTCATTATTTTTATAATTTGGGCAAAAAGAAGATTGCTAAGACTTCTTTATAAGGCCCAGGTTTTTTATTTTCTGGGAGCTGGCCTTGGGTCAGCAACATACTTAGTCATGTGCTTAACTTTCAGTATGTGAGTCGCATGGGGACTTTTTTTGTGCTAAAAGCTAGCATGTGCTTAAATAATGTGCTGAATCATGGCCTAGAAATTTAGGGCTCAGTTCTAAATTGTTCATCAAAATTAAGCCTTCACCTATTATCTCAACATTGGTTATCTGACTGAATAAATTAGACTTATGGTAATTGCCAGGTACATGCCTTTGAAAACATGACCATTACATCTGCTTTCTCCATTTTTCAATGCCTTACCCAGTTGTCTATGACTTCTCAGAAAAGAGTTTCGATGGCACAGTAAATCCATTAGCTGATTTCCTCAGTATCTTGATACAGAAGCAGCTGTAGGAGCAGCTTAAGCAAGAAGGAAGTGAAATAGGGACACTCTCCCATATATCCAGCATTTCCCAGACCCAGAATTGTAGGGAGACCCCCCCTCTTGGGGCACTAGGACCTCATGCCTCCCTTCTCCCCAGCCATGTGGCCTTTGAGAAGAAAACTGAAGGGAGGAGCTGCCAAAGGAGGAAGCTGATGAAGCAGGAAACCCCAAGGCATGGATCATTTCTGTAGGATTCACTGGTCTTTCTCTGTTTGGAGCTGACTGGCTATTTATTCCAAACCCCTCATTTCCATCTCAGACTCTCCACATCAGCTTCACTACCCAATTGCCTCTCCTACCTTTGTCCCCAGTGCTTCTGATCATAGGTGCTGGAATTATGGGAGTCTCTTGTGCCTTCAGCTTGAAGTGGTTTCCCGTGTATGCACAGTTTACAGTTTGGTTCAATGGCTCTCAGTGCCCCCACTATACAAAGTGTTCCAGCACCCCAACTTTTGTTCTGCTCTGTCCCCCTTAACCATTTCCCTTCCTTTGCTTTCCCATTTCACTAATTCTCTTCTGCCCCCACCCCCAAAACAAATGGCATTGATATGACTTTGGCAGCTAAAACATTCTGCTTATATATTAAATCCCTTTCTCCCATCCCGTGTCTCTCTTGCCTATTTAGATGGTCAGCTTTTCAGGGCAAGGAACATCTTATTCTGATTGCAAAGTGGGGCTGCAATTTTGGTTGGTCCCTAGTAGGGTGTCCAGATAGCAAATATGAAAAATTGGGACACTTCTTTTTTTTTTTTTTTTTCCCAGTGGCAGGGTGAGGGTGGAAGTTGGTTACATATATAAGACAAAGTTCCTACTATCATGAGGTCTAGACATTCTAGCCTCTATGTGCTATGCTAATAAACAAAATGATGATTAATATCATCCTGAGCAAGTGAGCTGCACATGATCACATTTTCTGAGTAGGTTCTCCCTTGTTCTTTACCAATAGTTATAATTACAGGATCTTCCTACCTACCTTAATTGTTCAAGTTTGTTATATACATGAAGACATGTAAAGAATGAGTTCAGTGTCCTAGCTGTTGCTGATTCATAAATTTCATCCCCTCTCTCATTTTATGAATGGGCCTTCTTTCTCACCATTACATTTTTTTCCCTTGGAGAAGGACAGACAGAGAAAAGAAAGCATGGCAAGCATATTGTTATTGAGTGATATTTTAATGCAACACAGGTGTGTTGATCTTCCTGTATTAGGTGGTTGTTCTCAGTGTCAGTTTTTCTTATTTAGGGAGTTGCCAGAGAAAACTCATGAAGGGTTCCACAAGTTTGGTTCTGTGAGCTCTCCTGTTCAACATGTATATGAAATCCCATGGGGAAATGGTCTCTAGGCGACCATGCTTCCAGTGTGCGGCTGTCATCCACCACCTTTCGTCAAATTGAGGCACTGCATTTGAGGCATTTACTCTAAATGTAAACACAATTGAGAGCTGGTGGAGAGAGAGGAAGTAGTTAGGGTACCAGCCTAGGACTCAATAGACCTGAATTCAATTTCCTGCCCTGCCACAGACTGCCTGTGTGCTGTTGGCCCAAGACATCTCTGTGCATCAGCTCTTCTGCTGTGAAATGGGAGTAACTGCATTGCCCTCCCTCACGAGTGCTGTGAGGACAGCTACATTAAAAATTGTGAGGTGCCTGGACACCATGGTGATGGGGGCTGTATAAGTATCTTAGACTATGTCTACACTTACTAAAGTTAGTTCAAATTAGTTAATTCGAAGTAACTAATTTGAACTAACTTAATTTGAACTAGGATGGCCCCACTAGAATGCTAGTTCAAACTAAGCAAGTGCCATGCATGGCACTTGCTTTGTTCAAATTAGTCAATTGCATTAAGGTCAATGTGCCGGTTAGTTTGAACTAAGCGCTTAGTTCGAATTAACATGGCCACGTTAGGTTAATTCGAACTAACTAGCTTGAATTAACCGATAGTTCGAAAAGTATAATTGAATTTATTAGTTGAAATTAAAGGAAGCCCTTAATTCGAACTAATGAAAGCCTAGTGTGGCCAAGGCTTAAATTAGTTCGAATTAAACTTCCTTAATTCGAACTAACTTGCCAGTGTAGACATAGCCTTAGATAGATGTAGGCCAACTAGCTGAGACTGAACCTAGAAAACAGTTATAATTCAAGTAGGCTGGGAGGAACATCCAAAAAAAATAAGATGCAAGGTAAATTTCTGCCCCATTAACATCAATAGGAGTGTTGCCTTGACTTCATTGAGACGCTATGTTATCTGCCCCCTTGATCTGAGATTTTTCCCCTTTCTTTAAAAAGCCTGATATCAGATTTACCTGTCTTAAGGTTTTCTATAACAACTTCTCAGACAGATCTGATCAGCAGGGGGAAGCCATAACTTGGCCTGAAGAACCTTTTTATTGATCGTGATGTCCAGTAAATAAATGAACAAACCCAGACTGACTTTCAGAGCTAGAGTTCACAGCACTGGCAGTTAGAAAACACACATACTTGTAAACAGTTGATGAGTGTCACTGAAAACCAACATAGAGCTCAATAATATTTCTTACAATGTCACTGTGGATTTTGTCTACTATCGTAGGCTGCCTCTCTTTTGCATGAGGCCGAGGCATTTGAGATGAGACGAAGCACTCCAAGTAACACAGTTGTATATTCAAGGCCCTGTTTGCATGTCTTTCTCAATTAAAGGTTAGACTCTGGAATTCACTCCTCAATTGCTCTAACAGAGCCTGAATTTTGTTGACTTTCACATTTGCCTTATGAGGGAGCTCCGCACAAGAGCTCTTTTTTTTCCCCCCAAAGTCATCTTTCTTGGCAGTCTAGGCAAAAAGAGAATAAGTATATCAGCCATAGACAGAGCTCCATTCATAGGTAGACCTTCTGGATTGGTTATATGGATAGTGTCACGTTAGGAAAGCCTGGACTGACAGCCTTTGGTGTTCCCATGCTGTAGACAGGGGATATCTGTTTTCAGGGTGATCAATCTGACCCCTTTATTGAGCTCTGCATTCACTTACTTTTCATTTAAAAGAAAAAATGAGGTAAAAATGATGGTTTCTGGAATCACTCCACTAATGGAGCAGAGGGTAAGAACTGCAAAGTATCTTACAGCTGAAAGCAGAGCTTAGCAAAGCTTGGGTAGGGTAATAACGGTTTTTTAAATCACCATGGGCCACCCTCTTGAATCACCTGCTGTGAATATCTTACAGACCGTAACAGCCCTCGATTTAGGCTTGCCTGCAGGATGCCCGCAAAAGCCCAACAACCGGATGTCAGGCGTGGGGGTGGGAACCTGCTAATTGGTAAAGTCCGGTTTAGTCTCTGGCTACCAGTAGGCAGACAGAACAGCATTGTCTCCTGAAAATGAAAATTGGGTTTTAATGAGGGCTTCTCAAGGGAATGCTCTACCATACTAAAGGTTTACGTGGAGGGGGCGGGGGCACGAACAAGCTATGAAATGCAATATGCATCCAGAGTTGCTGCAACCCATATACCTCCCTGAAAACCTAAGCTGCCACTGGAAAAGTATACACTTACCACGTTAATTCACTGATTGGTGGGTTTTTAAACTAGCCACTGTGTAGCCCATTATCTCACTATCTATGACCAAGAAAACTGCTAAATTAGCCATTTCACAGTTGAACTGCAAATTTCGTTTGCTGAAATATGGTGTGATAGCTGTTTGATAATATAATGTAAAGCACTCTGGTATACTAACTAGAATGGAAGACATAGCTTTAGTATATAAATTCCCTTTTTCTAACTAAAATGGAGCAAATAATGCAAACATTATGTGCCTGACTCACATTTGTTAAACAGGGTAATAAGAAAATACTTGCTACCTGAGCTATTTCAGTAAGCCAGTGAAGCAAGCAATCCAACATGTGGGTTACATTAAAGTCAGAACTGATCTTAGTTTTGTAACACACACTAAACAGCAATGTGCAGGGGGCTCCGGTTTAATAAAACTAAAACTTTCAGTGGTGCATACAGCCAATAAAGATTTAAGCGTCCTGTGCATGATCAGCATACTAATTGCTGCATTAATAAATCCTGGGTTGTTTTGAAAGGCAAATAAAATTATTGTAGAACCCTTTAAAAGTATTTACATAGAAAAGTTAGCTTACATGGACCTGTGACAGTGTGCGTATGAATGTAGAATATGAACAAGAATTACATCCTTCAGATCCCAATTAGATGATCAATTAGTTCCTTTTAATGTCATGTATATACCTTCTTAATATTTATCAGTTCTGTGCAATGAGTTCATTGCCATGACAGATTTAAGTTATTTTACCCTAGCTTTTTTGGACACAACATCTCTGACAGCTTCTGCTACCAGTAATAATGCAACTTATTCCACATTTGCATCTCTGACCCTAATGAGACACATCTTATAGCAAATGGATACCCAATATAGATGTCAAACAAAGCAGTCTAACCATCAAGAATACATTCAGACCACAACCACAAGCAAAAGAAAAGAGACCATTGTCCCAGCATAAGAAATAAGCTCTGACAGGCCCAGAGTGGCTGAGTGAAAATTTAGTAGGAGGCCGTGGATAGAGAAGGTCCCAGAAGGCTCAGTCCATGAAAGTGTGGGCAGAAGTGGCTCTGAGTCTATATGAACTATTACTTATGGCTGCTGAGGCTGTTTCACACAGTTCCTTCTTCAAATGAGAAGTCGCAGCCCTCTGTTGGTTTTTTTTTTTTTTTTTTTTCTCCTTCCCATCCTTTTATCTTTGCATCCTAATGGCTCATCCAGCTTTTCAGCTGGGTGGAAAGTACATTCATCTTGCACAGAAGGACAGTTAGCAGCAGCAATCATAGTTCTAGACAAGCTGGAGGTGAACAGAGAAGGAAGATGAGTCTGTAGGGCCTCTCACTTCAGGAAACACCTCTCTAAATATTTTGAATGTAAACACTTCCTATTCTTTTCCTTTGTTTCAAATAGAAACTAGTTTCCTAGAGTAAGGCTATATTACACTGTTCTTTCATTCCAAAATTTAAAAATTAGGAATTTTTTAATGAATGGTGAGATGAATGAACTGTACTCCAGAAGCAATGAATCATGTCAGGCTGTATTTTAGAGTCAGCCATTGGTATACTTTTCAGACAACTGGAAGTGCTCCTTCATAGGGCATTGAAGGTGCAAAAAGACTCATTGAACGCGCCCCCTATTGTTGGTCATTGGCATAATAGTACAATTGCTGCTTGTGGCCGCTAGGTGGCAGCAATGCCTTTGCAGTGCATTTAAAGGCAATTGGGGAGGTTAGGGTACTAAGAAGCTCTTTGATCTGGCAGCCAGAGGTATAACAAGATCCGATGCCAACGAACTGAAGCTAGATGTATTCTATGGAGGTGTGCATTTTGAACAGTGAGGGTGGTTAATTGCTGGAACAATTTACCAAGCAAGGGTCATGGTGGATTCTCCATCACTGGTGTTTTGTTTTGTTTTTTAAAGCAAAATTGGATGTTTTCTCTGAAAAATCTGCTCTGGTTCAAATAGGAATTCTTCCAGGGAAGTTCTGTGGTCTGTGCTAAGCAGGAAGTCTGCTAGACAATCACAAGGGTCTCTTGGCACTTTGAAATCTATGACCCTAAGGGTATGTCTGCACTGCATTAAAAACCCACAGTGCTAAAACTCAGAGCCGAAGTCAGCTGAAATAGGTTTGTGGGGCTTGGGCAGTGGGACTAAAAACTGCAGTGTAGATGTTTTGGGCTTGGCCTGGAGCTGGCATTTTCAGACCCTTGCCCATCACCAGGTCTGAGAGCCCAGGATCCCCAAACCCAAACATCTACACTGTACTATGCTAGCCTCACAGCCAGGGCCAGATCACTATAGGGGCTGAACCCCCAGGGCCTGGCCTAAAGAGAGGTGCTGGGCTTCAGCCCCTAAAGCCCCTGCCTGATCCATCCCGGAGCCCTGCTCAGTGCCGGGGGGCATTGGGAGGGCACCTGCCCTGCTAGCACAAGGGGCATAGAGCCCTGGGACTAGAGGCAGGGCTCTGTGCTCCCACCCCACCCCTGAGCTGGCTGGTCTGCTCCCCAGAGGATGGGGCCAGCTGGCGCATGGTGCAGCCTCCAGAGCGACCTTGCAGGGCCCATGGCCCTGAGGGGCTTCACTGGAGGCTGCACTGTGCACCAGACAGCCCAGCCCCTGACTGGGGATAGACCAACCAGACCAGAGCCAGGGCAGGAGAGCCACAGGTCACCATGGTAAGGGGCCAGGGCCCCAGGCAGGGGGTGGGCCATGGTGGTTGGGGGGCTGGAGCTGGGTGGGCAGCCCAAAGTCCCTTAATCCAGCCCTGCTTGCAGCCTAAACTCTGAGAGCCTGAGTTAGCTAACCCAGGCCACTCATAGCCCTGCCAGGGGTCTTTTATCACAGTGTAGACATGCCTTTAGTTCCAAGGGTGAGGAGAGCTTCCCCTGACTGAGAGAGACCCTCATATTTAGCATCACATCATGCCAAAGATCTCTTCTCTCTTATTACCTTACATGGTAAGAAAGCCATATCCAGAGAGGGATGAGCTGTTAGAAGCAACTATGGGAACAAGCCTTGGATACTCAATCCTGTCTCTGGGGATTCTTGTCAAATCATTCTGGTGGTGCTAAGAAATCTGCCTATTCGAACTGGTAAATATGGGTTTGTTTGGGTTTTTTTTAACATTTTAAAGAACAATTGTTAAAATTTTAATTCTTGATTG
This sequence comes from Pelusios castaneus, assembly GCA_007922175.1. Classification (NCBI taxonomy): domain Eukaryota; kingdom Metazoa; phylum Chordata; order Testudines; family Pelomedusidae; genus Pelusios; species Pelusios castaneus. The sequence continues at coordinate 11,527,826 of ML685813.1, forward strand.
GTGGGGAAAGAGGGGGGAGAGGCGATGTGTCAAATTTCCCACCCTTTGTGATTATTTTAATAGCTCTAATGCATGTTGTTGAAATCAGTGAACCCCAGAGTAAGGAGAGAGAGAAGCCTCAAGATATTCCTCTGGACAAGGGCTAAAGACTCCATGACTTAAACAAATGCAAAGAAACTCCAGTAATTAGGTACAAACAGACTATAGAAAAGTGTACCCAGCATATAGAATAGATCCAAAAAAGTTCAACCAAGTTCCAGCTAGGAAAATGTAATTTTGTCACTCATCATAAAGTAAACATGGAACCTACAAAACCAATTAACACAAGGAAAAACAAACCCCCGAAGGGCAGATGAAAGAAGTTCCTCTGTCTCAGACATGCCTGATGAGAAACAAGCTAGGCAAAACAAAACAATCTTTACCTCATGTGCCAGAAGCACTCGCTGACCTGGGAAAAGTGCCATTTCCAAATGAAAGTCAGTAAAAGATGGAATGAAACCCGCACAAGAAAAGCTGCCTCGAAAATAACATTTCAGAATTCCACCGACTAAACCGTAATGGAGTATTAGGGGCATGTCTGCATGGCCAGCAGTTCAGACTATGGGGATGTGAATTGCAGTGTGTCTGTCATCCTGCATTGTACCTACCCCAAATAAGCCCTGCATATATGAAGTAAACATGTACCTGCCTATTCTGTCCAGGGCAGTTACAGCACAGCACATGCTGAGCCCTGAAATTCACACGTCCACAGTCTGAATGGGGGGTTTTGTAGACTCAGACTCTAAAGCCGATGGGACCAATATGATCATCTAGTCTGACCTCCTGTACAATGCAGGCCACAGAACCTCACAAAATCTCACAAAATCTGAGTTAAGTTTTCTCTATGAGTATGTCTGCATCAGAAAACCTATGTCGACTATGTTAAGTTGACTTACAGCATCTACACTACAAACTTAGGTCTACTGCCTGCGTTCATACTGGACTCAGGAGAGCTGGGGCTGGGGGAGTTTGGGCAGGGGAGCTGCGCCTCCTGGGTCAGGGGAGTCGCAGCTCCCTTCCCCCAGGACCCATGGCTCCCTGGCAAGAAGGGAGCCGTGACTGCCTGCGGAAAAGGGAGCCGCGGCTCCCTTTTCCACAGGGAGCTGCAGCTCCCTTCCTGCCAGGGAGCCACATGCAGTTCCCTTGTCCCCAGCCCTAGGTTGACTTATGGAATTAGGTCGACTTAGGGCGTCCACACCGGCTTTAGGTTGACTTAACAAATCGAGTTAGGTGTTAAGTCAACCTAAAGAATGGTAGTGGAAGTCCTTAAGTCAACTTAATGAAAGTCAGGTGTGGACGTGGCTTTGTTTAGGTCAACTTAAGCATCCTTAAGTCGACCTAACTTGCAAGTGTAGATGCACCCTATGGTATCAAAGATCCCCTCTGTGACCTTGTCAATCTGTTCCTCAGGGTGCAAAATAGCAATAACTCCTTTTTTCCCTACCCTTTGTCTTGTTAGTTTAGACCAGTTTCACAGCTAATGTTCTGTGGAACACTGGTGCTCTTCAGACACAGGGCAGGTGTTTTGTGACCCATCCCGATGCTTCCGCATTGGGGGGACTGAGTGGGGAGAGGAGAAGGAGCAATTTAAATTACCCCAGCCATAGCAAAGCTTCCAGGTGCACAGTGGCAGATGCTGAACCACGCCTAGAAGTGTTGCTGCTGCTGGAGCATTTTAAATCTCCCAACACTGTTACTGGCTTTTCCAAGAATGTTTCCATCAGGTGTTCCACATAAAGTAATTGATACTTTTAGGTGTTCCCCAGTCCGCTAAAGGTTGAGAAACGTGTGTTTAGACTGTAAGATCTTTGGGGTAGGGACTGTCTCTGCATGGAGGCCTATCCATTATCACTACAGCTCTTCAAACTATTTAATGAATGGCGCTTCATGTTAGGTTTCAAGTACTTTGTGCAGGAACTGTATCCACCTTTGCATCTGTACCGAGACTAGCAAAATGGTCCCCAATCCTGATTCTGGGCTTTGATTGCTGCCCTGTTATAAATAATCAGCCCACAATTTGGGCTAGGTTCACAGCATTTGTTACCTGTTTTTTAGAAACCCAGGCAAGGTTCAAGCAAACATGAGCTAGATTGTGGTTTGGGGTGAAAAACAAGATGTCAGCTAAATTTATGCCTGGTCGTTTGGATTCATTTGAACCCCAAACTCAAACCAAAACACTGGGTTCAAGACCCTATGTAATCCAAAACCAGCATCATCATGATCACCTTTGACTCAAAAACACTGAGTCTCACCCGGCTCATGTGCTTTATTTACTGTTTTGGGCAATGCCAGAAATGCCGTAGACAGCGTTCCTTGTTCTATTTTATGTTTCCACTTGTGCTCTTGCCAAAACCCAGAATTCTATGCACCAGTTGCAAACACGTTGCCAGGGTGAAAGGGAAGAGAAGTTTTTAAAACCTGAAATGTGTCTCAAGTTTCGGCTTGTTTGCAGTAAATGTTCAGGTTGGGTCTTGTTTTATCTGAATACATATAGGCTGCCTGCTAAAAACAAGGATCAGCTACCTCCCAAGTAAAAACAAGGATCAATTACTTTTGAGCATGTCTATATAGTTTGCATTTATAATATCTCACAAACTCAAAAAAAAAAAAAAAAAAAACCCCAAAAACAAATGCAGGATTTGGGATATGTTCCAGAATTTAAACCCAACTGTTTCTGCAGGCCTCTGACAGAAGATAGAACATTCCTACTGTTTTTGCCAGCTTCAGCTACTGTAGTACCTCTATAAAGGAAAGCTGGGAATCACTGATGACCAATTAAAAATGTGCTAGGTTGAAATAAGGTTCCTGTCTAGTCCAATGAACTTGAATAGTCTGTATGCGACAAAAATGGCACATTGTTAGGGTCTTTGTCCAGATAAAGTCCATTTCAAACATTTAAGGAAAAACAATATATGCCCAACTACAGTGTGGGAAGTTATTTTAATTTTTAGATTCTAACAGTTTTATGAAAAAAGCATTAAAAACAAACCAAGCAACCTAAGTACTATTTAAAAATGTATAACTGGCAGCATCTAAGGATTAATATGGCTGCCCCTCTCCTTCATATTTGAGTGATTGTTCTATGAAACATTTGTCTATAGTCTCTGTGGGTGCATCTACACTGGCAAGTTAGATTGACTAAAGGAGGCTTAAGTCAACCTAAACAAAGCCATGTCCACTGGGCTTTTATTAAGTTGACTTAAGCATTTCCTTAAGTCGACTTAAGGAAAGCTTAAGTTGACTTAATAACACCTAGTTTTAGGTTGACTTAAGCCTTAAGTCGACTCCTGAAATCAACTTAAAGCCAGTGTGGACGGGGATTAGCGCCTAAATCGACCTTATTAAGTCAACTTAAAGCATTATATCGACTTAATAAGGTCAACCTAAGCTATGTCTACACTAGAAAAAGTTAAGTCGACTCTGTTAAGTTGACTTAATAAGATCGACTTTAAGTCGACTTAAAGTCAACCTTATTTAAGTCGACTTAACAGAGTTGACTTAACTTTTCTAGTGTAGACATAGCCAGTTAGTGTAAATGGACATAGCTCCATTGACTTCAACAGAATAACAATTTATGCAAGTTGAGGATCTGGTTCATTGTCCTAAGACTGTGATAATTTAGGGTCAATTATTTCTCTGTTAAAACAATGCAGTTCCCTTGAACTCACTGGGATATGACTGGTATGACTGAAAGCAGAAACAGGCCCATCATGTTTTTAAAAAAATTCTTCTGCAGTGATTATAGGACAATTCAAGAAACGTGTGTGGTATAAGGAGATTCACCATGTAACATGCTGATACTCTGCCAGCTAGAAAAATTGGTGGTGGTGATATAAAATGTATGGAAATCATTTGTAAACTTGTTAAATTTTCCTAAATAGTGATTCTTTTCCCTGTATGAATTATAGCAGTAACCACCTTTTTCAGGAAGTTACTCAGTTGTGGGCAACTCCAGTTACCTCTGAGGATGAAAGCTATATTCTTACCGGCCAGTAATACATAATAGGCTACACTTTTGTCAGTCATAGGTCTTGCTATATGAATGTGGGCCTTTTTCTATGTAGATCTGATATTATTTTGGGAATAGACTAGTTATAGTAAGAGAAAACAAGAATTGTGTGGCTCAACTATATTGGTAAGAAATGTTAAAGCTCCCATATGTCAGTAAGAGCATTGCCATCACCACGGATGTAACGGGCCTCATTCCCGGTTGTCATGACAGCCTCCAAAACATGGAGTATTCTTTGAGCTGCCACCAATTCCATTGTCATACACAGCATTCTGAAACAGAAGCATTGCTTTATAATGTGTTCATTTTGCATGAATGTCTATTGTACATTTATATGTAACATGCACTTAATGCAGTTATTTAAACTGAAAAGAAAACTCAGTGGAAAGCTCCAGAGCTCTGTTTGGGGTCGATACTTAACACACTGAATTTCATTCATGATATACTAGAGAAAAACTAGCTGTCTTGGCATGCTTCTCTCTGGGCAATCTTTCATAGCTGAACATTTTCCTCAGCCTTACTTCATAATGTGTGAGTGAAATACGGCGCACCATAGACTGATAAATCTGCTAAAAAGAAGCCTTTGTCAAAAACTGCTCTGCTTCTCCTGCTTCTTTAGTATTAAACCCTAAAAGAAATGTAATGTGAATTTACAGTGAGTAGGACAAATGTAGTTGGGCATAAATAGCTGCAGGTCTATCTACCTGTGCCCTGATAGGACATGAGTGCTAGCTGAATTTCTACTCCACAAAGGATCACCTGCTGAAATAAAATACAGTTAGAGAAACAAAAAGAGAATAGTTTTATGTGGTTATCCTTAGCAGCAACAAGGAGGAAGGATCGCATACAGATACAAATGTTATGTATGTTTTAAATGAAAATAGAAGAGGATATTTCATTCCACTCATAAGCCCTAAAGAGGGTTGGCTAACTATTGAAAACCAAGAATTTTTCCAAACTGGAGACTGTGTATTCTGGAGTTTGCTGCACCTAGCATTCAAATGCTATATAATTGACTCACTGGCAACCATGTTTCCAAATATTTCTGAGCCTTAGAAAAGGATTCCATTTGTTTGGTTTTAAAGGGGAAAGTGTTTTTTGGAAACTGGTTGGCTTACTACTTGTTACCTAACAATTGCTACATGCTCTACGGTTTTCCTCACTGGCATTCAGAACTATCTATAAAAATAAACAAAGATGGAAAATAGCAGGAAGGCAGGGAGGAGGCTTCAAGCAACGCTTGCTGAACTATGCTGTGGATTTTCTCTCCAAAATGTCCTTCTAAGTAACCAACTCAAAATTGTGCAGCATGTGTATGATATGTTCTGCATGTTGATCAGCAATGAGTGAATTTATTCTCATTAGCTCACCAACCAGAAGCCAAGTTTGTGAGGGTAATAGATGCCCACCATTGTTTCATAGAGTGTATGTTTTTCAAATCCCTGGAACTCAACCCTTATCTATGTAGGCTCATTGGTTGAACCAGACCCGGTACTTTCATTCCTTCCCCTGGCCAGCTATGAATTAATATCGGATTCTTCAAACTTCACCACAACTGGCACATACAATGATTTACCAGGAATTAGACAGGCAGCTCTTAGTTAGGCAGAATCAAGTAGTGGCCGGTTGTATGAAGGCAAGTCTTGACCATCTTAATTCTAAATCTGAATATGTGTGTGCGTGTATGTACTCATGCCTCTGGGCAGCCGGGTAGTTTAGGTGGGAGTTTGAACATCTTTTCCTTCTCTTATTTACCATCAGCTTCCATAGTCGCCAGCAGCAAAGAATGTGGAGGTGGCAGCTTTTTACTAACTGGAAGTCGAATGGGCAGATTTTCAAACAATTCTGCTATCCAGTTCCCATAAATATAAGCATTACTGACTAGTGAGAGCAGATTCTCTTTGTGACAGGCTACCCTGCAAGGTGCCCACTGAGAAGTCAGTACTCCCATCAAAATCCAGGAAATCTGAATGTAAAGATTTTTCATGTATATCAAAGAGAATGTATGGACAAAATTTTCTAAACCTGATACCTAAACTTAGATACCTAAGTCTATAGTTAGGCACCTCAATAGTTGGACTGATATTTTCAGAGGTGCTGAGCTGTGAAGGCCTATGCATAAATATGGATTTCAAAGCCTAACTTTAAGCACCCAAATTTGGAACAGTATTTGTCTCAATTCTTTGAGCATCAGTAGAAAGACATGACCAAGTTTTCTTTGAATCTTAAAAAGAAGAGAAAAACAGAGTAAAATTCTCATGCCTCTGTTTGAAAAGTATGCTTAATAGACCACAAATCAGGCTTGCAAAGAGATGTAGAATATGTATTTATCTTCATAGTTTAGATGCCCATTTGCTAGAATGTTTTCTCAGCCAAATCATTTTGATGCTTACAAGATTAGAGAGGGTAGGGGGGCGTTTGTGTATGAAGAAATTTGATGCAGGCTCTACATTTACAAATTTATTGAATGTTTAACTTAATTGAATGTTTTAACTTAAAATAAAGAACCTTCAGATATAGGTTATATATATATAATTAAGTCACAGGCCTGAACTTAATTTCCATATCAATATTTAAAATTGAAAATGTGTTTTCTTCTAATTAAGTGTTGGGGCATATTTTTTGAGGGGGGAAAAAGCAAAATGATCTTCAAAAATGACTGGTTGTTAACGACCCTGGGATGTTTGAGGGTGATTGTCTTCCCATAAAATGATAGAAAGTTATTACTGGGGAATCCACAGGTGTCTAATGAGACCAATCTTGGAGCCATAGATCTTGTCACAATTGGGACAGACATTTTCCCAGTAGATGGGACAGATCTGGATTGTTGAAGCAGCACAGTCTTTCCTCTTTTCCTGTTGACTCCATTGGATCTCAAAATATTGGGATCCTTGCCACAAGATCCTTTTTTCCATTCTGGTTAATCAAGGGTTTGGGTTTCCCATGAGTCTGTCAATATTATACTTCTTCATGATGACTTTGAGGGTATCTTTGAAACACATTTTTTGTTGCCTGCCTCTTCTCCATTGGCCATGGCTAAGTTATGAGAACCTGACCTACATCTGGAGTTGATTTTTCTGGCATTCGAAGAACATGACCCGCCCAGTGGAGTTGGTGGTAAATGTCATAGTTTCAATTCTGTAGGTTTTGGGCAGAGCAGAGATGTTGGTGCATCAGTCATCCTATTGGATTCAGAAGCTCTTGCAGAGGCACTGTTGATTGCATCATTCAAGAACCTAGAGGTGTCTACTGTATGTGACCCAGGTTTTGGCACTGTACAAGAGAGCAGAAATAACAGTTTAATATACAAGAAGCTTGATTTACTTCTTGATGTTGTAATCTTGGTAAATCCTCAAGCATCCGCATGTTGCACTGGTGCATTGAAGGCAATGCTGAATTTCCTTGTCAATCTCAACTTTCTGCATAAGATAACTACTGAGTAAAAGAAGTGCTCAATATTCTCCAGTATCTCTTTATTGATCTGAATTATAGGAGAAGGATCCTGGTTATTCAGAGCCTGTTTATGGAGTATTTTACTTTTCTTGATTGTTGAGGGTGAGGCCGAATTGGTTGCAGGCTTCAGAGAAAGTCTCAACTATTTTTTGAAGCTCTTCTGAGTGGGCACCCAGGACACATCATCTGCATTTTGGAGTTCAATGACTGATTTTGTGATAGTCCTTGTCAAGATCAGCTGCTAATGAGGTTGATCCATCCATTCTGTATTGGATATCAAGTCCAGGGGGGAGCTTTCCAGCAGTGAGAAGGAAGATGGCAGCAAGGATGATGGGGAAAAGATTTGGAGTGATGACACAGCCTTGCTTGACTCCCGTCTTGACTAGGAAAGGACAGAGCAGGCAGATGCTCAAAATTGACTGTTACAGCTGAATGACATAATGGTTCATGCCTATTCTTTCCTAAGATCTTCTGTTTGCCATTTAGTTTAGAGCTTTCATTGCTATCATCCTTTTCATTTAATCTTGAAGGTTAAATGAATGGGGGTCCTCTCCTGGAACTGAGGACAAATTAGACCAGAGATCAGCAGACTTTGCTGACCCCTGTGCCAGCTCCTCCTCCCCAACCCTGGCAGGGCCGTTCCTTGGGGGGAGCGGGGCACAGGGCCAATCGGCCTAGGCAGGTCTCCCGCCCCCCCCTGCTGGTAGGGAGTGCAGCGGACCAGCCCGCTCCGCCCCTGAGGGACCCCAGGTGCCCCCCGGGAACCCCCGAGGGATCCCAGCCAGGGAACCGAGGACGCCGCCGGGAGCCGGCCCCGTTGAGGCCACACAGCCAATGAGGGCCAGCCCCGGCCACATGAGGCTGTGGCGAGGGGTGTTGGGCAGGCTGCAGCAGGCCAGCCCAGAGGCCAGGCCCCGCGCACCTGCCCCGCCCCTGGGCCTGCCTGCTCCACCCTGAGGGCCAGCCCAGAGGCCAGGGGAAACGTTCCTGGCCTGCCCCACTGCCTTCAGCTCACTGCCAAAGGCAGCAGGGAGCAGGGGGAAGCGCAGCCGTGGGGGGGCCATGGTGCGGGCCCTGCACTGCCCCACTGGGAATGGGACAGTGTGGGGCCCACGTAACCATGGGGCCCGGGGTAATCGCCCCATTCACCCCCCCAAAGGATGGCCCTGGACCCCGGCCACATAAAAATTCATCCACAGCTGGACTTAGGGGGAGCACTTCCCAGGCATTCCACTGAAAGGAGCCACTTGTGGAAAGAAGTCATCCGAAGAAGCTCCTCCTGGTGATGTGCCTGTGAACAGAGCTCCCCAGGCACGCCATGGAAAGAAGCTGCCCAGAATGGCTCCTTTTGGTGGTGGCACACTGTGGAGAGGAGCCGCCCTGGGCAGCTTCTTTACATGGCATGCCCTGGGCATGGGCATGCCAGGGATCCTCTGTGCTCCAGCTGCCCCTGAAAGAAGCTGCCTGGAGTGGCTTTCAGTGGCAGGAGCAGTAATTTCTGTGGTGCCACAAAGGGCACTGCGTGCAGCTCCAAATGGACTTGAGTGTCACTGTGGGCACACGTGCCAGAGGTTGCTTACCCCTGAATTAGACAGACATATTTGAGGATCCCATCAATTTACCATCTCCTAGCCCATAAAAGACCATGGACTTTCTTTTTCCCTTTGTTCATCATATAAGACATTACAAGGAATATTCTAGTCACTAGAGATGCAGAATGCCCTGTTTTTGTCTTGACTGCAGTGTTCTACCTTTTAAAAGATTAAATTAAAAAAATGTACAAAAGTAACTGTAGGTCCAATCTAGAAAAATGAGTCTGGCAAGACTTTTTTGGCTCCACAACAGCAAAGGGATAGGATCCCTTCTCTAGTAGCCTAAATCTTCCTGAGGGCAAACTCATGTGACTGTCAGCCTGGCTTCCATAATGAAGCTTGGGGCAAAGATGTCAGCCATCTCCTTGAGTGAAACCATGATGCATTGTAAAGAGGCCTTTGAGATGTTCTTATTTTGTAGGTCAGCTATAGGAGACTATATGTGGGTCACATGGTTCCTATCTTCCACCCCCAAAAATTGTTAGTGGGGAAATGTCGCCAGGGTAGTCTATTGAAGGGCAAGGAGCTCCTCCCCACCCCACAGAGGCTGAAGTAGGGAGTTCCTACCAAACATCTTGGAAAGAGAAAGGATTCAACACTCCCCAGCAAAGGAGCGCAAAAACACACAAAATGTGTAGTGTGGGGGAGCTAATTTCTATAAGTGATTCTCCTCTAAGCAGCTCTGCAAGGCAACCCAGAAGAGCTTTTGTTAGAAATGAGGGTTTCTACATCAGGTCAGCCTTTTTCTTGGATAGTCCGCACTGACTCATAGACTCTAAGATCAGAAGGGACCATAATGATCATCTAGTGAGTCCTGCACACCCCACGTCACAGAGCCTCACCCATTCATGAAATAGACCCCTAACCTCTGACTGAGTTATTGACGTTCTCAAGACATGCTTTAAAGACTTTGTTACAGAGAATCTGCCATTTATATTAGATTAAACCTGCAGGTGACCCAGGCCCCCCGCTGCAGAAGAAGGTGAAAAGCCCTCAGGGTGTCTGCCAATCTGACTGAGGGGGAAATTCCTTCCCAACCCCAAATATGGCAATTACAGTTTCTGATCCAGACTCTGCTGACTACTGGACCTTTGCTGATTCCCAGAGCTAGAGTTGTATTGTTCTCGAGTGTGGTCTATTTAAAGAAACAGGGTGTGGGTTTGCATGATGGCTTGAAACAAACAAGTATATATTTAAACACACAAAACATGACCTGCAGTTAGGAAGCCTGATGACTGAGCACTGTTATGTAATATGTTAGCATTTTGTGAAAGAAAGCAACTGACCATCCCTATTGCAGGGTTAATATGAATGCACCTAAGTACAGGGAGATGAGACAATTATTGATTTATAGAGGAAAAACAGATTTCTGTAAGGAAGACCAGAGAAAGTATATTATTGTTGATTAAGCTCCAGGACTCCAGAGGGGTTTATACCTCTGTAGAAGGGAAGACATCCAAAGCAGAACACAAATCAGCTAAGGACAGAATTCTAATGCACGTTCCAAAATGAATATGTCCCAGAGATGATAAAAATAAAATAGTGTTGCATGGATGGCATCTATTCAGTCAGTGCAGCTTCTTTCATTTATTTCCTAAATTATCACAGAACAAACATAGTATTTAATCTATCATAAACAGTCCCATATCTAATCTTTGTAAAGCTGATGCCATATGGGCTGTGCAAACATTTTTTTTAAAAGTAATTCTATGGTAAGCAAAACAGGAAATTGAAGGTTGCTGATGATGAAACTGATATCCAACCAGTAATCTGAGTAGTGAAGTCAGTAGAGCTTTCCTGCTCTATAAATTTTATTTCCTGGGACCTTTTTTGTGTTTTCTTAAGATTTGTTAGATAAGCTGCTCCTAGTCCTTTTAACCAGGAAACATCATCATCCTGATTAGCTGCCATAAAATAAAGATGTTAAAAGTACATTCTGGGAGTAGAAAAAAGAGTGTATGTTTGAGTATAGTGTCTGCATTTACTTACAAACTTGCCTGTTGTTCAGATGACTGTGTGATGAGGAAGAAGATTGAGCAGTGAATGTTCTTTACCAGGAGTGCTTAGTAACCAGCATGGCATTGCCTCACTGGAAGCTTTTATTGGTCTAGTTCACCCTCATTAGAAATTAATCATCATTTTACTAAAGTTGCTAGAAAGATCTTGGGGATAGGAGAAGGGGAAGACTCAGAGTAATAGTCAAATTTGGTGGAAACTCACCTCTGTGTAGTGAACTAGCACAAGTCGTATGCACTGCTTAATTCCTTTCCATTTTTCAAAATGGAGATTACGTGGACTTTCTGTGGTTCATAAGCCCTGTGATGGCCTTTCTAGCATTATTAAATGCAGAATGTACTGGCCACCTATTATGATAGCAACCTCTTTGAAGTCCAAATTTAGCTTGTTTACATTTGAAGTTATGTTGTAGAACAGCAATATATAAAATATGAGCCAAATCCTTAGCTGGTGTAATTCAGCTCTGTTGGATGCAATGGAGTGACACTTATTTACACCGATGGAGTATCTGCCTCTAACCTTCAGAAAAAACAGATAGGTGATTCCCTGAGTATTATACAGATTTTTTTTAAAAATCCAATAACAAGGCAATTTTTAAAAGTTAAAGTTGGAGAAAATGGAAGGAAGTCAATGGAACTATTCACATGTTTTAATTTAACTATGTAAGTGCTTTGCTAGGACAGCACGAGTCCCGTGGCACCTTAAAGACCAACAAATTTCTTTCAGCATAAGCTTTTGTGGGCTCCAACCCACTTTGTCAGATGCAAGGCCAGGGTCTAAGAATCTTGCAATGAAAGTCTACCTGATAAAAAACTCAGAAAACTTGACAAAACAGCTAAAGCCCACTGAAGTCAATAGAAGTCTTTCTGTTAGCTTCAGTGAACTTTAGATAAGGACCTTATTCAGGACACTTAAAATAGGACAATTCTGATTGAGGGAGCTTTCAAAAAAAAAATGGTGAGGGAGATTTTAACTACTTCATTGAAACCTATGGGAAAATCCTCCATAGAAGAGTGAGATGTGTTTTAAGGAGAGAAGAATTGGACCCATTGACCTCTGGGGAGAAATAGGATCATGCAGGTAACTCCACTGAAGTCTAGAGAATTCCCTCCACTTTCTTCAGGTCTGAGTTTGGTCCTGCTGTTTGGAACATCTTAGGAATAAGACCCAGGCTTTCATCTTCTTATTCATATACTAGATACTGCTGTTCTTTGAAAGAACATCTGTTTAAAAACAAAACTGAGATGCCTTCAGAATTTCTCATGCTTCACCAAACAATTCTTATGCATTATCTATTTGTGCAATGTCCCATGATATGCATACCAGTTCAGTAAAGCAGGGATTTACAGAGATCGGAGGTTATATCTCTGTTTGTCAGTGTTTCACAATAAATGCTTTGTTTACCTTTCAAAGAGGATCTGGTAAGTATAGAAAAACGTCAGTGGGTTTATATACCATCCACTCCCTCACACGCAACATGACACTTCTAGAGAAATGCTCACTTAGGGTTGTGAGGCACATTCCTATCACCTGCTCTTAGCACAAGGAAACTTTTGTCTGTGCTTGTCAGGGGGGTCAGCTATCCAACTCCACCAGTCACAAGCACTAGTCTAGGCTATGCAGGCTCCATTGTGTCTTTACTGGTTAGCAATAGGCATACTTCAGGCCTTGAGCCCTTCTCATGTCTCCCTGTAGTATCCAGCCCCCATTCTGCTGCATACTCACAGTATTCAAAGATTCGAAGCTTCCAAAGAAGCAGTAAACTCAGTTTACCAGTTCCACTTCAGATTGTTGTTTTGATTAACACAAGCACTTCACTATGTTTATAGTACAAACAAATAAAAGTTTTATTTAACCAAGAATAGAATAGTGCAAGTATTAGAAACAAACGGTTATATATATATAACTATATACAGGAATTAATATAAGTGGTACTTGGGTACTCATGAGCACCTAACCTTTCAAAACATGGACTGAAAACTTTCCCCAAAGGCTCACATGCGTATCTCCCTGCCTCTGCTCAAAACTACACCCCTGCTGCCAGTGGTCCGGCTCCCAGGCTGGATCCGGCTCCTAGCCCCTGCTGTCACCCTTGGCCCCAGGAAGGATCCAGCCCCTGCTGACTTGGGACTCAGGGCACTGGCTTGGACACTCTAGGCTCGTGCCCCCTGTGCTCAACACCAGCGACACCCCAGGAGTAAACGTTTGAAGCTGAGGAAGGCATTTAATACCCAACCCAGAACTACGGTAAGAGAGACGTTGAGTGATGCCCAGGCAGGGGGCGGTGGTGAGGGTGCCCTGTCCCAGTCGGAGCCAGGCTGCAGGGGACCAGTAGCTGCTGCGTACTGGGTAACTGCAGGGAAAGGAAAGTGCCAGGGGGGCAGGGATTTGCGTCCTCCCACAGCCTTGCATCGCCCCTGAAGGTAGATACCCTCCTCCCCAGGTCGGGTGGGGCCGGAACTCCTCCTGCCCTTGCGGGGGGGGTGGGCGTGAGGTGGCGCACATGTAACGTCTGATAGCTGAGTACCAAACAGTTTCTGTTGGTACTCATTGGAGAACCTGATCTGAAAAATTATGTCAACCCCGGCTATATATAAAATAATATAATAATACTAATAATTAATTATATATGGTTATATATAAAATAAAATCATATCATCCACATCTAGAACCAAGACTTACTTAACTAGATACTTTCATGTATCATAGGACAATGTTTATCCAAAGTCCTTCAAAGCAAGTCCTTCCATGTTTTACAGCAAGACTTGGCTGTGATCTTACATTCATGAGACACTATCAGTTTGCCTCTTTGGTAAAGGATCCCAGATATCTACCTGCTTTCATCCCCAGATATCAGAATAGTCCATTGTCCTTATTCATAACCAGGTCACCCCTCACTGACTGTTTTTTTCCTGGATACTCCTTTCTTGTGGTTTTTTCAAACCCTTAATCTGCATGTGGCTCAGTAAGCAAATTGGTATTCACAGTAATGCTTTCAATACACAATGACCAGACAGAGAGAAACGGGTCTGATACCTTCTGCTTGAAAGGGATCATCTAAGACATGTCATCTCCTGGGTAGCTACCTTTAAGGACATACATTTTGCAATGATTAGAATGGCCATTAGGCTGCTGGCTCTTTGCTGGCTCTCATCCCCCTGCCAGTGAATTATTATGCGTATATCCAACCTAGGGGAGTCTGTAAAACCCTATGCACCCCTCTGCCCAGTTAGCACCAAAGCAATATCTGGAACTCCTCAGCCTTGTAGTCTGTCACTTCAAAATCACAACACAAAGCGACATTTATGTCCAACAGTTCCTCCAGCATACATGGTGTTGGTGGGGAGCATGGTATCGGGTAGTGTTCGTGCATTGTCTAGGCTCTCCGCATTCATATTTGAGATCTTCCTCACCTGCCACTTAATCATGTTGTTACCAGTCTTTGCCACCTCAGCTCTTGCTCAGTTCACAGCACATCAATATTTTCATTCAAGGTCAGTACCTGGGGCAAGTTGTTCTGAAAGAGATCATCAGAATTTCACCATTTTGTTACCCTGTAGCCTTCCACACTGGGATTTGGGGATAGGGAATTTTCAGAAGGAAGGCTGCCTGTATTTCAGCCTGCGAGGTGGCAGAACATGTACCTGCAGAGCACGTCTCACACCTGGTTTTAGCTCCTTCCTACTGAAGGCATGCTGCCTCACTGACGGTGGTGCAATCCCTGTGAAGTAGCAGAGCAGGCTGTGTGGGAGTCTATTTCAAAGCCCCTCTGATGATCCAACAGATTTGATTAAGTTCAGTGTCATGTGTGTGTATGTTGGCTGGAGCATGTCAGTTACTGTGCAGTTGGGTAACACAAGGCAAGACAGTTTGCTCGGTGTGTTTTGGAGTCAGCTCCCCATTTTGCATTGGCCAATGTCTGGAGTACATAATTCCTGGAATTCACTTTCTCTTTCAGGTTCTTAATATGTTCTTTGTATTTTAGTATTTCTTCTAATGTGACACAGATACATTGGATGTTGATAGTGCTCAAGAATCGTATATTATACTGTATAAACATTCAAGCCTAAACTTATTTTCAGGCACTATAACTAATTTGTGTATCAAATATCAGATCTCTATGGCACTTTTAAAGACTAACAGATTTATTTATCGCATGAGCTTTCGTGGGAGAAAAATCCCATTTCCTCAGACGCTTTGAAGATGCGAAACTTATAGAATGGGAAAAAATTAAATTCAGGGGAGTGTATGACATAGGATTGTCAAAGAATATGCCGGATCAATAAACGTGAGTGTGATCATAAAACTTTACTTTATTCAGAATACGAGAGCGCTCACAGGGAGAGAACAAAGGAAATCTCCGCCCCCGTGACATCGGGCAGTATCCTTTATAGACCCTCAGAATACATTAGACAGGAAAGAGCTACAGCTTCTCATTGGTTCAGCCATGATCCATCCTTATTTAGAAAGAGCAAGGACAAAATAACAGATGCAGAAACAGGCAACTAGTTCTGACCGGACAGGACGAGTCTTCAAGGCTAACGCACAGCAACAGCAACAGTTCTTATCAATGCTCCCTAGCTGCATTCTTCTACAGGATCAGATCAGGCTGTAACAGCAAATCAAAATAGGTGTTAGGATTCAAACACTGGGGAACAGCACATAGAGGAAGGTGAGGTCAAATCACGTGTTGTAATGAGAGAAAAATCCATAGTCCCTGTTTAACCCCAAGGCAACTGAGTCAAATTTGCATGTAAGTTCTAGTTCTGCAGTTTCTCTTTGAAGCTGTGATTTGTTATTCATCTGTTTCAACACAGCTATTAACAAGTCGTCAAGGGAGTGAGCAGGGAGATTGAAGTGTTCCCCTATTGGTTTTGTAGTGTTGCAATTTCTGATGTCAGATTTGTGTCCATTTATTCTTTGGCACAGAGACTGTCCTGTTTGTCCAATATATAAGGCAGAGGGGCATTTCCGGCAAATGATGGCCTAAATCACATTGGGGGATGAGCAGGTGAATGAGCCCTTGATGGAGTAGGTGGCTTGATTTGGTGCTGTGATGGTGTCTTCAGTGTAGATATGAGGGCAAAGTTGGCAACATGGTCTGTTGCAGGGATATGTTCCTGCTTTAATGTTTCTGTTGTTTGATCTGTAGTTGCTGGTGAGTATCCATTTGGGGGAGGGGGGGGTCTGTAAGCAAGGAGAGGTCTGTCTCCTAAGGCTTGAGAGAATGAGGGATCATCTTGTAGAATAGGCTGTAGATCTTTGATGATGTGTTGAAGAGGTCTGGCTTGGGGGTTGTAGGTGGTGACCAATGGTGTTCTGTTCGTTTTTTTTCTTGGGCTTCTCCTGTAGTAGTTGACTTCTGGGTACCCGTCTGGCTCTGTCAATCTGTTTCTTCACTTCTGCAAGTGGGTACTGTAGTTTTAAGAATGCTTGATAGAGATCCTGAAGGTGTTTGTCTCTGTCTAAAGGACCAGAGCAAATGCAGTTATATCTTAGGGCTTGACTGTATACAGCCCCTTTGGAATCAGATCTCTAGTATGTCTAACACAGGACTTAGCCAGGGCCCCCTTTCTGTCCATACAGAAAAACCTCTTACCAGGATTTATCCCAGGCTATGATGTTTAATCATACCCCTCTGCTCTTAGTCCTCCAATGCTATCCCACAATTCCATATGGGCTATATGACCCTTCCTACCTCCTCCCTTCCTCCACTTTAAGTCACCTATACTAGCTCAGCATTTTAGCTCCTTGTTTGCCTGATCCATGTCTGCTGCACTTCTACAGCATTGACCAAGATGCCAATCAAGAAAGTGCAGTTGTATGCAGACCGAATTCCTAAATGACATTCTCAGTAAAAGTTCTTTCTGCCAGATTCTGTTTGCATTCACCTTCAGAACTGTCTGCATTAATGAGTCCCTCCGCTTAGAAGTTATTTACAGGAGGTATTGGCCTCATGTGCCTACCACAGACAGCAGCTCCAGGCTAGCTGAGAGAAAGTGCACACATTGCAAATGAATTCACAGAGCAACCCAGTTTAACGCAGTTGTTAAAAATCATGGGATATTCACTAGAAATCCATTTCAGCACATGGCTAGTACAGTCAAAGCACCAGTGCGGGTGAAGTCACATGAGTCTAGCAGTGAGGACATTTCACCCACCACAGACTTGCCCAGGTTTATTCTGCAGCCAAGACATAACCTGCTGATGGAAGGTTTTGTGTGTCTTCCTTGATTGGTCAGAAATGCTATTTTCTGTCATCAGGTATTAAAAGAGCCAGTCAGAGAAGGAAATAAATGTCATGTTTGCATATGCCAATAGTAACTTGATTGTAATTAAGCTCCTTTTGCTGGATGTTTTTTAAATGCCAGTTGTGAATTTTTAATTTATGAAGTCCTATAATCTTTCCTTTCTCTATGCAACAACAACAGTAAAAAAAAGTATTGGAAGAATGTATAGAAGAAATCTGAAGCGTTTCCTTCTCCAATGTGATAGGAGAAAATAGAATATGTCCTCCATGCTCATGAAGTCAGAAGCCCCTGATTCTCTACTGCCCTGCACCTTCTGTAGTCAGTTACACCAGTGCTAGGTGAGTGTAAAATGCTATCAAGGGTGTAAGAGAGTGAAGGATTCTGATTTGGTAGCATTCACACTCAGCAATGAATATACAAGGTGCAAGCCAGTGCATTCTTTCCACTATTCTGCTTTAATCTCCTCTCTTTGTTTCACAGGAGAGCTCTTCCACTGGTGCTAACTGCAAAATGGGATAACACAGGAGTCCAGCCCAACTTATTTTCAGATACTGTAACTAATTTGGGTATCAAACTTCAGATCTTTAGTTTTCAGGTTCCAGGATACTCCCTGCCCCGGAAAGACAGGAGTATTTGGGCTCTGCCCTTCTCAAATATTAATTGTATTATTTTTTCAATGGTCAACATTGGAAACTCATGGGGATGATATCATAAGGCGTAATAGCCATAACAAGTCATCAGCATGTTTTCTATCAACCACATGTAAACTTTGGGAGCATTCCATGACCACTTGGGTCTTTACAGCCTTTTACCATCTCCGTAATAATAGTTACTATTGCTTCTCGTGTTCAGAACACATTACAAACACTGAGCTGAATCACAGATACATACTCAGATACAGAGGCGGCCTTTGGCTATTGGGGGTCCTAGGCAAAGGCCCATTGCGGGGCCCCCTATAGGCCTATGGAGGGACCCCCTCCGTGTCCCCAGCTTCCCACCTCCGGCTCCACCCTGTGGCCCCAGCGGCTAGCTACTCCTGCTGCCGACCGAGGCACATGTGGTTTTTGGGGTAGGCGAAGCAGGTGACGGGGCCCCTTACTACTCAGGGCCCTAGGTATGCGCCTGCTATGCCTACCCCACAAGCCACCTCTGCTCAGACAAGTAGTCCAGTTGAAGTCAATGGGACTACTTGTGTGAAAAAGGTAAGCAGGAAGGAAGGGGTTATTGTCTAATTATAGTTTTTCTGGCTGCTTTCATGTTTCTCTGTGTTTTAATGTTTCAGGAGTAGCCTTGCTAGCATCTTTTCTGTCTTGCTTGTCATGCCCTGATGGTCTAATACGGGGGCCACAGTTCTGACTTTACTGCTGTGGTCCGGAAGTGCCTGCACAACACTATTGTTGCTGTTGTGGTGGTGTTTTTGCTTTCCGTGGGCTTTTCTTCACACAAAAAAAGTCATTTTTTGTTAGATCCCTTGAGGAGGTGTGTAACATGATGTTAAATGTGGCCTTGCAGTCAACATAGACAGGGGTAAGAGCTCCAGCAGGTTTACCCACAACCTGCTGCCAGTATGTTCAATATGACAGTCCCTGTCTAAATTGGTTGCAGAGTTGTGTCTAACATCATGTTGGTTAACACAACTTCTCAAGGTCGTGTTCTACCATGCTCTGATTTTCTAGTAATGATAAACCTTAAGGGCAAAATCCATCTCCATGCAAGAAAATTTCTCCATAATAACTTCCTGTGTAATACTGCTGGCTCTTTTCTTAAGACTCAGTAAAGCTTGTACAATTAGTTACTTTCACATTCCCCCAGCCACTAACAATACTCATTGCACCTGCTTGCTTGCCATTCACCCATGTACGTAAATGCCAACCCTCTTCCTCCTGTAATATACAAAAATCCAAGGATGTTGGACATCATGGACATTTTTTTAAATACATGAAAGCCATCCATGAAAGCCATGATTAATTTCTAGCTTTATTTATCATTTGGTTGAGATGAATGGCATCTTAAAAGGTCACTCTATATACAATAGTTGTTATAGGTATGTGATAGCTATTTTCTGAGCTTTTTTTCATGACTTTTTGCCCTTTTTTCTGGATTGACAAGTGACAGCTTCACATTCTGGACCTTTAAATATATATTTACAGTAGTCCAAGAAATTTGTCCATAATCAAAAGAGCCATGACTTGCCAACACATCTTCAGAATATTACTGAGTAACTCATTACAATGTTAATAGCTTCTGTCAGGAGTTATTGATCCTGATGTCAACTATTCTCAGAATAATAAATAAGGCTGATTTTTATTTTTTCTGTGAAGCGTGCTGAGGGATCAATATTTCAAGTGGAATAATCAGAAGTGCTTGACCAGAATAATCAACATCCTGTATGTGAATCAGAACTGAATAAAGACAGATTTCTAGATGTATCAACATAATTTATTGTTGTGTGCAGAGTAATAAGCAATATGGAAACAAAGTAAACAGAATTAAATGATGAAGTAAATAACATTTTTAGTAGATGATTTTTGACAATCTTCAGTTTATTGTTCCCGGTTAAGAGGATCAGTAGGGAAAAATAATTAGAGCAGATAATAAACTTTTTTTATCCAAGAGAAGAAGATGCTTATTAGGCTGATGGGATGACTGTGACCATACTGCTGTTCACATCCTGGGTTATGAGAATTAACTAATGGATAAATCCTGATCTCATTCCATTTCAATGGGACCAAGTTTTAGCCCCAAATATATTTCCTTCAAAAAAAAATTCCTTGGCTGTTTATAGAACTGTACAAGAGGCCCACGTATACAACAAAGGAGAAACGAGGGAAAGGCATCTTTTCAAGAAGGATTCCTCATAACCTCAGAGATCCTCCCTGTTAACAGGAAACAGCAGACGAAAAGCATGTCTATACTGATGGTGGCAAGTTTGCTGCCATCAGTTCAATATTTCCAGATTGATTGAGCAGTCTGTGAAGATCTTCTCAATTGATCAGGAGTCCATCCCCTGAAAAAGAGTAACACTGAGTTGATGGGAGGCCATTTCCCGTCAGCTCAGTGCAGTGGTTAAAGTATAATTTGACGGGTCCCAGAACCCTTCTAATCTCTGGGCCCCCTTCCCATATTATCTGGGCCCCCTTCATGCATGTGTGGGCCCCAGCCCAGGTAGGCATTTGCAACCACTTCTCAGTACCACATGCATCGGTTATCGCTCCATAAAAATATTTATAATTTTATATGGCGTTTGTCTAGAGCAATTATTGTCACAAACTAGCAAACACTGCATAACACAATAAGTACTGTAATTAACAACGGTGGGGTGTAGGACTTGCCAGCAGCCAAGTGAGGGCAGAACATGCATTCTGCCGGATTTTTCTATTTTTGGGGGCCCTGGAACTCTGGTCCCTCAAATTTGTGGGCCCCGGAACTGCGTTCCGGTGCGTTCCCCCTTACTTTAACCCCTGGTTCAGTGCAATGAAGATGCTGTGGTAAGTAGGTGTTAGAAAGTCAAAGGGAGATACACAAATTATTTTATGTAGCTTGTGTATCTTCCTTCGACTACAGCCAAAAACCCCAATAAATGTAGACCAGGGCCAATGGTCTCTCATAGAATTCCTATTGACTTCACTAGGGTCAGGATTTGTCCTTAAGGGTCAGCATGAACGAAACGGATAAGAAAGGAAATCTTAGGCTATGTCTACACTTACAAAAGCTAGTTCGAATTAGTTAATTCAAACTAACTAATTTGAACTAATTTTAGTTAGTTTGAATTAACTTCATTCGAAGTAGCATG
Source organism: Pelusios castaneus (assembly GCA_007922175.1). Taxonomy (NCBI): domain Eukaryota; kingdom Metazoa; phylum Chordata; order Testudines; family Pelomedusidae; genus Pelusios; species Pelusios castaneus. The sequence continues at coordinate 11,548,979 of ML685813.1, forward strand.
GCCTCACTAGAATGCTAGTTCGAACTAGCCATGTCCATGCAGGGCATTTGCTTAGTTCGAATTAGTCAGTTGCATGAAGGTCAATCTGTCGATTAGTTCGAACTAAGCAGTTAGTTCGAACTAACATGGCCACATTGACTTAATTCGAACTAACTAGTTCGAATTAAGGGTTACTTCGAACTAAGCAATCAAATGTATTAGTTCGAATTAAGGAAGCCCTTAATTCGGACTAATGAAAGCCTAGTGTGGCCAAGCCTTAAATTAGTTCGATTTAAGCTTCCTTAATCGTCAATGATCAGAAAGTCAAACAAAATTAAATTATAAAGGGTGAATATACACAAATAACACAAGATTAGAAAGGCCAAGGTACAAAATGAGATTAAACTAGCTAGAGACATAAATGGTAATAGGTAAACATTCTACAAATACATTAGAAGCAAGAGGAAGATGAAGGACAAGGCAGGCCCATTACTCAGTGAGAGGGAAAAAATAAAATCAGAAAATATGAAAATTGCAGAAGTACTAAATGTCTTTTTATTATTATTATTATTTTATTATTATTATTTCAGTTTTCACTGAAAAGATTAGTAGCAATTAGAGGCCTAACATAGTGAATGAAAGTGGAAAATTAAATAGGATATGTGGAGTAATCTGTCCAGTTCTGGGTGCCATATTTCAGGAAAGATGTGGACAAATTGGAGAAAGTCCAGAGGAGAGCAACAAAAACTATTAAAACTCTAGAAAATATGACCTGTGAGGGAAGATTGAAAAAATTGGGTTTGTTTAGTTTGAAGAAGAGAAGGCTGAGGGGAGACATGAAAACAGTTTTCAAGTACATAAATATTAGATGGAGGAGGGAGAAAAATTGTTCTTGTTAAACTCTCAGGATAGAACAAGAAGCAATGAGCTTAAATTGCAGCAAGGACCATTTAGATTTCAGATCAGGAAAAACTTCCTAACTGTCAGGGTAGTTAAGCACTGGAATAAGTTGCCTAGGCAGGTTGTGGCATCTCCATCACTGGAGATATTTAAGAGCAGGTTAACTACCTGTTGGGTTGTCTAGATAATACTTTATCCTGCCATTAGTGCAGGGGACTAGACTATAGATGATCTCTTGAGGTTCCCTCCAGCACTACAATTATATGATTGTACAGTAAAGATCATACGGTCTAATGTGTCAAGGCAATTTTGTGCCGTTCTAACTCAAAGGGGCCCTATTGCCAACATAGAGGAATTCTCAGTTAATAGATTCACTATAGTGGCTACCACACCACAACCCTACCTTGGACTAGAACAGAGTGGGAGGTGTGGCTGAGCTCCAGCCCAAGCCCGAATGCCTGCACAACTGTTTTTAGCACTATAGTGTGAGCCCAAATCTGTAGTCCTGGGCTCTGAGATTCACTGCCGCAGGTTTCAAAACGCAACTTAGACATACCCTAAGATATGGTGAAGGTTCTCCGTAGCCTTTGGGGCCCATGGTAATCGATGAAAATCTGCCCAGATTTGTGCCTGGAGGCCAGACAGGCACATACAGCTGTGCAAATTGAAAGGTTTCAAGAGTGGATTAAAGTCATTATTCCTGACTTCCCCTGTGTGCTCCTTGACCAATCGCCAAGATTTTAACCCACTGGATTCAGTCTCTGTGTCACTTCTCTATTGTACTATTGTCTTCTATTGCTGTCCTTTACTGTGCTGTGTCTTTCTGCAGTATTTACAAAACTAATATTCTTGCTTATCTTCTGTTATTAATTTAAAGAAAGAGACAGCAGAAAAAGTGAAGAGCAGAAGGCGGAAAAAGAGAGAGGGAAAGAAGGCGGTGAGACACATAGAAATATAGGAGTTGCGTAAGAAGGAACACAATGGGAAAAGAACAAAGTCAGAGGAAAGATGACATTAAGCAAGAGCCAAGGGAAAGAGAACTAGAGGAAAGAGGATGATTAACAAATACAGATGACAAAATTTCTTAAAATACTGAGAGAAACTCTCTAATAATCAGATACACCCCTTCCACACATTAAATAGTTATATTGTTCACGTATTTGATTTAAATGTGTGCTTGGTATATTTGTTGTTGGATCATTTTTGTCTGATTAATATACATAATAGTACTATAAATCTAGCAAAATATCCGGATATCATCACATACCTAATAAGATTCCTTCTGTTATGCTACCTGACACTATAAAGTGAAAAATGCAAATTGATGATATAATTGGCAATATTTTTCAACACTGACATGAGTGCTGAGTTTCACTAGCACTTTTCTTGAGACAATTGCCAATAACTTCTGACTGGAACTATTTCCTGCAAAAATGCTATGTCAACAGCTGTAAGGATACAAACAAGAAACACTATGTGAGATACTTAATATGCCAAACAGTTTGCATTTCCAAAACCTCCCTGAGTTCTTCTCAAATTGAATAACGCTGCTAATATGTACATAAATTATCATCTGAATTTATTTAACCTAGCATGATGCTTGTGATAAGGCCTTTTTTCCTGCAAACACTTTTAAGCATGCGAGTAAATTTACACTTGTGAGTAATCCCATAGAGCTGCATGTCCAAAGTTACTTGCTTATGTGTTTGCAAGATCAAGGTCAAAATGATTTGGGATTAGCATTATAATTTATTAGGTACTAGCGCTAAACAGAGAGAAACTATCATATGCCCAATTTTGACCTACTTTGAAACTTTAGCAGATGAGGGAGGAAATGTCCTTTTGGAACCAAAATCTCTTTTTGAAATGTCAGTGTGCTACTGTTATGAAATTGTGGGGAGAAAAAACAATAATCAGACAATTTCTAATTTTAACATCATATGAGGTCCTCCCTTCTAAGCAATCATTTCAAATCTAATCAGAGCCCTAATTCAAACTAACTTCCCTGTTTTTAATAATATGAGCAGTTGCAGAACTCAGTGCTTGTTGCTCAGCATTTTCCTTCATTGAGGCCTAGGTCACTAATGTGTGAAAGTCATTATTCCCTTTTTGTATATTCAGGGATCTGGTGAATTGTCTCAGGCTATGTACACACTACAGTCTTGTCCCGCAATAACTTTTATTGCGGGACAAGGAAAGCGCTATAACTATAGCGCTTTATCGCGTACACACTGCAGCTTCTTTCGCAAAGGAGCAGAATGCTCCTTTGTGAAAGAAGAGCAGTGCATGGTGGGCACCTGTCCCACCATGCACTGCCCACAGCCAGCCCCCTAGCCCAGCTGCAGGGCTTCCAGTGGCAGGGGGGGCTGCGTTGCCAGCCCCCGCTGTCATCCGAACCAATGGACTGTGCTGCGGGAGCCGGC
>ML685813.1:11552680-11566564 GCA_007922175.1 Pelusios castaneus
CCAGGGGTTCGGGTGAGGGCAGAAGCTCCGGCGGAGCTTCTGCCCCCACCCGATCCCGATGTCAATTTCACTGCTCAGCTGGAGCAGTGAAATTGACATTTGACAGCTCCAATGTCCCAGAGTGGCCGGGTTGGGCACTCTGGGACATTTCCGGAGGCTGCCTATTGCGCGAAAAGCGTACACACAGCAGCTATCACGGAACAACTGTTCCGTGATAAGCCTTACCACGCTCGTTTTGGTGGTTTACATATTGCGCAGCAAGAGGGCTCTTGCCGCGCAATAAGAGGCTTTTGTGTGTGTACGCTCTGCTTGTTATTGCGCAATAAAGGGCTTTATCGCGCAATAACTTTGTAGTGTGTACAAGGCCTAAGCCAAGTTCTTAATGTACAGGCATCTGTTTCACAAATTGAAACAAAGTTAAGTCTCAGTAAAAAGTAGTGTACAAAACTGGGTAAAATGAGATGGAGACATTTATGCAAGGCTGCTCTCCCATGTGGCACCAGGACCAGAAGATTGTTACATCACTCATATTTGCTAATGTTAATGATGTGTGATTGTGTGCAACAGAACTCTCCACTGTGCAAGGTCTAGGGCTTCTTTGGACCCATTAGCCTGTCACTGGGATCATTCAAATTTTCTGTATTTAAAATTTTAATTATTATTGATAGTATAAAACATAGTGGATCTTTCACAGCTGTTACTTTGAATGCCTATTAGCAATATGTCTTTCTGTACTAAATTTAAAAATAAAGTGTGCTAATGTTTAGATATAGCATATAGTTATACCTATATATCACATGGGTAGGTTTTGCGGGGGGGGGGGGGGGGAGAGAGAGTGTGTGTTTTGTAATCTTAAATAGAAAATGTTCACTGCAAAAAAAATCTTTAAGTAATGTCTGGGGCAGCTACATTACTAAGAAGAATACATGAATATGAGTCTGCTCATGATGCCTGGGAATTTACAGTATTCTCACAGTGTATCCTAAACATTCTATTTTAGCTTGGAACTCACAAGATCCAGTGATGGACTTTTTTAATGTAGTTTTTCCCTCTCTATGTAACACTGACTATTGTATGTGGTTAAGTCACAGGGGATTGGGAAACCTGAACACTATCTGGTTTGCCAGAGGCTTTCTGTAGGATTGTGGGCAATTTCATAGATTTAAAATCAGAAGGAACCATTTACCTCAACAAAGACTTTTGGTGATTAACTAAAATCCCCCATTAACTTAACCTTTTAATTGAATGGAACTGTCAGTTTTATTGCATGTGATCTGCCTACCTACAGGACCACCTTAAACTATATCCTGTTCCACCTTGCACCAGCTTTCACTGAAGGCTTGGGATGGATTCTTAAAGGGCTACTTAGTCCGTTCCAAAGTCCTGTTCAGGAACACGGAGGGAGTCTCTCCAGGGAATTACATGTACCCTTCTTTAGGGTAAGTACGCCGCTTTCACATACGTCAGATGACACAGTCCTGCTACTCTGAACCATTTAGTACAATCTAACACTCTGATTCAGCAATTGGCTTCATGTGGACAGGCCCAAGGACCTAAGTGGAGCCTTACAGGCTTCACCAGGCCTCCTTGCAAGCACAGGAGTCAGCCCATCTAGTTTCCCTTTTCAGGATCATGGCCTAATTTAGATGTACAGCCTGTATTTTAGACTCTCTGTGTTCTGAGTAATGAACAAAAATTTCAGATATGAAGGTATTAAAAAAAATCTAAAAAGGAATCCCTACCCTTATACGATAAGTGCAAATTATCTTAATGCTTGTAAGAGGATGTGTATAAACTTTGCTAACATAAGGTTTGTACAGGCTTAATGATGAATATCTGCAAAAGTCATTGATAAATTTAAAGGTGGCCATTGCAAAACCCGATTGCCTGGCCTGATGAGGACTCATTCCATAAATTCTGTTCCACATCCAGTAAAAGCTTCCAAAAAAAATTGTCTTTAAAAGTGTCACAGGACTCCTTGTTTGTTTTAGGCTACACTTGTAAATTTAAGTCGACTTAGCATGTCCACACTTAAATTTAAAGTCAACTTAGGGGGGAACTTACAAAGTTGACCTAGAGCGTCCACACTGGATGCCTAGGTCGACTTCTAGGGGCATGGGGGACCTTGGGCAGGTCCACGGTGGCGGGGGGGCACCTCTTGCCCAGTGCCAGGGGGCTCAGCCTTTTCCCCATTGTACCTAGGTACAATGGGGCAAAAGGGGACAGGGACCCTGGCAGGGCATAGGGGCAGGGTGGGCAGGGCTCTCCCTGCCCTTTGGGGGGGCATGCCAGCCTCTCCCTGTGCCACTCCCCTGGCAGGGAGGGCAGTGGGGAGGTCCTGGAGTAGCCCTAAGTCGACTTAGGGCTACTCCAGGTCTACACTGGCTAAAGTCGACTTTAGGAAGTCGACTTAAGCCTAAAGTCGAATTAAAAGCAGGTTTAATAAAGTTGACTTTATTTTCATTAAGTTGACTTTCTTTTCCTTAAGTCGACTTAAGGAAAGTGTAGTGTAGACACAGATTAAATTAAGTCGATTTAAGCAAGCTTAAGTCGACTTAATTTCTAAGTGTAGACGCAGCCTTAGAAATGTTATTCCAGGAAGATTCCATCACCAACCCATCATGTAACAACAAAAACCAGAATGCTACTAGAATATTCCCCAGTTTAAAATTGCAAGAATATATTTTCTTGCATTCCATTAGTTAAAAGTTGCTCAAAAGATTCCATGTTTGGAAGCTAAACAAACAAAACCTAGTCCTTTTATTAAGTTTTGAATGGTATCACACTGGTGGGGATGTTGAAGTGCTAGAAGAAAGGTAAATTGGGTAGGGAGATGAAAGAAATGTCACTTGATAAAATATTTTTCTTAGGAGGCCATTTTCTGGAGTGTATAGTAAGGAAAGGTTTACATGGAGAAAAGGCTGAAACTTGAGAATCAGCACACTCATGAGGACATTGTCACTGGGCTGAATAGAGTGTAGAACGTCAACAGTGTGTTGACACAAAGTTCTTGATAACACCTGAACCCTGTGCCTTTTACCATGAACAGAAAGGCAGAAAGTTAACACATTCTCTGTGAAAGGATATGTCCATAAAATGTGCAAGCCAATAATGTCTTTATATAGAGGTAAATTAGCCTTTTCCATTTGCAACATGATGGACTGAGCAATACACAATACTCATTTGTATTTTGTAATTTGATCATTGGTGCTGTAGGAGGGACCAGATGAGTGGCTACTGACCAAATGCTTGGAGACTGGTATTTGATTTCTCCCCATCTCTCAGCCCTCTAAACTTTTGTAGCAAAACCAAACACAAGATAGGAAAGCTGATTTGGTTCTATTTACCAGTTATTCCATAAAAAGCAGTAATTCACATTTTAATGTATGATATGTTGCATTCCTTCATAAGGCAACAGTAATTGAATACACATGGAACCCTGGTGCACTGTGTGACCCTGGAGTGTGCCACACACCTGGAAGCAGTGAAGTTCAATTAATGTGTCATTGCTACTAATAATGGCTATTAGTGAGGGCCTCCAGCCAGTTGCCACACTGGAGGAAGCAATAATCTTTATATTTAGACAGATGATAATACACAATAAACACCAAAGATCCATTGTTTACATGCTAGGCTGTTCTGGATCAACTATTAAATTGTTTTCTCAGGAACTTGCCTCTTTATCAAATAACTCAGTTTAATTTAGCCATACACTGTGTTTGTCTAGCTTCAGGTGGAAAAATTTGCAGATACTAAAATGAAATCGGGAGAGTCATTAGTAACTAAATCAAATACCACTGAGACAAAGTTCATGTAATAAGAAAATAGGACATAAATCACACACTTGCACAGAGAACCATAAGGTAAAATGACCTGACGTGTCTGATTTAACCTGATGAAACCCAGGAAAGTCAAAGTGAAGGGCAGAAATATCGTCCTTAACTTGCCCTCCTGCTAAAATCGAGTTGTAGAATTTTTGGTGGCTGGTTTTGTTCCTTTTGGCATGGAGACAATCTGATCATTTTTTCTTTCCAGTTCATTTACAAAAAACTACTCTTACCTTAGCATCAGCAGAGCAGTTAATGATCCTTACTTCTTTATCTTGCCAATAAGATCAATCAGTGCCCCAGCTGATCTTTTTAACCAAACCTGGTGACTCTCATTCTCCATTTCCCTCATGCTTTTCTTTTCCTTCCCTTCACTCTCTTCAAACCCAGTTTAATTTCTGTTCTGACCCCCGGATCCCTTATACTTCTGGAATCTGACTACACAGTCTATCCCAGGGTGTCAGGGAGGCTGGTAGTCATGTTTGGCAAGGGAGTTAGCACAGCAATTGGATTAATTATATAAATACCCAGCTCAGCCTGACACTGCCTCTGGTTCTGGAAGAATCTCTAGCTCACATGGGACATACTCGAAGGATTAAAGGAATTGGCAATAGTCACTCCAATATTAATACTACTGCTCTTTTGCACAGTCCGATGCTTGCAATCTATACAGGGTAAACTGCTGTCTCCAAATCCCACACAATCTAGTGTTTCCCTTGGAGAATTCCCACAATGTGGAAAGCTTAAAGAAGAAGTAGAAGATAATGTAGAGAGGGAAATAAAGGGAAAGAGGATATAATTAGTCCTGTTCTCTTATTTTCTGATCCAAAAGAAGAAATTAATTGTAATGTAAATAAATTTTTGCTTGAGATTTTGTTAATTAGTCTGGTGGCTACCATGGGAGATATGCAAACCCTGGGATTAATCAAAGTCATCTCACACAATCTCACAGTGTGTGTCTCCTGGAGGTGATTATTTGTGCTCTGGCACTGAGGAGAGGAATTAAGACATCATTGTGGGATGAACCTTTTTCTCAGATAAGGATCACTTAGAAAAAAATGCAACACTCACAAAAAGTACCAGCTTGACAGTCCTGGACATTCAAGCCATCTATTCTCTAGTTGAGGCCAAAATTCAAGTAAGGATCATTCAAATCCTAATGCTACTTTAATCCAAATCCCGCAAAGTTCAGGATCAATATTGGTTGAGAGTTCAAATAAACAGGTCAAATAAACAGAGTTGTGAGGGCAAAAACATAACTGCTTTCAAAACTGAGCTTGATAAATTTATGGAGGGGATGCTATGATTACCCTATTTTGGAAATTGACTGATATTGGCTACAGGTGGTGGATATACAAGTGGCCTAAGAAAGGAGAGTACATGGGGTGGGTTCTGAGTTATTACAGAGAATTGTTTCTTGGGTAACTGGCTGTTGAGACTTGCCCACTTGCCCAGGGTTTAACTGATCGCCATATTTGGGGTCGGAAAGGAATTTTCCCCCAGGGCTGATTGGCCTGGGCTGTGAGGGGTTTTCACCTTCCTCTGTAGCAAGGGGCATAGTTCACCTACCGGTGAATTCTCTGTATCTTAAAGTCCTTAAATCATGATATAAGGAGGTAAATAACTCAGTCATAGGTTGGTGGCTATTGCTGGAGTGGGTGGGTGAGGTGTTGAGGCCTGCAATTTGCAGGAGGTCAGACTAGATGATCGTACTGGTCCCTTCTGATCTTAAAGTCTGTGAGTCTATGAGGTCCAGTCTTCTCTGGTTTTACTATTCACAGAACAAGTACAGCATGAAGACTGGTGGGGAAAGTTTTGCACACAGCCCCACCAGGTTGCCTGGACCTGGTAGGAGCAAGTTTAGAGCAGAGTACAGGTTGTTCTCCATTCTCATTTTCTCCTTTGGCCTTCCTTCTGAGATTGCAAGAAGCTATTAAGATTTCTGTTAACTGTTTATTCAGCAAAGGTTGGCATTTTTTTCTTTATTTTGGATACCTTAAGATAAGCAGCAATATACTTCACATGGGAGGGCACTTTAGAATCACTCCCAACTAGAAGCCAGTGTAGAATGCAGCGTTGTTCAGATGGAGGACACAATAGCTCTGCTCTGTGATCCGCACTGGCTGCCACTTTGTTTCCATGTGAAACTACAGGTTTTCACTAGACCCAGGAACACATGGATATTTGGGGGGCCCAGGGCTAAATCTGAAGCTGAGGCCCCACCACCATTTCAAGGAAAAAAACAAAAGCAGCATTCAAAAGCATTGAGGGGAGGTCCAAAGGTGAGGGGAGCTGGAGAGCAAGCCCACGCTGGATGTACCCCACAGGAGCAGCTCCTCTCTCTGAAGATTGGACCTGGCTGCTCCCATCATTGTGACCTGACACATGAGGTCACAGTGCCAATCCTGAGTGGTGCTGTGACTCTGTGTGCAAGGTCACAACAACATTCACTCCGTGAATGGAGCAGGCCAGGCCAACTCTGAGTGTCACTGCGAGCTACTGACTCTCAGATAACATACTTCACTCTTCTTTAGCAGGAAGAGAAGTGAGGGAACACTGCACTCTTTCTTTTCTTTTTTTTAAATGGTGTTTCCTACTCATTCTTCTGTTGTGGTGTATGTAGTTTCCCTTCCTTCCTGATCCTGCGGAAGCCTTTCTTATCCCAGGACCTTAGGGGATTACCTACAGGAAGCAAGAAGCATCCAGATTTGGAGGGAAGCAAAGGATCGCTGGATCTGAAAATCCCATTTCTAATCTACCTATTGGCTATTGCAGAGACTTACTGAGAATGGATGGTTGATATCTTCTACCAGGATGGAGTGTGACGGCCCGTTGACTACTGAGGTGATTTAGGGAATGCTAGGAGGCTATTCCCTGGGATACTGTTAATAAGGAAAGAACAGAACCATCCAAGCACAGACATCTCTAGCTGTCCAAGGACTGGAGTGTGGACAACGTGGAAGTAATCCTAGTGCCTTCAGTCAGGTGAGGGACAACAGGGCTGAACTTTATGAAGGCTCCTGCTTTTACCACCCTCTCCAGGCATTTGACCTCCTGATTTGTAGAGCCAAGGAGATACTCTATGCTGCCTTTTTACGGCTAAGGCTGCCCTTGATGGGATCTCCAGAACTTTGTCCATAGACACTGAAGCAAGACCCAATCCAGAGAGATGCAGCCTAGAACAGTGGTTTTCAACCAGTGTGCCACAGCAAACTGGTGTGCCATGAGAACTGTCGGAGTGTGCCATAAAAAACGAGAGTCCTGTGGCACCTTAAAGACTAACACGTTTCTTCAGGCATAAGCTTTCATGGGCTCCAACCCACTTCGTCAGATGGAGTTGGGTTGGAGTGGGTTGGAGCCCATGAAAGCTTATGCCTGAAGAAATTTGTTAGTCTTTAAGGTGCCACAGGACTCTCATTTTTTGCTGTATACAGACTAACACAGCTACCCGTCTGGAACTTGTCACCATCCAAGTGTGCCATGAAATTTTGTACAAAGGTAATGAAAACCAATGTAAAACAAACATTGTTTCCTCTTCAACAATATGCTATCTAACCAAAATTACAACTCATAAAACTCATGAAAATTAATCGTCAAATTAAAACCGAGGTAGCGGTCTTTCAATTCTAAAACATGAATGTTCTAAACAGAGATGGCCAAAGGGCAAAATTGAGTTGACTGTGTTTTTTCCCAGTGGATTTGAAACATTAATGCATTTGATCCTTCTTTAGCTATGTTGCAAACCTGTTTAGTAAGAACATACCATAGTAAATGAAAGTAAATGTGATGGTTATGAGCAATCAGTTTAGCTGAAAAAAGTGGGAGTGCCGTGGAATTGTGTGTCTCATTGAAGTGTGCCGTGTTACTGAAAAGGTTGGGAAGCACTGGCCTAGAACATAGCCATCCTAGCCACCCATGGGAGCAAATGTGGAGCTGTGGCAAGAGTGATGCTTGACTGTGCTGTAGCCATCTGTGTGTCTGGCTGCAGGGGCTCACAAGCAGTAGCCAAGCAGTAAGAGGCAGGAGCAAGCCTTTCTCAGACTGGGATCCTCCTCCTCCATCCTTCTTCCAGTCAGGACCACCCAGAACTTGGCTGCAGGCAGGCAAAATGCTAGCATCGGTGCCCCCAAAATAGGTTCCAGGGCTGGGCCCTGCCCCTCGACCCAATCCATCCCCCAGGGGCCCGATTTGTCTCCTGGGTCCCTGACCGGGGGCTGGATCTGGCTCTTGCTGCCATCAGCCTACAACCCAGCCCCAGTGGCTGAGACTGCTGGCGGCCAGGCCCCAGGTACCCAGCCCTGGCTGAGACTGCATTGGGCTGCTGGCAGCAGCCAAGCCCCGGATCTCCAGCCCCAGCGGGGGATTGATCTGGGGCCTCAGCCCTAAGGGTGGCCAGATTGGGCCATCCACAGCGGCCGGCCCTGGATCCCCAGCCCTGGCAGGGGCTGCAGGTAGTCATGCCCTGGGTCTCTGCCAGACTCAGGGCACTGGTACCTGGACTCGCTCGGGGCACGTGCCCTGTGTGCCCAGCACCAGGGACGCCACTGATGCTAGAGGCAGTTTGGAGCACAGCAATTCCACTGCAGCTTTATCAGGCTGAAGTTCTGGTAATTGAGAAGTTTTCTCTCACCAGTGTAAATAAGGTGATGCTTAGTTAAATGTGCCAATTAGGGCATTCCATGATTTGTATGAAAAAATAACTAGATGGCTGAATTTTCAGGTTACTCTTTTACTGTGGTAGTACTTGTGCAGTTCATTCCGTATTATGTACAAGGTTGAACTTAAAATAATAATAATGAATTGAGAGCATGTGTAAGATGCTGACTGAATGGGTCATGTTGCCCTCTAATGGCTAGTCCACACAGAAGATAAGAGTCTACTGCTACTACCAGCTTTACAGGTGCTTTTGTGGGAGAGAGCTAAAGGTCATCAGGGAGTTAGAACAAGTATCTTAAGCATAACAATTAAACACCCGGCCCTTCAAATTAAGCAGACACCTTATTAGTTGGTAGAATAGTAGACTATTCTCCAGTATGTGGACCAGACATTACATAGCCAAGGTGTTACATAACCACAGGATGGATACATAGTTAAAAAATTCTGTTATGTTTCTCATATTCATTGTAACTATGCATGTGATTCTGGGTCAAACCACACTGAGGCTGTTATTCCTGGTTGACTGTGAGACCTCTTTGATCCTTGTGGGATCAAAAAAAAAAAAAAGTGTGAGGGAGGATAAAAAAACTGGAAAGTCATTTCCTTGAAAGGGTTAGGCACTGTTGTCTGACTTTTATCCCTTGACCCAAATTTAAGCCCTTGAGCCAATGTTCCCTCTTTATATAAACTTAAAATGGTCAGGAAATACTTAATTTGATATGGTTCATTATCATATTTTAAATCTATTTTTCATCAACAGTGGTAATATTTACTCAGTAGTCCTGGAGTGGAATATCAGGTTCACCTATCCTCTTTCAAAATCCCATGGTTCTATATCCATTGCAAAGTGTAAAGAGTGAAAGTAGCCATATCAGTGGTTTCATTTATTCTCTAGGTTCAGAACTTCATGGAGTCTGTAGAAAATGCTGAGTTCTGCTGGAAGGGTGCACATTTCATGAGGGCTATCCAAGGGAGCTTGTAATTGCCATGAATCATACAGCCTATGCTCAAAGGCTATGTCTACACTTACAAAAGCTAGTTCAAATTAGTTAATTTGAACTAACTAATTCGAGCTAATTTTAGTTAGTTCAAATTAACTTAATTAATTAACTTCATTCAAACTAGCATGGCCCCACTAGAATGCTAGTTTGAACCAGCCATGTCCATGCAGGGCACTTGCTTAGTTCGAATTAGTCAGTTGCAGGAAGGTCAATCTGCCGATTAGTTCGAACTAAGCAATTACTTTGAACTAATATGGCCACATTGACTTAATTCAAACTAACTATTTCGAATTAAGGGTTAGTTCGAACTAAGCAATTGAATTCATTAGTTCGAATTAAGGAAGCCCTTAATTCGAACTAATGAAAGCCTAGTGTGGCCAAGGCTTAAATTAGTTCGAATTAAGCTTCCTTAATTCGAACTAACTTGCAAGTGTAGACATAGCCAAAGAGTTTTAAAAATGTAAAGATAGGGCCAGCCCAAGGGTTTTTGGTGCCCTTGGCGAACTATGACTTTGGCACTGTCCCCTCTCCCCCAACAGATTATAAGAGATAATGTATTAATATATTTTTTAAAATAGAGAAAAAAATTCACTTCTATCTAATCTGGTGCCCCTTAAAGCCTGGCACCCTAGGCGACTGCCTTGTTCACCTATATGGTTGGGCCGGTGTAGGGATTCATGGCCTGGGGCTCATGCAGAGACGGCACGTCCAGGCACACCTGGATGACCTCGATGCATGATCACAGGCTATCCACCTGTAAACATGCTGGACAGGTGGGAAGAGAGAGTGTGATGAAAAGACACTGAGTATATTGAGAGACAGTGAAAGATTTATTCTTTTCCATGTCCCAGCTTTCTTTTTCAAGGCTTCAGCTAGAAATGTAATCAACAGAGATTATTTTCTCATCCCTGCGTAAAAGGCCTTGAAAGAACTTATATTCTTCTATTCTGTTATGTTATGTTTTTGCACAAGAATGCTTATTTTGATCTTATGTACGTTGTTTGTGCAGCTTAATAAATAAGAGGTGGCAAGCTCAGACAAGCAGCTTTTGCTCCTCCATGGCATGACATTCTGTGTCTGTCATCCCTTCAGGCCGGCCCTATTAGAGATTATAGCACGTGGGACTCTAGCTGGCTAAAACCTCCCCAGGTTAGGCTTCCAGCATTTATAACTTCTGTGAGGCTTCACATGTGGTTCTTCCCAAGTCAGACACAAGCTGACTTTTACTCCTCTTTCATGAGGTTTCATGAAGGCTATAAGAATAGCTAACGGAGCTGGGAACTCTCAGGAGCATCACTGATAAAATGCAGGTGATGAAGTACAAGGAAAATCCATTCAGCAGTTCTACTCAGATAAAAGTATTTTCCATTTAAAAAATCCAAGGACATTTGCAGGCGAAGTGTCACTGAGAGAATTAAGATGATATATTGCCCTATAAAACAATAGTATTAGAATGTGATGGGTTTTTAACATAAAAGTTAAACTGCTAGCTTCTTGAGTAGAGGTTTCTGGAGGAGGCCCTACCTAATGAGACACTTGTTAAAATTCTGCCACCAAATTATGGGCAAGGTTGGGATGATTTCCTGATGGGGTCAGCCTCTCTCTGGGTATTGCTAAGTCCCCTCTGTCAGAGATGACATATCCCTAAGGCTCATACAAATACTTGTAAAGAGGATTTTTTTGCTTTCAAAATGCACCAGATTCTCCAAGTGTAAGGGTAATTTTAAAAAATCCCCTCAAAGATATGCCCTGCTCTGAACTCCACTACAGATTCTATACACACTCCTACACAAATAGACCAGTTCAAATGGCACACATTATTTTATCAATACAGTCTGTATATTTTCCAGATCGATTCCTTTATAAAACTGTGTTCCTTTGCCTCCCACTTTGTTTGAAATTATGAGAGCACGCTGTAAAATAAGCAAACAAATGAGTAAATTCCATGCACCCAGGGCCCTCAGGGTTATCATGGATGAGTGTGACTTAGGGGTGATGATCTGTAGAAGCCCTTTGTATAAAATGGCAGCACATCACTGGCTGGAAATGCCTAGTGTTGTAATTAAAGGCTTCAACTCCAAACGCAGCACTGCCTGCTACTCCCTACTGCCTTTCTCCCACAGGATGGAGATTTTCACCAATGGACACACAAGAATTAACTCTGTCCTGTTGTTTTAATTCCAGTCACCTGGTCATTATTGAAAATTATTGATTTGGTTCCTTTAGCCCCCATCATGCAATAGGTGCTTTCCATGCATATTACAACTAAGATGCTGATTTGGCATACAGAGTGAACTTTATGTATCTGAATGGTCCGCCTGGCATCAATGGGCCTATGAGTCCATAATTGCAGGAACGGTGCTTGGAACACAGAAAGATGGTTTTAAAGGGCCATGTCTTCTCAGCCTTCATTTGATCTCAACAAAATGATTTGCTTTGGCTTCCTTAAAGTCAGGAATCAATGTACTCTGAAGCTGCCAATATAGTGTGGCTGTCTTGACAATCTTAACCCTGATGGGGCGACAAAAGGCATCCTCTGTTAAAGCCACTAATGGACGCAATCATAAGAAATATGACCATCTGCTGCATGCATCAAGAGTAGCTGGATTTTGATATGTTTACAGAATATTGAGCAATTCAGCTATAAAATGCTGACTGCCATGAGTTGTTATGGCTAGGTATTGATACATGTAAATCAGGGTGTATGTGCTCAGGAGGCTTTTAAAATAGTTCAGTAGGATGCACTTGGTTTTGTGGTTATTAGGTTTCCCTGGAGTACCAAAACGATATCTCCTTTGAAATCTCGCTGCCCTTCAGGAGAGCCACGATGATCTGAGGACAGTAAAGTTGGTGTGGCTGAAGCACATGACTGGAATCAGGAGTAGAACCCAGAGATCCTCACTCAGTCACATCCTCGCAAAGACACCCACAGTGACTCTATTACACCTGTGCAAAGCCTGACTCATTGGGCTTTAAGAATGTGAAGTGCAGAGGATTTGGAGAACGAAATGCACTCCCTTCAACTTTGCGAGGGGGGGAGAGACAGTGAGGCTCCTGAACACTAGGCTCCCAGCCAGACTGCTATTCCATGCTATGGACTGGAGTCACAGCCTCAGACCCACAGTGGCAGTTCCCTGAGTGCTCTGCTGAGCTTGTGGCTGCTTCCTTAGTCCAGCCCCTTTAGGCCTTCCCCATTAACTAAGGCTATGTACACACTACCAGACTTCTCGCGCAATAAGCCTGTTGCGCATGAAATGTTCCGTGGTTGTTGTTGCGCAAGATCGCGTACACACTCTGCGGACTCCAACGGAAGAAAGCCCCCCCCCCCCTTTTTTTTCGCAGTCCTCCTTCAAAACACACTGAACTGTGGGTACCTATCCCACAGTCCCCCTTATCGGCAATTCGCGCTTTGTATCCTGGGAAGAAGAAGGCTCGCGCTATGCTTCATGGGATAAATCTTCATTTCCCGTGGTGCATTCTGCCACTGACACTACCCAGCAGTTGCCAATAGAAATGAGCGCGAAATTCAAACTGAAAAGACCATCTTTACGGAACTGCCTTTTCAGAATCGGCATGGATTCAGCTGTGATCTTAAATGCTGCATTCAGCATTGTAAACACAGCTCAGCTTCTGATGCAGTACGCCTTTGGCTCTGATTCAGAGCAAGACTCGGATGACTCGACTTCGGAGACTGACAACCTTGAGAACAGAACTGGTATTCTGATCAGTTTCTCAGACCAGCTGCACAGCCTGAACCGCCGTGTCTGGTCCCGGCAGACGAGTACAGATTGGTGGGACCGAATTGTTCTGCAGCTGTGGGATGATGATCAGTGGCTACAGAACTTTCGAATGCGGAAAGCCACATTTATGGAACTGTGCCAGGATCTAGCCCCTGCCCTGCGGCGCAAGGACACGAGGATGAGATCTGCCATCACCGTGGAGAAGCGTGTGGCTATTGCCCTATGGAAACTGGCAACTCCGGACTGCTACCGCTCGGTCGGAAACCAGTTCGGGGTCAGACGGTCGACCGTCGGAGTAGCACTGTCACAAGTGTGCAGAGCCATCAACCGTCTTTTGCTAAGGAGGACAGTGACCCTGGGGAACGTGAGGGAGATCATCGATGGATTTAATGAGTTGGGCTTCCCGAACTGTGGTGGTGCAATAGATGGAACTCATATCCCTATTCTCGCGCCCGACCATCTCGCCTCCGAGTACATTAATCGGAAGGGATACTTTTCTATGGTTCTTCAGTCACTGGTGGACCATCGTGGTCGGTTTACGGACATAAATGCGGGTTGGTCAGGAAAGGTGCATGATGCACGCATTTTCAGAAACTCTGGACTGTTCCGAAGGCTACATGCGGGCACCTTTTTTCCCGACGAGAAAATGACAGTGGGGGG
>ML685813.1:11566574-11577090 GCA_007922175.1 Pelusios castaneus
CAGGTGCAAATAAGGATGTTCTCCCTACACATTCCTTGGTTACACGGGTGAAGACATACTGGGGGGCAGTAACAAGTTTTGCAAAGCGAGGGACGGGTTGATGTGAGTAGGTTCACGGGACAGTTGATTATTGCCGCTGCTTGTTCTGATCCTGTGTCAGAGATGGCTGGAATAGAAGCCGATATCACACTGCTTAGAGTGCCTCTGCAAGCGAGAATGCATCTCCTGCATGTGGCTGACTTCCAGCCGGGACCTTACGCTGCTGGATTGTGCGCGGCTATGGTTCCCGCGGCAGTGCTTGCGAGCTTGAGAGGGAGAGTCTCCCTGAATGGGGAAGGGCAAAGGCTCGCTCTACCATCCAATTTTAAAAGAAGAATTTGGAGATATTTGGAGTACACGTTTAGTGACTTGAGAGGGAACGACTACTTGGCTATCGAGGCATGCATTGATGCGGTTTTTATGTAATGCCAGCAAGACCACGCCACACCATTAACGCACAGAAAAGAAGACACATAAAAGGAGAACTCAATGCGTTATCTTCATGTAAACGCTAAGCTGTAGCTGCTAGAGTAGAGAGCACTTCGAACGAAACTTACCGGAGCTGCCATCGGCCGATTCAGGGGAAGGCGTGCAGAAGGAATCCGTGGAGCTTGTCTCTGGCGGGGTGGTGAATAACTCCTGGCTCCCGATGTCGGTGGCTCCGTAGTCACCGTCCTCGTCCTCTTCCTCCTCTGCTTCCTCGTCTACGACGGCATCGTCGCCTTCCGCTGCCTTTTCATTTTCGGACGCTGTTGCAGAAGTGTCCACGGTAGAGATGGGGTGGTTGTGGGATCGCCGCCCAGGATCGCCTCCAACTCCTTGTAAAAGCGGCATGTTGCCGGCGCGGAGCCAGAGCGCCTGTTTGCCTCTCTGGCTCTGTGGTACGTTATCCGCAGCTCCTTCACTTTGGCCCGGCATTGCAGAGTGTCTCTCTCGTACCCCTTCTCAGTCATCGCCTGAGATATTTGGCCGAAAATGTCAAAATTCCTCCGGCTGCCACGTAACTGTGACTGCACGGCGGACTCTCCCCAGATGCCTATCAAATCCATCACCTCAGGTGTTGTCCAGGCTGGAGCTCGTTTGCTGCGCTGCGACGACATTGCAAGGGGGGCACACAGAGGCAGCAGCACTGTACAGCAAGCCAGAAGGGAGAGTGTGGAATTCAAAAATTCGCGGGGCAGAAGGGGAGGTCGGGAAAAATGACGTCACGGCAACAGAGTTCAGACGGAAGTGCAGAAGGGATAGGATTGGAATTGTGGGCCATTTCCGGAAGTTTCACATTGCGCGATAAGCGTACACACACGGGCTGTCGCGCAATAGCTATTCCACGTTAGATGCTACCACGCTCGTTTTGGTGGTTTACATTTTGCGCAACAAGAGGGCCCTTAACGCGCAAAAACTGTAAGTTGTGTGTGTACGCCCGGCTTCCTATTGCGCAATAAAGGGCTTTATCGTGCAATAACTTTGTAGTGTGTACAAGGCCTAAGATAGACTTTTCTTCTAATTTTCTTCTAATTCCCATGTGGGAAGACTATTGTGGCTATGTAGAGTTCCAGATGAGCATAAAGGTCTGCTCATCTATTAGAGTAAGTAGGGCTCCATGTGGCTATAGGGATCAGCTGGTGCAGATTGATTGCAGAATGTGGGTCTAGATCACTGAGGCAATTTCACTAGAGTCTGTGTTTCCCCTGTGATACTGGACAGCCATGTCTCAGCAACATAGAGTTCTTGGATAAAATTGCTGTATTTAGGCAGGATTATGTATTTGTACAAAAAAATATCCCTGTTGCAAGTTAGTTATTACAGGACGTGCTCTGAAATGCACAGTAGACACATTTAAAATTATCAATCAGGATATTATAACAATCTCTGGAACACAAACTTATTTATGGATGTGCTTGCAATATGGTAAAACATCATAGGATCATGTATAAATAGCAATTTCTATTAATCATTTCTAAATCATGGATAAAGTATTTATAAATGCTACCTTAAAGTATTACTGACGGTCCTGTGACAACCATTTTATAATATATCTAATGCCAGGCAGCATAAAATACTGCTTCCCCCACCTCCCACCCCCATCACCAAAAAAAGAGCTTGTATCCAATCCTCTATATTCCTTCAAGATTCATTATTCATCCCCATTAGATTAGTCACACTATTCATACAAGCTGAGGGTCACTGAGAACTAGTTCAAGTCACTGAATATAGCTAAAAAAACACTTTCATAATGTTCGGAAGATTTGAGACAAATGAAACAAAAATACTCCTGTGTGTGCTTTTCAAACTAGGTATTTCCTATTTCTACAGCATGGATATTTCCTCTCTGTGATTGATATATTGCTTCCCAAGGAAGACTTTCACCTTTTAAACTATCTACTGGAGCTAAAAGAAATATTGCTTTCAGCCTATAACAGCAGAGACAAATGTTTGCTCATGATAATTAATATTAATAACCACCCTTTTGCAATACTTTCAGAAAATACATCCAATTCCAGACCAAATAAAACAACCATATTTTTCTTCAGAAAGTGAAAATGTTAAAAAAGAAGGAAGAAAGAATTGATGGATTTTGTCCCACAAGCATCAGCAGTCAATGTGTATATAACTTGCACATACTTTTTTTTGTAAATTTCATCCATTTGCATTAATCCATCAACACTGGCAGCTACTCCAGTGCAATAGCATGTAGATTACACTCAGTGCAGAAACATAAATAAATTAATTAGTTCTAAAAAAGATCCCCTTTATTTTTTTTTTAACAGCAGGGATTTTCTAGTCAATTACCTTAAGTAGCCTTTTAAAAATAATAAAAATGCCACATGTGCAATGAGAGAGAGCACTCTCGCCTTCCCTCTGTTTCCAGCGGAAATGGACCCACATCCCTACTGACTATTTCCAGGTTTATGCTCAATACAAATAATTTTCTCTTCAGTTACCAAATGGTGTCCCAAGCATCCAGTGGCTGTCAGACAATAGCAATAATATAGACTCAACAAAAAAGCTGAAAAATGATCCAGTTCAACCTTAAATTGGGCCTCAATCCTGCAAAGACTTACACAGGTACTTGTATTCATGCTGTTTACATGTAGTAGCAGTCTCCTCATTCTGGTACCATCATGTAATGCTTCTAAATTACTCACCAAAAACTTTTAATTATATTTATTGTCCATATTAGTTGCCTTATTTTAAGCAATGGATTCAAGCAATGCACTAGGTCATTGGTCCTGCAGCCCACACTTGTTTAGTTGGTTTCAATCTCACTGACAACCCCACTGACTGTCAAAGTGAGATCTTGATGCAAATGACTTGTGGCAACGCAGTGGGGGGCTGGTGGTGAGGCCAGAGGGTGGGGGTGGGCATCCTCGACTTTTGCCCAGGGCCCCGGGTTCACTAAGACTGCCCCTGCCTGTTGTCTTTAGTAGGACTACTCACAGCATGTACAATGAGGCATGTGCATAAATCTGGGTAGGATTGGGGATTTACACTGAAATGTTTTCATCTTTGTTTTAATCAGCACACCTTCCACTTGCAATTGTATTCTCACGCTGTGCTCTGTTCCCCACAGCGCCATTTCCACTGATCCTTCCATTTTTTCCTGCTTTCTCCTATGTGGTTGCAGTCCCTAAAGCATGTGTGGAGAGGTAAAGGGCAGGGTCCTCTAAGTTCAAAATAAATGCAGGTTCTTAGTTTTTATCTTTGGTATCCAGAAACCACACTGACTGACCTATTAGAAATACCATTTTTAAATCAGGGGTGTCAAATACTCAGCCTGCTTCTTGGATTTATGGACCTCATGTAACATATTCAAATTCTGCCAAATGTAAAGGCTACATTGCAAGAGCTCAGCTCTCATTCAGGCTCCATCACCCAGGGTTTCAAAAACACTCAGCACTGCCATCAGTCAGTAAAAGAAAAAAAGAGTCCTGTGGCACTTTTTTAAATCAATTTTATTTATCGCATGAGCTTTTGTGGGTGTAATCCCCCTTCATCAGATGCATGAAATGGAGACTGCAATATGTAGGTGTATGTATACATGCAGAGAAGGGCAAGTCACAAGGTCAGTTCAGACTTTTTCAGCAAACCAGCAAGTTGTTTTGATTCAGACACTGTGGTAGTAAGAGTGCTGACCTGGACTGAGGATACTGCGTATTCCTAAATTTATACACTGGACCATGATTAATGTTATAATTTGGGCCTCTTCACACAATGAGTGACACCCTGACTTTTGATCATTTCCCTTCTAGGGGGTTGAAAAAAAGAAGAAAAGGGAACGGTCCCTACAGTTTTACCTCCATAAACAGCAGGGCTAGCTCTCTTTTATTCTTTTTTTCCATCTTTAATCAACAGATCATGAAATTAAGGTCCTAGGCATTGTCATTTACACCATGGTAAAGGAGCCTCATGTCACAATGCCGTTTTTCTGATCCATTGGGTTTTGAGTCTTTTTGTCTCACAGTTGGACTTGAATACAAAATAAACACTCCCTGATCCTACAACTATTTACACATGTGTCTAGGCACACTGATTGCAACTATTAAAGTTAAGCAAGGGAGAGAGCCTGGGCTGAACCAGGACCAGTATAATCAAATAAACCCAGCATAAAACTGATCTTCACCTTTGCAGGCCAGGGTACAGTATCTCTGTAAGGACAGGGGCTATTAATAGAAGGATTCCCCAGAGTTCTCCCCTGTCATTTTCACTGGACAGCTCCACTGCAATTTCCAACCCACTTCTCAAAGGAGCCTGCAGAGTCTGCGGTGCTGAGAGGAACAGAGGGGCCTGGAAGCCACAGCCTCACTTTCTCCAGTCGTTCTGATCCAGAGGGGTAGCCGTGTTAGGCTATTGCAGAGAAACAAACAGAGTCCTGTGGCACTTTTAAAGACTAGCAGATGTATTTATCGCATGAGCTTTCGTGAGAGGAGTGGGATTTTCTCCCACTTAAAGCTCATGCGATGGATAAATCTTAGTCTTACTCTGTTTGTTTCCCCAGCCCTTCTAGTTATTTTGCTGATGGTGGCTGAAGGCGCACCCCAAATGGCTGGACGGTCTTGGCTCAGCTGCCTCTGCTAAGCGCTGCAGCCCGGTCTCCCCACGTCCACACCTGCAGGCGCCACACGCGGGGTGTCTACACCAAGGCCGGGGTGCAGTGCGCGGCTCAAAGCCGGCCCCACTGAGCCGGGCGTGCGGGAGAAAGCAGGAGCCATTGGACGGCTTCAGCCAGCGGAGCAGAGACAACGCGCCCGGCCACACGCCGCGCGGCCCCTCCTCCGCGTACGAGGCCGGCCGAGTTTACGGCGCCACCGGGGGGCGCTGCCCTGCATCTGTGGCAGGGTCCCTGCCACTCAGGGCCCGCCGAGCACCGGGAGCTGTGGAGGCCCCGGCCGCCTCTTTCCGCGCTGCAGCGCCCAGCCCCAGTGGGGCGCAGGGAGGCGATGGGGCGGGACTCGAGGAGCGCCGCGTGCCCAGCCCCCCTCGGCGGGACCGCCTGGCCGCCCACGCCAGGGCACGAGCCGTTTGCTAAGGCGGGGTCTGATTGGCCATTCCCCTGCCAAGCAGGCTGGAGGCCACGCTGCGGGGGGTCGTTCGCTCCTGCAGGTCACAACCTCACCAAGCCATGATCGCCCCCAGGCCTGGCCCTGTCCACACAGGGCTGCTTGTACGTGCCACCTTTCTGCTCGTTTGCCTGCAACCTTTCCCTCTGATCCCAGGCATTCATTGCTTCAGGGCACTGGTGGGTTTTGTTTTTTTTAAATTAAAGCCTGCGAAAACGTAAATGTTTGTCTTTTGCTTTGTGTTTTTTAAAGAAGCCAACGGCGCACCTTAAAATGGGCTTTTAGGTAATGTGCAAGTCAAGAACAGCCGGGCCTCATTTCTCCCGGTTCTTTTGATTTTAGGATTGCCTGCCGTGCTTAACAAAACCAGACCCTTTCGGCGGCTCTTTTTAGCAACACCCAAAATTTATTTTGGAGATTGTCCCAAGGAGACAAGTATAGTGGGGACCTGCCTTGATTAGTTTGGGCCACGATTTCAGAGATGCACAGTTTTTATTTTAAATTGCGTTTGATTTAAGATTATATTTCAAACTTCTAATTACGGGACCCGCCTCCCAACCAAGATTACAGTGTTAATTATGTAATTTGCTACACGATCGCTTTATTTTATCAAAAGGTTGATTTGATATAATCAGTTATCGTGCGCGCTTTAGGGAAGCATATATGTTTTCATTTGCTCAGAAATATCCTGCTGGAAAAATAAAACAATGAAAGTGTGTCAGAGCAGATACAACATGGGATGCCTGACGACTCGAATTTTTAACTACGTTTTTCCTTGATAGTTTTCCGTGAGATGTTTTCTCCCATGCTAATGCGGCTAGATTTTTCTCATATAATTCACAAATCCAGGCCTTGCGGGGAGGGAGGGGGCGGTTGAGAGAGACCATCGGTGAGGTTCAGGTTTGGAGGGCGAATTTTCAATGACATTTCTAGAAGTTAACGCAACTTGAAAGCAGTTTTATAACGGATTGTAAACACGGTCCTCTTGTTTGCACAGGATTTGTGCAGTGTGTCCTATTACCTTGGGACATCGATTCCCAATCAAGCAGAAAGATAAATGGAAGGGAGCTAAACAGGCTCACACTTAGGCAATTCACCTGTTCTCTGTATAACTATTCGATTCGGTTTTCTTTATGCTGGGTGAAAGTGAAGGTCGCATCAAATCCCGAACCCTTTCCCAGCTGTTGGTATTATTACCGGTAGGGATCAGTTTCCACGAGGGTGATTGCTGAATAAAATAGTGAAACGCGGGTCTGGGAGCTCAGATCTCATTTATACCATTGTCAGACAACGTCTATATATTGTCTCCCGACCAAAGTTAGCAAGGAAAGTTTGCTCATTAGCATCCAAAGACCAAACAAGTGTTTTAAAATCTGCAGGTGTTTGTTCGTGATTTTGCAAATCAAAGATGCTAGATAGTTCTGGTTTTTCTTAGTCTTATGCTGGGAACCATTGCGGCTTATTTGTTAGACCATACATTATGTCCCTGCACCGAAAACATTATATAGGCAGGTCTTGCTCAGGATATAAGCAGTGGGAGAAAAGAGATTTTTACATATACAATTTCTTGAAGTCTGCCTGAGGATTTGTGGTACTTTTTCTTCCCCTTTACTTTTCTTTTCCAGGCACAAACCTATACATGACCATAACAATTGAAAGATGTCGGTGGTTTCAAACACACAAAACAAGTCCTTCGCGGTGGGATTGATTTCACCCTCTCGGGAACCAATTTGAAATATACTCCGCCAAAAAGTGACCGGGATCCCCTTTGTTAAAGGCCCCAGTGAGATCGCTGGAGCGGAGTGGTTGGTAAAAGGAGCGATCGATCGGGTGAGGAGTTCGCACCTAAAAAGGAGCTTTGATTAGCAAAGTGAAAAAAAGCGAGAGAGCAATGTCGTTATTTGAAGCCGGCGACCCCCCGCGCCCGAAGAAATGGCTTTTCCTGTCTTAGTGGGTAATTGGAGGTTAAAGACCACAACCTTCTCCTAAACAAACCTGCGCCATTACATGAAGGGGGATTTGCTTTGGAGTATTCTGGTGTAATAAGGTCATTAAAGAGGTGCAAAGTATCTTAAAGAAACACACTCCAACGGGGTAGGGTTCGTCTGAAAGATTCATTTGAAAGACATGACTGTGTCGTACGAACAGGGGACCTGAGCCATTATTATTATTTTTAACCTGCCTGGTTCTATGGAAATGCATTTTCAGACGGTATCTGAAGAACGGTTAATTACTCACAATCGGCGCCCAAATAAATCCCACACTGGCACCCTTTCGGCCAGTCCTCTCCGGCGAGCAGTCTTTCTTTACATTTTATTTTTCTAGTGACTGCTTGAAATCTGGAACTGCCTACAGCCCGCCACCTGCCACTGCGCCAATAACACAGAGGGGTTACATTGTGTAGACGTCTGCGCCTTTCTGCATCATCTCCTCCTGGTCTACGATCTCGAAGGAAATAAATTTCCGCAGAAGATGAGCAGCATCCAGGGAAAGAAAAGCCGTTGTGAGCATCTGAAATTGACCAGATGTTTTAGGGACACACACGCTCACATCCGCTGGCTTTTTCCTTTTAGGTCACCCTTTCCTCCAGTCCAGATCAGCTTTGAGTGTAAAATGCGTTGTGAGGCTGGCCGGCTTTTCCTCCTAGCAGAGAAAGAAGGGTGTTATATCTAGGCTTACAGGGTGTTTGCTCTAGGTTTAAAGCGACGTACAGTTAATACAAGGAGCTTGCCCTTAGCGGGTGTTTTCCTCCTGTGTGACAGTGGAGGTGACAAGCTCCAGAGGGGTAGCCGTGTTAGTCTAGGTCAGCCAAACAAACCAGGAGTCCTGTGACACTTCTAAAGACGAACACATTGATTTATCGCATGAGCTTTCGTGGGAGAAAAGTGAGTTAGTTGCTGTTAGCGTTGTTGCGCTTTGGGGAAACTTAGGCAAGTTCCTGCTAGTCACAGCCACTTTCTCTCTCTTCCCTTTGAAATCACCTTCCAGGGTGACTCCTCACAGGCTATCCGATACCATAGACGGCAGTACAACTGGATCCAGGCATTTGCGGGTTCACTCTACTTCACTTCGCTTTCCTTCGGTGTGGGGGGGGATGATAATACAAGGCAGATATTGCAGGAAGAATTCTTTTGGCTTTCTGTAGCTGAAATTGTGTCTATCTCACACACACGTGTGCTGTGCCGAAATTTCAGATCATAATAAATAATAAAGGGAAAGCATATTTTCCTCAATGCCATGAGACTGGCTGAAATAGGACCCTGCAGATGGTGGAGTATTCCTGGATCTCCAGGGTTTAAAATCGGACTGGATAAACCACTCAACTTCACAAGGAACAACCCTCCACTGACACGAGGAGAGACCATGACAGCTTTTCTGTCCCTCAATTGAGGTTCTGGCAACCCAGTGCAATACACTCTCTTTTCGATGCCCTCCACTTTCACAGTGACCGAGCGAGGGGAGAAATCCCGCCGTTACTCCAAAAGAACAGCAACCGCCTGGAACAGCCCGGCAAGAAGCGACTTTGGAGTTTGCCATAGCCACGGCTGGGCGGTTTGTCTGGGGGAGATCCATGTTGGCAGAGATACAGATCAATGCTCACCCATCCAGATCGGCTCCTGCCTGGCTCTGAGCCACATCAGCTCACAGGGCAGGAGAGGCTAAGGGTCCCAGCACCTCGCAGGGACGGGAGAGCAGGTTTTAGGGTTCCCAGTGATTCGAAACGATCCGAATCCGAATCCTTCCCCGGGACTCTCAGAGGGAAGCCCAAGCGCGGGAAAAGCCTCGCTCCTTCTCTTCTTTTAGGGGCTGGAAAGCTCGGTTGCTCCCTGCTGCAGTCCAGAGTCTGTACAGGATTGATATTGCCACGGTGCTGAGGGCTGCGGGAGAGATGCGGGGGCTGCAGCGCCCTGGGCCGGGATGGGGGGAGATTGCCCCGGGCCCTGAGCTAGACAGACTCCGTGAGAGATCGGCGTGACCAGGGCCGGCTCCCCGCCGCACAGGGCGGTTTC
This sequence comes from Pelusios castaneus, assembly GCA_007922175.1. Taxonomy (NCBI): domain Eukaryota; kingdom Metazoa; phylum Chordata; order Testudines; family Pelomedusidae; genus Pelusios; species Pelusios castaneus. Next base: position 11,576,182 of record ML685813.1, read on the forward strand.
TAGCCGAAGCCAGCTGTTCAATACAGAACCAAGGTGCGCTGAGGAAAGGTGGCCACGGCGGCTGCTGGAAATCTCCCAGCAGCTGCCCCGCGCCGCTCCCGCCCAGTGCGAGCCTGTTGCTGCCTACAGCGGAGCGTCCACACGGTGTGTCTGGCTGGGGCAACCCGGAAAGGCTATGGATGGTCTTAATCCGGATCGCTAAACTCTGGCCTAAATTGGCAAACGGGTTTTTAACAGCTGAAGTTCCTCCCACCCTCCCCTTTCGTTTTCCCAACCGTCTTCAGGAAAGAAAGCGCCACGGTTAGTCCTGCTCCGTTGCCCCCGGGTTAGCCAAACACGTTCCTATCGACGGCATCAAACCCCGCAAGGAAGGTGTCCATCGTTCGGCTCCGTGTCGCCACGGCTCTGTCGGTGCAGTGTGAACGCTGGCCAGAACTCACGCCTGCCCCTGGGCCCGAGCCTGCACCCATTGCAATTGCGGGGAGCGCAGGTTTGGGGCCCACGGCTCGGCGGTGTTTGGTGCAAATACTTCCCTAGTTGTAGGGAGCGAAGAAGTGGGCTGCACAGGCCGCTGGGCGCTGAGCCTGTGTGCCCAGGGTGGGGCTGCTGTGGGGTCCTATGTGTCAGTCACCAAATCTTTGGGCGCCAATGAAACTATGTTCGCCCGGGGGGGGGGGGGTGCACACACACACGCAATCTATCGAAGCCGTGCCAAGGACGGACATTGGGACAGTGGGAGAGGAGAAAGACGCGCTCTGTATGTCTTTGCACCCATTTTCTCCCACAACCTGCTCCTGGCTATTGCGTGGTTGTGTAGTTCACAGCCTGGGGCATTAGAGCAGACCCGAGCCGCCCCAGACTCTGTGTGTGTGTGTGTGTGTGTGTGTGTGTGTGTGTGTGTGTGTGTGT
>ML685813.1:11577100-11613055 GCA_007922175.1 Pelusios castaneus
TGTGTGTGTGTGTGTGTGTGTGTGTGTGTGTGTGTGTGTGTGTGTGTGTGTGTGTGTGTGTGTGCGCGCGCGCGCGTGTGTGTGCGTGTGCGTGTGTGTGAAATATATGCTGAGTTAGTGAGAGGGGAAGAAACACTCCCCTCCAGCCCCTCCCTCCGCACCCCGAGCGCTAGCTGCGGTCCTTTCCTAGCGCCTGTCCTGGCTAAGGCGCTGCACTGGCGGACACGTCACTGGCACGTTGCTCCCCTCCCCTCCGGATGCTCGGCTCGCTTTCTCCAGCTTGCACTAAACCGATTCACTGGAGGCTCCACTTCCGAGCTTCGGGCTTATCCTGAAAAAGAGGAGGAGGAAGAACATTTGCATACGTGGGGCGCTGAAGTTAGGGTTTGGGAGATTGGGTAATTTGCCTGCGATCGGCGTTGTGCGGGGAGCTTGGAAAACGCGACCGGCTCTGAGAAGGTGAATCCGCAAACCCTCCTTTCTGCTGTGGGGCAGCGTCCTCTTTCTCTCTCTAGGCGCATGCAAACGGGACAGTGCTCTGGCTTCGCACCAGTTTGTCTCAGTAGGTGTCAAGTAAAAAAGATCTCTTCATTACTGTAAACGAATTGGTAACGAATTGCCGTGGACTCGTGTGGAGAGAGACAACACAGAAGTGGCTCCGGTCTGGAGGAAAACGGATCGATTTAGCTCTTTATGAGAATCGGATTTAGAACCCCGACCGGAGCAGCGAAATCGGTTCTGCTGCCGCAGTCGCCTTTCCCGAGTCCGGAGGAGAGGCGAAAGGGGCAGGCGCCAGTTCCGCGCTAGTGAGCTAAAATACACCCCTTGATACACACGTGGGTGAAAGCGTAGCTGGCCGACACTGCACGTCGCCTCCCAGATCTGGTTCGGAGGGAAATGTCTGAAGGAGCAGCGAGCCCGCAATTCACCAGCCGCCCCTCGTCATCGCTCTGACTTTCCTAGCGCGGCTGGGCGGCCTGGCCAGTGTGTCTCGCACCCTCTGCACCTCGGCTATAGGGCCAGATCACTTTGCCCTTCTTCACTGGAGAGAAAATTGTATTCTAAACAATTGCGGACTGCCCAGCCCAGCCACGCTCCTCTGAACAGTGTCCGAAGGTCTTTTCTGGAGGGCGCAGACCCGCCTAGCACACAAAGGGGATAGCTCTCTGCTAACAAGAAGACCCCTTTCCATTTGGTCCTGGTTGGCGTAGGGTTCTCGTCCCTGCTGTCCAAGGGCACGGTCTTTGCACTGAGGGTCGGGGTGGCTTCTCGCACCGTGGAGTTTTTGGTGCGGGGAATCTGTTTTTAAAGAGAAAATATTACTCGCGATCGCACCAAAGTCCATGCCCACAGCAGTCCGGCAGGATCGGGTCTAATATGCCCGTGCCCGCCTCCTCATTGCCCCGCAGCAGCCGCGATGAAGGAGAAGTCCAAGAATGCCGCGAAAACGAGACGGGAAAAGGAAAATGGGGAATTCTACGAACTGGCCAAGCTGCTGCCGCTGCCCTCGGCGATCACCTCCCAGCTGGACAAGGCCTCCATCATCCGCCTCACCACCAGCTACCTGAAGATGCGAGCGGTGTTCCCAGAAGGTAAATCCCTCGGCAGCCAAGGGCTCACCTGCCGCGTCCCCCAAGCGGGGCGGCGGCGCCTGCGGGGCGCAGCTTCTTAGCAGGTACAATCGGCCACCTTGCAAGGCGGCTGGTGGAAGCGCTGGGCTCCGGATGAGCCGCGACAGCCGCTTAAATGGCTGCTGTCTGCCCTTGAAGGAGCAGAGGGTGCTTAGCAGGAGCCGCTCCCCTGTCTGTGTGAATTGTATTTTCACTGTGCCCAAGGCGCTAGCGGGCAGTAGCCATCAGGTTCCTTTTCAATCTTACTTAATGCCCAGGTGTTTGCAGCGGGATCTTTTCGGGTCTTTTTGGGGTGCACTGAGTCCGACGGGAGGGGAAGAGAAGCAGACTTTTAGCCCCCGGCTACGAGGCTGCTTGGATCTTGGGAAAATTGTGGCAGGCTGTCTAAACACAAAGCAAGGGCTGTGAGTGGCGCGTGCTCCGATTTTATTTTCTTTCCTTCTGCGTGTGGGCGGTTGGCAGGGCGGCAAGTGCTGCTTAAAAAGTGTTTTCCTAACACAGGACGCGACAAAACAAAGTGTAAGGGAGACAGACAAGAGCTAGGCCGACTGGGGGAAGGGGGGTCCAGCCTATCAACAGCAGGTCAGGCACTTCACAGATGTGGCCTAGAGTACCGGTGGGTAACCCCAGGGACGAGTTGGTGTTTTATCTTAACTCCCCATTGGAGCCAGAAAAGCCAGAAGATTTGGGGAACGGGGAAGCAGGAGAGCGCTAATTCGCTGTCAAGAGCTGGAGGCGGAGAACTTCTGTGAGAGTGGCGAATATATGGGAATATATCTAACCAGATGGGTACAAGGGACAAAGGGATCTATTTAAAAGAGGTGTGAAGAGCGATAGATCGATAGATTTAAAACCTAAAGCTCATGTCTAACAGACATAAAACAAATTCCAAAGGGGTAGCCCTGTTAGTCTATTGTAGAAAGACAACAGAGTCCTGTAGCACTTTTAAAGACTAACAGATTTATTTATCGCATGAGCTTTCCTGGGAGAAAATTTTCTCCCAGGAAAGCTCATGCGATAAATACATCTGTTAGACATAAAACAGTGTATAAAAATTGGTGCCAGAAAGAATCCGACAGACGGACCATTGAACACACACGTTTTTGCCGGTACAGCGGCAGCGCGTACATATTGCTCCCCTCCCTGAGGCTGATTCGGTTTCAGCCCTCTTTGTTCCCCAACCTACTTCCCGCAGCAGCCTGAGCTCTGCTCCCAGCCTAGGCAGGGAAGTTTCGGGGCACCCCGAGCTGATTCATAGGAGGCGTCGCGTTACAGGGGCCGACCCGAATAAACCCTTAGCGCGGTGGTACGGGCGGACTCACTGTGACAGCAAGAGGATATAATTAGCTCCATAGCGCTGCAGACCTTTGCTAGGAGTCCTCCCCTCCCCCCACGGCAGCGGGAGGGGGGGCGGCGGGTGTTTGTTTCCCACAACACACCCTTTACAAAGCTGTATGGTCTTTAACCGCAGCGCAGCGTCCACCTGCCCAAAGGGATCTAAGGCCCGCACAAAGCTCAGCGTTTCTTGCCTCGCACGCATCTTTTGCACCGGCGCCCCACCCTTTAAAGAGCGGAATTAGTCGGCCCAAAAGCGTTAACAAAACCTGTGCCATAAAAATTCGCGTCCGTAAAAGGAAACTAAACCCTCCCGTGAAGGATCTACAGGTTAAAGATTTCATCGGAGGGCCTTTAAGATCATTCCCCGGATCCCCAAGGGCCGGGGGGGGGGGGACCCGAACTCGACCCATATTCCCAAAGGGCCTTTTTTCAGAGGGAGGCGTTGCCGGAGTAGGGACTGCAGGACGCGACCTTATGCTGTGCAATCTGCTGCGAAATGAGAGCTAGGGGCAAAGATATGGTCCCCCACCTACTCCACCCGGATAGCGCCTGCCTCCCTAACCAGCTCCGCGGTGGGGGGGCCTGTGGCTGTGCCAGTCTGAATCTCTAGCCCCCTCTTTCCTTTGAGGGGAGAGCGAGCAACGTACATAAAACGTGAGATTTGCCCCTCGGATATTTTTTAAACCAAACACTGAATCCAAAATACACCAACCCCCCTCCTCCGTTCCCCCAAACAAGCACACCCTTCAGATGTTTCTTTCACTGAGCGGAAGCAGCCCACTGGCATCCATTGTGTGGGGGCGTTTGTGATATGGCAGCACTAAGCCGGTGGGCGAAATGAAATTAAATGCTGGTTAATATTCTCTAGGTGATTAAATAAACCCAAATCTCCCCTTTTGTGTTTTGTTTGGCCTGGCCGGACAGATGATGGGGGGGGGGGGGGAGGAACAATTAGCATTCCGGAATGGAAAGGCTGTTATTCATCCCGGTTTCTAAGGAGCTCATGAAAGGGTTTACAAATTACAAACGAGAACAGCTTCAGCAGCTACTTCGCTAATTATGAGCAATGATTGCCTAGTATTACCCCAAATTAATCATTCTGTTTCAGCGGAGGGCCTCTATAAAAAGCACATCAAATAAAGTCATTTGCAGAGTACTCAAGACTCCCAGTGCTTTAATACACAGCTAGCGACTATCACAAATGTAAGTCCTTGTCAAAGTCCCGATTAAGAACTAGATTATAGTCATTTCGGGGCGGGGGGTGTCTCTCTCTTTGGCCGCATGCGTGCCCGCCAAAATAGCTGAATTACACGTTTAGCCACACCTAGGCTGGGACTTCGCTGAGCAGGGTTTTTATTGCAGGTTTCCCAGACAAAACAAAATGTGTCAGTGAACAATGGCAGTGTTCAAAGAACACTTTACAAGCAGCGGATGAAAGCCTAGTTTATATAACCAGGGTGGTCGTGTCTTCTTGTAACTTTCCTTCAGGCCAAATGACAGGGTGCTTCTGTATTCCCCTGAGGTTTCCAATACATATGTAGTCTTTTACCGTGAAAAATATTGCAGGAATGTATTTAAGATGAGCACACTAAAATCGGTAAGTGAAAGACCAGGTGAACAATTTGCCCTTGTGTTTCTGAATATATCTTTTTTCAACTGAAGTGGGTGGAGCCGTTGGAAAGTGATAACTATATTATTTCAGCCATGCCCATTAATAAATTGGTTAAACTTTGGAAAGTTTCGAGCTGGGAAGTGCTCTCTGCCAGGCACTTTGTGGGGAAGTGGCTGGGCCACTATCAATAACTCCCTTCATACTTGGGTAGCTTTCCTCAGGAAAGAACTGATGTTTCTGAATTCGTTTATATATAGGAAATTACAATGAACTGCTCGCCTCCCCTGATATTTTCCCAAATACCGTTATTCGGTGGTCACAGTCAGCAAAATAGAAGTAACTTGATTTCTAGATTTAACATTGCAGACAAGTGCTTCTGGGATCGGTGCCCCAAAAAGCCAGCAGAGCTCTCATTTTCTGAGCTCGGAAAGAGCCATACATATTTTCTGATATACAATATTTTGCTGAGATCTTGTTTTTTAAGAGGACTAGATGATGATGTGTGTCTGCAGTATTTTAAACGCTCTTGTGACAGAAAATTACTTCAAGATTTTTGCAGAGGTCTAGTGCGGCCATCAGCGATCATGTGTCTCCAAGACATAAATATTACTGGCACGGCGACACGCTGTACTTGATGGGACTTTTAAATGCACGCATGTAGGGCCAGATCCGGATCCCATCGAAATTAATGGGATGGGAACAGGATTTGGTCCAGGCGGATATGTCCTTCCTAAAAGCCAGCGTCCTTTTCTTGTGCGAGAATTTCTAGGAGGTGAATCAAACCTAGAATAACTCGTGTTGGTATTTTTACACTGTATTGCAAGAGGAAAAGTGCACCACTACTACTAGTCCGATGTATGAAAGCCTCGACCTCTACGCGGATCATCTGATCTTCTAGATAATGCTGAACGAGTTCTAAACTGGGGGAGAGAGCCAGCGTCTTGAGACATTAGACGCCTCTTTTCGAAAGCGATTCGGCATAGCGTAGCCAGCGTTTACTACAGTATATTTTAAAAAGCATCGGCGGTCATGGGCATCCCCCAGTTCCCCGCGACTCCGGGGCTGAGACAATGGGGTTGCCCAGCCAGCTGTTCATTGTATATTCAGAGGATGCAGGGTTTAGCCAGTGGGCCACCAGATCTCGCTGCGGCCGGATCCCACCGATGGGAGAGTGAAGGGGGGGTACCTTAGCGCCAGTGTTGTGGGGGCTGCTTTCTTGGGTCGGCCCCGTATTGGTTTTCCCGCTTGGGTTTGCTGTGCCCTTCACTGTCGTGCATTAGGCTCCAGGAGGCAGAGGCCTCTGCAGACACCCGGGCGCTGTAAGGTCAGGCCCCGCAGTGTGCCGCTCGGGGCTGTAGCACACAAACCTACCACGGGCTAGATTTAGGCTTGGCTGCCACTGTCTTGTCCACAAACGAGCAACTAGAGGGGAGGGGGACTGTTGCTGGGTTGAAAAGCTCCCGGCCACCAGGTTATGCCGCCGAGGTTAACCTGTGACTCCCTGCATTTTTCTAGGGCTAACTTTAGCGCTGCGCATTTATTACTGATTAAACCAAACGGAATGAGCGGCTTAATAAGTGACTCACGAATGTGGCGCACGCCATTCCCACCACTACCCGCTAACAAAAAAAGGCACTGAGCGCTTGGGAATTTTATTTTCTTGCAGGGCTTGGCATCAGGTCTCAATGGTAACGTCAGGGGTCTGTTACTTATTCCTATAAATAGAAATCGTACTGATTCTTGCAAGGGCATAGAAATGTTTTCTCGCCCTCCGTGCGTTTAATATAGAGCCAGGAATATAACGCGGGTTGAATTGCAGCAGTTTCAGCTCGGGCTTTTCCCGTGCCTCTGGGCGGTTTAACATTCGCCACAAAAGTGCTGACCTGAGGCATTGAAAAAGCCGTGTGCCTGGTTTAATAAGAGTTAATGGCATTAAAGGGTTTATTAAAACAAAAGGCGGCTTTAGGGCTCCCTCTGAGATCACGGCAATGCTGGAGGCATACACCACTGGGAAGCGTGCACAGGCATGTGGGCTGCGTGCAAGAAAGATGTGGGAATCGGGAGCAAGTCAGAATAATCTAGGGATTGTAATAATCGCCTCCATCATTTTTAGCAGCTGGGCTTTGCACATCAGCGGCAAGACACATTTCAGGCTCCTCCGAGAGCCAATCCGCCCGGCACGCTCATTCGAAAGCGATACGAACTGTTGTGGTTTGCCCACGTTGCGAGGTCTGCAAATCTCTCGCCAGACGAGTGCGTCTAAACACTATCATTACGCGAGCCCACCTCCACTCTGTGACTTGGAGTGGGTCTGGGTCTGGGAACTAATGGTGTTGGCTCCAATAGAATAATCGGGTTGGGCTGAGGGGTTTTTTTGTTGTTGTTGTTTAACATTTGTCCTCGAGAAATCTTAAACCTTACTGCACTAATATTTCCAATAGTGACTTTAAAAAACCCAAAACCTAGAAAACAAATGGGACTTGTATTACACCTGTAAGAGGTTTGAAATAATGTACTCTAGCTTTAATTTTTCATGTCAAGAGCTTCTAATGAAAATATATAGACCTCTTTCTGTTTTTCCTATATTTCCTTCTATCCACTCAGTGGCAATCCTCAACCTGAACAGGGCGGAGTCTGGTAGACGTAAAGATCTGCGAGGCTCCAGCCACCTCTAAGGTGATCGAGCCAGTGAAGGGCGCTCTCGACCTCATTTGGTCAAGTGTTGTGACAATTTCCAAAGGGGTAGTAGTCGTGTTTAGTCTAGGTCAGCCAAACAAACAAGGAGTCCTGCGGCACTTTTAAAGATGAACACATTTATTTATCGCATGAGCTTCAGTGGGAGAAAACCCCACTTCGTGAAAGCTCATGCGATAAATACGTTTGTTAGTCTTTAAAAGTGCCGCAGGACTCCTTGTTTGCTGTGTGTATGTGCCCAAAAGTCCAGAGGCTCTCCCCGCCCCCGGGGGTGCAGCCCGTTACTGGAGCGGGCAGGTCAAGGCACACAGTGTGTCAGCAGCGACAGACCAGCTGACATTCCGCCTCACGAGATGCTGGGACCGGGCAGAGCTAGTTTTCAGAGGCGCGAAATAGTCTCCAAGCCCGTGTGCACAGATCGATAGCCGCCCCATTTGCTCTGGGCACCTGCAGCCCGTATCTCACGTGCTCCAGAGTCAGGGGTTGGGTGGGGGTAGCAGTAGGCCCGCTCTTGCCCCCCAGGAAATCAAAGAGACTTTGCATTGACTTCAGTGATGGGGTCCCAGGAGCCGCAATAGCTTTAGTGAGAATTCTTCCCATTAAAAGAACTGCTGGGTCCTGGCTTTGGTGCTAGAGTATCTGTGTGTGACTACCGCGCTGCTGAATTATTAGGGTTACCAGGAATGCCTCCATTACAGGGAAAAGAAAGCTGGGGGGACGACCTCCTTTTCTGTCTCTGGCAGAGGGGCGGTGTTGCCTGTTTGGCTCCTGTATATTTCCGAGGTACCTTTCTTCTTCATAAACTGTTCGCAAAGGCGGGGGAGGATGCCCCACAGGCTGTGAAATTCCCCCTTGTCCCCCGGAGAAGGGGCAATGAAATCCCACCGTCTGGGGTTGACCCAGGTTCCTTTGAATTGTGGCTATCGAGTAACGCGAAGGATCATGCACTACAGGGGAGTGGGAGAACAATGCGGTAGACACAAAGGAAATACTCCAAGTTACAGGGCAATCTGATACTTACATAATACATTACTAAGTAATTCTTTTAGCAGAATTCCAAACAGAAATGCTACTGGGATTTTTACTCTTTCTCTACCTAAAGTGTTTCCAGCTTTTGTTACAATTTGACCCAATTTTTCCTCTGGAGACTGAGCAGTGCCACAAGGCGAATGTTAAGATGTCTCGAGAGTCAACCTTTGAGATGTCAAAAGAAGGCGGAAAATGGGGCCCACCGTTCATAGTAATCAGAGGGCGCGTTTTAAAATGAGACTCAGACGCCGCGGAGTTTATCCAGGAGGTGGATGCTACTTTCAAGTGTCCTACCACGGGATTTTTGCCTTCTCCGTCGAAAAGAGTCAAAGCTAGCTGTCCAGCCGCCTCTGCCACCTCGGCTAAAGAAAAAAATCCAGGGCGTGGGAGGGAAATAGACTCACCCGTTGTTACTCAGTTGTTTTAGGGTAGCATGCAAAGATCCAATCAAAACTGAAGCGCCTCTGAAGACCTTGGAGGGACACCCAATCACATTGCATCCTCAGCACAACGCGAGTAAAATGAGAAAAGCAGGATGAAGATACTTAACAGTAACTATAATAAAGACAATAATCATCCTAATAATTAATAACAAACACGGAGAAAGTGAAGAGAGCTGTTCAGTGAACACTGGTAAAGAGTTCCAGGGGAGGGGGGTGGGGGTGTAGCCGTGTTAGTCTAGGTCTGCCAAACAAACAAGGAATCCTGTGGCACTTTAAATTTGAATTTAAATTTATTATTGATAAAGAGATGATCCATTTGCTCCCAAAATGGCTGTGTGGCTGCATAAACGATATTTGAAGATGCAAGTTTTCAAACAAGTTAGATATTTTATCTGGGACAATCTGCTTCGCCGTTTCCGTCCGCTACTGGATAACAGAGTGCTTTCGGGTTTAGAGACTGTGGCACAGAAAATGCCCGAGCCTGGAATTCAGTCTGGATTGGAATTTCGTGGCTTTGTGAGGGTGTCTCGCTATGGGGAAATCGTCTCAGTTTAATTGATCGAGGAAATCCTATTAATTTAAAATCGGTAGGGGAAAGGTGGCACATTTGATTGTTGTTAAATTGTGAACTATTTACCAGAAAAAAAATCCTCCAGCTGCTCATCTTTCTCACAGGTAAAATATGCACTCTACATGTTAAACACTTCCTTCAGAATGACTCGTCTGAAGCCATTCCTCTCCATTGGGTAAATAACTGGTTTTGCAGTTCTGGGGGATCTGCTAAAGAATATTCCTTTAAAACCAGTCAGTCTACAAGCTAGCTCCTTGGGAAACCATCAAGTAATCACACATTGCATTTCAGCAATTTACAGAATACTTTGTACCAGCAGCTCTTTTGGCTTTAGTGCGCGAATGCAGTGTTAGCTAGGAATAGATCCTTTGAGTCTATTGCAGCCCTAGGATTACAGGACATGCACCTACGAACCCCTCTGCAAGCCTCTAAGAAGACCCGTTAGTGCGCAGCGGTCCCTTTCCCACACTGTATTCGTTTTATTTCCACACTTCAAACATATTCCGAGAAAGTATTTGATGAAATGAGAGAATCCTCGGCTTTAAAATAAAAGACAGTATTAAACGAATCCACTAGCACGTTGGATATAATTTTGAAATGGCTAAACCGATTTTAAAGCTAAAAAGAAATAAAACTAAACAAACTGTAATGTTTGAACCCGAGTTACAAGACGCTGCTGGAAACAGTGACACCGCTAAAACTATACAACTGTAATACCAAATGATGCAATCAAATAGACGCCCAGCCATTGGTATACGGGCGTGACAGTCGTCCACAAACCATTATTTAAAATATCTTGTACATGATTGGCTTAAAGAACAAACCTGCTTTGCACTTTCGCAAGTGAGGAGACATCTTAGTCATCAAAGCGGTTTTTTAAAAAAACCGCATGTACCGTTATGAATGGCCTCATTTGATCGTCTCAAAGTGACTTTATCATTTTCACCATTAAAAAGATCTGCCTGTCTAGCAACGCGTTCAACCCCGACACACTCATTTAACCTCATCTCGCCAAGGAAAATTCACAACGTGTCTGTGCGCCTTTAAACAGCAGGTACCTTCCACTCCAGAGGAGGCTGCATTTCAGCAGAGAAAAATGTGAATGTTTCATGCAGTACTGGAATTCGTAAACATCTGTAAAGTGCTTTCAGATAAATAGTGGATAGCAGCCGGTAAATGTAAATTCTAGTTACTAAAATATGTCCTTTCACACAGTACAGTCAAATACTTAACATCTTCAAGCGCCTGATGAAGTGGGATTTTCTCCCACAAAAGCCCATGCGATTAAATAAATTTGTTCGTCTTTAAAAGCGCCTCAGGGCTCCTTGTTTGTTTTGATGAACTAGACTAACAGGGCTTCCCCTTTGGAACTTGACAAAGTGTAGACAGACTTCATTGATACCTGAAATGAAAATAAAGTGAAAAGTCTGTATTATCAGTTTACTGAAGCATACAGTCAGGCAATTCTGCCGGCTAATGCGTATGTTCAGAGAAAAAACACTCTGGGACTAACTGCCTGAACTCGCTGAAATGTTGATAGGCTCCTTAGCACATGAGTAGCAGAATGACTTGGTTACAGAAAGGAAGTGGAGGAAGCACAGTAATGCTCTGGAAATATTGTTTATTAAATTGCTTTTGTTAATTTGTATTAGTAGGGCTAGGAGCCATAGTCCGGGACCAGGAGCCATTGAGCTAGGCGCTACAGAAACACAACAAAAAAACTGTCCCTGCCCCAAACAGCTTAGACAGCAACTGGACACAGACAACACTGGTCAGTACGGCGGGCTGTGGTCTCACCATAACAGCCTAACAATGTGTGTCGCCCTTTTCCTTTCCCCGCTTCGAAAAAAAAGGCATTTCCTCCAAAGCTGCCCTGGATTTAGGTTTGACTCAGGCCTCCGCCTGCTTCACCTGCAGCCACCTAAGCAAAGCAACGGGAAATCTAGGACGTTTCAGGCCCACCCTTCAACAATAAGAGCTGGGAAATCATTCCTCGGGGACGGGGAGAGCAGGGACTTCGTGATGTGAGAGCCGCGTCTCCTTCAGCGTAATAGAGATGCACAGCCCGAGGCAGCCCTGACACACGAGTTTCCCTTGCAAGCGCCTGTGTATGGAGCGGGGCTTCACCTTACCCAAGCATTTGCGTGGAGCAAACATGGCTGTGTGCAGTGTCTGCCGGGGTCATGGGGGAGTCACTGCAGAGCAGGGATCGGGTGACTCCGGACAGCTACCCCTTCTGCCCCGGTTGGGGGGCATCAGCGCCTCTAGCCGATCTCCAGCGCCACCAGTGACTGATCTGCAGCAGATGGAGATGAGAGCCCGCGCTCTCATGTAGACAAGACGGCCCCCTTGTTCGTGCTTCCCTCTCTGCGGCTGCATCAGAAGTAAAATGGCCAGAGATCTACACGAGGCCTTATCCCCACGGTGCCAGGCAGAGCGTGAACGCCCCCCTAAATCCTGTCCCCAGTTACCAGGCCATGGACGCCAGCTTACATTTCCACGGGGTGCCCCCCTCCCCTAGGGGCCCGGCGGGCTTTGACACCGCACTCTGCACAGCTGGGCCCGACCCCGCTTCCCGGCGATTTGACTCCCGGCGTGTCCGCACCGCGCCCGAGCTGGGGGGGTGGGGAAATCTCGGCCTCCCTTCCACGCTCCGCTCACAAAGCGCGGCCGGGCGGGGCCTTTCCGCGCGGCTTGGCTTGGCTTAGCAGAGCCGCGTGTGAGCCTTGACCTCCCGGCCCGGGGTTTGCCGGCTCTAGGCGCTGAGCAGAGGCGGCTGCCCGCGGCCCCTTAGTCCGGCCCGGAGTTTTGCCCGGCCTATTAGCTGCCGCTGAAGAGGCGCTCAGCCTCGCTTAGGCTGGGCCGCTGAGCCCGGCCTGCTGCAGACACCCACCCCGGCGTCGGCACAAAGCGAGTGCGTCTGTCCCGCTGCTCGCCCGGCCTTGGCCCGCGCCACTAGCCCGCCCCTGCTTGGGGCCCCCGGCGGCTGCTCTGCTGCCCGGCTAGAGGTGCCTGTACCCTGAGGGCGCCCGCTTTAATGGCTGCAGGCCCCTAGGGCCAGGCAGGCGCCACCTGCAGCATGCAGGGCTCCCGCAGGGGCTGCTCCAAGCCCGTCCCGCGCGCTGGCCCTAGCACGTGTTTGTCACCCTCCCTGTGGAGACGTGTTAGGGGGCACGGCAGCAACTCAGCCCTGCCGCCCGTCCTCACTGCGGGCCAGGGCTCGGGCTGCAGCAGGGTCCGGGACACTCGGTTGGATGGAGCCGGCCCTCCCGGGCTGTGAGCGCCGAGCGAGTCGGCGCGGGATTGAGCCCCGCCAGCCCCATTCGCGTGACTAGCGGGGACTTTAGGCGGGACACCCAGGCTGAGGGCGGTGGTCCCGTTGCCTCCGTGGCAGCTGCTCGCCGGCATCTCCGGTGTCTGGGAAAATCCCCAGGCGCAGCTGGGGCCATGTTCAAAGCAAAGCGCTGCTGGCGGAGTCGACACTAAAATGGCCCTGTAGGGCGCGGGGTCTCGGGCTGGGCTGGATTCGGCTTCAGCCAGGAGTCGGGCCGCCCAGCTTTCGGAGAGCAATGCCCTGGGCTCAGGCCGCCAAGCCCCATCCCGCGCAGCGAAGTGACCCGGAGACACGAGTGGTGGCTGGCCTCGGAGGGGAGCTTGCATGGTTTCCTGTTCGTTCCCAGCCCCTAGTTTCTAACTGATTTGTCGATTTCTTTCCAGGCTTGGGAGACGCTTGGGGCCAGTCGAGCAGAATTGGGCCCTTGGATAACGTGGCTAAAGAGCTCGGATCGCATTTGCTTCAGGTAGACGATGCTTTATTCGTGTTTTATATGGTGCACCGGGATCTTTCGTTTGCCTGGGCGTAATCCTCCCAATCCCTCCCCAGCCTGGTTGTTACATTTACCTTTGTGAGGTCATTCTTTACACAACCCAGAGCCACGTTTTTCTTTCCGCTCTTTAAAGCGAAAGTCATTTTCGTTTTCGCTCCTTGATTTTTAGCAGTACAAACGACTACTGCACTAACAAGGACGATTTGCCTCGTAAGCCTGGTCCAACAATTAAAAATAAATGCCTTTCCCCACCTATAGAATCGCTTTTGGGGTACTACAAACGGCCCCTGGTGAATTGCAATGTGGATTGTATTTACTATGTGAACAGTACAGTCAGGGTGTTTTTGTAAAGGGTAGATCATAGTTCGCCACAGGTTGCTCAGTGGGGAAAACCTTTAAAAGATCGCATGGCTCCTGCAGCAGGAGGTGAACATCTGGATTAGATCTCCTATTTATGTTAGCACCTGAAAATACAGTTGTTCCAAATCCTGTTGATCTGTTCTGGAATTCTTCTACTCCCCCTGTGGATGTCCCTGCTGCAGCAGAGAATTTAGGGAGGGGAGGGCACCCAAGCAGAGCTTTATGTTTGCAACGTGAATGCAGCAAGGATTCCCCTCTTCCCCAATTTAACTGTAATTTATTGGTGGGTTTTATTGAATAAGGTTAATTTTTAGTCACATAGCTCTTTTTAAATGTTCATTGACAGAGATTAATCTAAAGAGAAACTCAGTCTCATTTGGGTAACCATCAAAAACTCTTTCAGAACATCAACCATAAAGTAACGCACTGGCATTTGCCTCCAGTGGGCATTCAGAGAGTTTGTCACTCTACTCTCCATGCTTTTCTGTTGTAGCACTTTTCTTTTTTTTCCCTTCCAGTTTGTATCAAAGTAGCTCCTAGAGTTTCCAGTCCCATTCTACTAGGCTCTGCATATATAGTGTTCTAAATTAAAAAGTAGGTAAAATTGATAACAATTCCCACAACTCAGAGTTGAGGCTATCAACTTCTAGGGCAATGGATTGTTTCTCACTCCTGTCTTTCATTCCCATTGTTTTGAAGATAAGATACCGTGAGGTGAATAATAATGAAAACTTGAAGTTTTAATATTGTAAACTACAGTTTTAGGAACAGGGGCGTTAGTGGTAAAAGTCCCCCATTGGTTTCAATGGGTATGGACTCGGGCCCTTGGAGCAGTTTGAACAGGATTTTCTGCAGGAACCCAAAAAGCATTGGCAAGCTAAATAATTATTTAAAACCAGTTTACATTTGGTGTCCTCCTCTGCTTAAGAGAAAATTATCTTTCATGAAAGGCTTTGAAACACACGCTATTGATTTTAATGAAGTAAATATATTTATGCAAGACTTGCTGATGCTTTCCTGGAGATGTTCTCATCTAGCCCATTAAAAGTGTGCTTTGAATTTTGTTTCAGATAAAAATTTAGCTGATCAGTTGGTTTAGAGCCATTGCTTTATCTTGATAATTTGTATGTAAGTACATAAAAAAAATCTTTATGAAATACCTTTGCTTGTACAGTAGCCACTTAATCGCTTAGTTATTTTACATTTTGTTTAGTTTCAAAAGCAGTTAGGTAATATGCTAATTATCTGTAATTGATTTATAAAATGAATTTTACTTCTATGAATGCTCAAAAAGTGCAAGAATTTTTCTAGCTGAGTTGGAAAACATGAACCATAGGAGCTTTTAATGGAAGAATTAACACAACTTTAGCTATAAGACTGGAAACAGCAATTGCAAGTTGGCAAAATATTTAAAGTGAAATTTTATTTACAGATGCAATGATTTTCCTCCTTTTTAATACATCTACAAAGTTTTGTTTATGTTGGGGGTTGGGCGGGAGGGAAAGGAAGAGTAAGCCAAAAAGTAATCTGGTTTCAATTACATGCTGTAAAAATAGTTAGTAGGCCAGAGAATAATTTGGAATATGTTTTTATTAGGGCTGCATTGCGCGTACCACTCTTACAAGATTTCATTACTTTCCTCCTGATTCAGTATCCTAAAATACGAATTAATAAGTAGAAAAGGCAGTTGTTTTATCTCTGTACTTTAAATATTAATTTCCCTCTTCCAAAAAGTACATTTATTTTTCAGTGATCTACATGTGGACAGATATTTGACAAGGATGTTCAAAAGTGACTAGTGATTTTAGATACTTCTGTTTTTCCTAAACATTGGCTATCTGAGAAATCAAACCCTAATAAAATGTGTCAAGTTGGGCACCCAAAAGTTGAGGCAACCAAAATTACTAGTTACCTTTGAAAATCTTGGCCATCTTTTTACAGTTTTCATTTCTAGTCTACCAGTCTTTGCTTTGTGGGTTAACAAAATTCACCAAACCTTTACTCACATGAGCAATCATTACTTTCAAGTTAGACCTCATGCGAGTAAGGATTAGCAGGATGAGGCCCTAAGTTTGCATTAAATGTTATCAGCAGTTAAGGTTAATAGGTTGCAGTGTTAGTGTTGAATGACTACAACATATTACTTTCAGTCAGATGAAGTTTCCCTTGTGTGTTTCTTTCTGGAATTTTTATGGGCTTTTTTATCCCTGACAAGTTCCAAATAGGGATGAAGAAGACAATCTTCTGTCCCCATAAACATTAATAAAAATATAGCTGAAGGCATTTAAGATACTTATCAATTCTGCCATTACTTCATAAAAATGTATAGCACTGGATTTTCCCTTAAGTATCACATAACTATGGATTTGTGCTAAATACTAAAGTAATCTGAATCAATAGGAGAGACATTAACTTAAAGTGCAGCAGATCTTGTGTAAAGGGAAGTAGCCTTCACAAATGTCTCTGTGTGTAATATTCTTCATAGGGACGTTATGGCTTAAATATTTCTTTTTAATAATATATTTTCTGCTTAGGGGGACATACCCTTTAAAAGTCTTTACTCTAAATTATTCATCTAAACAGTGTGATTTTTACCCCACATTTTTTTTCTTACAGACATTGGATGGATTTGTTTTTGTGGTGGCATCTGATGGCAAAATAATGTACATCTCTGAAACTGCATCTGTTCATCTTGGTTTATCCCAGGTAGGAATAACTAACTTTAAGTTGATCTGTTAAATACTGAGATTCGATTGAAGGCAATGGTAATATTTTGCTCATTGTACGAAGTTTAGTTTTTTGCAGTGAGGTCTGAAGTATTAATTTTGCACTGGTCTTAGATGGTTTCTTTTATTTAAGTAAAGCCATTTACTTACAACTGTAATGTGATTGTTTTGTCTAAAATCTTTTCTAGTTGGTTACATTCTGTTCTCTATTTAAGTAGATTAATAAATGTTTTTGCAAACTGGAGCAAGGTTCTGAGCTTGAGTCTGTAACTCAAGTCTTTTGAGTGTACTGTAATGCTGAACATGTAAGAAAAAAGTGGGTATTTCCAGTCCATACCTTTTGGATTACACATGATACTGAGGATTGCTATAAAACAGTCTATTATAGGAGTGTGTGGGTGGGGTTCTGTGGCCTGGTGGGTGTAGGTTGTGGGACTGGGTGATCTTGATGGTCCCTTCTGTCCTTAAAGTCAAGGAACTGAAAGAGGAAATCTGATGTGGAATGTGAGTCTTATGGGTAAATGTGTTTTTGGAAAAACGATAAGAGGGTGGGGGAGTAGATTTATGAGTGATTACATGGATTTTGGGGTAATTTTTCCTGATTTTTTTTTTTTCCCCCAGGGCAATGGTCTTTACAGGAAATCATTTGATATTTTTGTAACAGAACTTATAAAATTCAATTTACTACTGTTCTGCACAAGAAGTAGAAGTTGGTGGTTGTTTAGAACACTTCTAAATGTTTATCTTTTCAAGGTAGATACAACAGCAAATAGAATTAGAGGTGTGTTTATTGCAAGATGCAGGTTTCTGTGCCTTTGTTTATCCCACAAATTTGGGGACAAAATACCTAATCTAAAGCTCACTGAAGTGTAGGGGAAAAATACTCATTGATTCATTTGGCTCTGGATCAGCCCCACAAGGAACAAAACTTTTTATAGAGAGTCTTTCATAGTAGCTGCATCCCAATGCTTTGCAGAATTGATAAAACAGAGAAATGATTAATAGCAGCGGGGAAAGAGAGAAATGAAGAGGGAGAGGTAAGGGAGGAATGAAGTGTTTGCAGATGAGATTTGAAGAGTCAATGAGAGGAGAAGATACAAGAAGAAAACTGTTTCAAGACTGCAGGAGTTATGTGGAAGAGATTAAAATGTTCATTTTAAGTTTCTGTGGTGATTAATGTTAAAAAGAATTGAAGACTGTTTGGGTGTATTTGTTCCATTCAGAACTAGTAGCTAGTAGAAAAGCAACTCTAGAAAGCATGAAAAACCAAATATATCATATGATGTGTTGAAAACATTCCTGCTAAACATGGAAGAAACTTCATTGACTATTTTTGTATCTCTCTTAGAAAAGTGATTTTGATAATATTCAGTGTTCACTGTGGACACTTTGTTTTTCTAAATTTTTTTTAAATGTACAAAGAGAAGTTTTAATTTAAGCCATTTGTTTATCAAGTCTGCTGTTGCATATAGTATTTTGTTTCACAATTTTAATTGCATCTTTCAATTTCTTTTCAATAGTGCCTTTTCTTGAAATACTTTCCTAATAAGAGACTATGTTTTCCACTCTGCATTGCCATGTAAAGCCTTTACTCAAAGCCTCTTTACAAGTCCACCTATTAAAAAGATCCCTCCTAACCTTACTGAAACTGATCCACTGGAACCAAACAATTTATCTACAGCAGTGGGGGCTCCACCAACCATCGTTGAAGTGTTTCTTCATCCTCTTATGTTTGTCTTCTGTGTGTGGCGGTGTTGGCTACTCTGCTAAATAGTAGACACTTTTCTTTTGAGACTGTTTTTAAGATTTTCTTTTTCTTATGTAGAAGTCACATGTCTTCAGGATGTTGTAGGTTTCATTGTGGTACATATATCCTAGTGAAATCAAAGAATCAGTAGGAGAATAAAGTAAGTTGAACATGCCAGATTCAAAGATACTTTAACTGAAATTCACCCCTGTGCAGGGGGCGATCACAAGGCCTATGTACTACTTCGGTCTTGCTTAGAACCCTTAAAATAGGACATATGCTAGTCCGATGCACTGGGGTGAATTTCACCCATTGTCCTTAAGTACGTCTTTATGCATTCACACTGAAGTCTTTTGGAGTTTTCCCTGAGGAAGGACTGGGGCATTTGGCCCACAGAGTTTACTGATGCAAGATTAACCAGCAAATTCATGAATATGCTGTACTAACAAGATGGCTACAGAAATGGGCTGTTGCCTTGAACTCCCAGGAAAGCTGTAGAGCAAAGTGGAGATGAGAAATCAGTGGTGGTGTTTAGGGAGTAGAAAACTCTGATTGCTTTAAAAAACCCCAACAATTTCACAGTCTTTCTTTCTATAGTAAAATAAAGTCACTGGATTGGTTACCAAATGATACATCACATTCTTTTATCTTTCTTTAAAAACAAAACCATCTTCTATCAGCAGTAATTTCCCTTATGTAGTCTTCTCCTACCATCCCTCCATTTTTGTTTGTTCAAGAAACAGCTTACTATTAAACACTAACATCTTAGGACATGCCTATAAGCTTCCCAGCATTTTATTTTTTAAAAGTACTTTGCTAAATGAGATCTTGTTCCTGCTTCCCTTGAAGTCTCTGGGAGCTTTGCCATTGACTTCAGTAAGAGCAGGATTGGTCCCAAGCAGCAGATTCTTCAAATTTACCTCACCAAGTCATAATCCTACACTATATTTTCAACAAGAGCTCTTACATCTGAGTTTGGGCTCAGGTTGTCTTGGCTGGCACTTCGAGTGATGGTGATGATTTTAGATTTATTTACGTTTATAAAAAGGCCTTTTTTTTATGAACCATTTTCACTATAAAACTAGCCTACAAATCAATTTTCAGTTAGTGCAATTTGTTGAAACAGATCATTACGCTACATATATATTTTTTAAAAAGTAAGATTTCCTCAGAGATCAACTAGAGTCATCTGTACCTTCAGTTAATCCTGCTTCTAGCTTCAGCGGGGAGTCACACTTTCTGATTAGGCTTTGGCAGTCAACACATGTAAGTATGTATACAAATATAAAAGCAACATTAAAGATATTTTCTTATCTCATCTTTTTTCTTCCAAGTCAGTGTTTTTAGACACAATTTACATGCAAGTATCAGAAGCAGTTATTTTTAAAACTCCATGTAGTAGTCTGTTTTTTCAATAGGAATAGTAAATAGTGAGGGGCAGACCTTCATCTGGTTTAAATCGGCATAGCTCCATCCAAGTCAGTGGAGCTCCAGTGACTGATTTATGCTATCTGAGGATCTGACCCTATGTTTCCTTACTCCATGAATAATAAATGGGACAAATTCCCCAATGAGGCTCTTCTTAAAAATTGCTGGGATAGTGTATCACCCATTGCCATTGAAGTTCATATTCTTATTTTACTTTGTGATTGTTTTATTCATGCATTAACATTTTGAAGAGGAATGCTCTATAAAAACACACTGCATATTGCACTTATGAGCACATCTAAGAGACACCATCACATGGTGCCATTCTGTGCTATCAACTTTTGGCAGAATCTCTTATTGACATCTGTGAAGATTTAAACTGAAAAATCCATGGTATGCTATACAGTTTAAATGCAGCTCGTGTATGTGCACATGCACACAGATATATGCCTACGTGACTTATAGATTGCAGGGGGAACCCTTTTAAAACAGAAGTAAAGAAAACGATTGTGAAAAATAGTTTTTGCAGTTTTGAAAAGTCCGGTTTGGCCCACTAAAACTTTTCTGGTTCTACCAGGGAGCCAAAATTATATTTTGATTTTTGATAAATCTTGAAATATTTAACCAAAACCAGCTGAATATTCTAAGGTTTATTTACTTTCATCCAGTAAGTATAATAATGGCAAAATACATAATTATTTTCCTCTGTTTATTATGAATCATTTCTTGGTAGGAAGAAAATACACAGCTGAGTTGCATGTAAAAAAACCTCTTAGTAGGAAACAAATGCAACTGGAAATAAATCGGTATTTGCAAATATTAAAATGCTACATTCGGGGTCTGGTTTAATCAGCCTGATACTTGAGACTGAAAAGTTTTATGGATTCAGTTGTATAATTTATTTTGTAAGTTGTTAGTATTTTATTGCATTTCTAAAAGCACATATAAAATATCCATAACAGGAGATACTCATCAGTTAAAAAATGATGTACAAACATTTTGTTTGTTTTATGTAGTTCCTGATTTTTGAAGATGGCTTTGGAGATGGTTCCAGGCAGATGGTTAAACTCAAACTAGGGACAAAGTCCATAGACCTTCCTTTTAGTTTCTCACATTTGTTTAACAATCAGCAGGTTAAATTTTGTTGTCACTTACATGCATGCAACTGCATTGATTTCATTGGGGTTGCACATGTGTAACAGAATAGAATTGATCCCTCTATGCATGTTCAGAAAAGCTAGTTACGTTAACTTTGAGAAATAAGCCATGTGATCTGAATCTCAGTGTAGGTAAGGGACCATGGGCACAATTTGGAGTGTCCTATGAGTAGTCCCATTTAAAGGCAAGGATTACATGCAAGAACTAAAGGGCTACTCACATGAGTTAAGTTTTCTGGGATTGGACCCCATGCGAGGATTATGATCAATTAAAAAGGGTAGAGATGCAAGCCTTTTGGATTAACCTAATTGGTGTTTGTAATTTCACTTTTCAGGGCAGGTGGAAGGAAGAATGCCTTTGTCCTGGGGGGTTTGGGGAGCGGGATGAGAGATCTGAGGGTATTCTTCCTATGAACATTTTATATAATTACATTCCATTTGATACAGTCTGATTCATTTCAAAGGCAAGAAGCATGCTCTTCAGAAATATCGTTGTGAGCTAAGGATAGAAGTCATTTTAAGAGGGGTTAATTCCAGTCAGAGAGTTAAACTCAAACTAGGGACAGAAAAGTCCATAGGCTCCCCCTCCCCCCTCCCCTTTCAGTTTGAACGTTCACCCAAATTCAGCCTTTCTCCAAGATTTTCTTCTTGATGTGTTTTCTTGAGCATTTAGAGCAATGCAAATCATAATGCCTTAAAATGTTGTATTAGAGTTTCTTTTGAAGATCATAGTTGTATCTATAACCAGAGACATGGCTAGGGATAAATCTGCTATATTTGCTTGTTTTGCTTCTTTTACAAAGAAAAATATCACTAGTACCAAAAAAGATTCACCCTTGTGTACTTCCACTCCTTTCCCAGACACTAAAGCCGCAATGTACTGAGTTGGTATTGCTGTCCCCACCTGTTATAATCCTGAAAAGGAACAGTCACAAATGTTTTCTTGTAGGGGAAATGATTTATTTGAACTAACATTGTTAATTTGGTATCTCTTGTTTTTCCTTCTGCAACTGAAAACTGTCTGTTTAAAGAAATGTGCAAATATCTAGTTGCAATATAGAATGTGTACCAGAGATTTTGTTTTTTGGGGAGGGGGAGTGGGGAGGGCAGGGAGAGGTGGAAAGGAATAGTGGGGAATAGATGGCCAGAAAGAACTAGTTTGTATAGTGCTGGGAAGAGACATTCCATGAATAATGCAGAAAACGGAACTATGAGAGACATTTTCGGGAAAAGATTGCTTTGTGGGCTAGACAACTTCATTTATTCTAAAGAAAAGGCAACTCACACATCTTAGCAAATAAGTAGGATTGGCCCAGAAGAATAGGTTAAATTACTTCACCTCTCAGCTGTCTCTGATCTTTGGGGCCCAGTGCACATCAGGCCACAATGAACAATTGGGCAGCCTGACACTAATTTAAAACACAGGCTCAAAGTATTGGTTCTCTGCTTAAATCCATTACTGCATCTGTCTGGAGTCTTTTCGTTGTTGCGTTTTTACATGTGCCAAATAAAGATAGCAAAAAGGACACAGAACACATGTCAGTTATATTGATGATCTCAGTCTCTGTATTATATTTATTATGTAGATGATATCCAGAAGGGGACCAAAACATGTGACAAATACATCTGTGTGTGAATAGAAGTTCAGAGCAAGTGAGAAACAGGAATATGCTATATTGACGAAATTAAGAACAAAAAACTTTTGCTGAGCTGGTCTGATTTTTTTTATTCTGCATATTTTCTTGAAGCAGGAGATGCTGGATCCAATGTCCAATGATAGAAGTGGGAATATCTTCACTGAAATAAGTGGGTCATGGACTGGGCCTTAATAAGAATTTGGATTGTATTTTTGGCAGGCATTTACTGAAAAAAAGTAATCAGAAATATACTGATTTACTGGCTTGGTTGTTAAGGCTCAAATATAGACAGAATTTAGGTAATAGTTTCTGGAAACATGTAAAAGTTTTAGTGTATGTGTGTCTATGGGAGAAGTTTATGTTGCATGTGTAGTTTTTTTCTTTTTGTGGAAAGCTAACATTTCTGTAGCTCCGTCTCATCTTTTCACTTGCCAGCTCCCTCCCCTAGCAACTCCCCTGCGTGCAGAGTAGCACCAGAAATTCCCACAAAAGCCCAAAAAGTGTTAAATATCACTGAAGAAGGAATGATTGAGTTTAATAGGTATAATTTGGAACATGGTTTTAGTCCAGTAAAAACGACACATTGTACGTATAGTGGACCATATATGCACAGTATACAGATGTAGTATAGAGAGGTCACTGAAGAATGCTTTATATTATTAAAAGAAAAGCGGTTTGTATTGCCTAATGTTTTATGTCTCTTGACAGGTGGAGCTCACCGGCAATAGCATTTATGAATATATACATCCTTCTGACCATGACGAAATGACTGCAGTGCTTACGGTACACCAGCCTCTTCATCCTCACCTCTTACAAGGTACTTCTAGAAGGTGTGATCGAATTGCAGCTGGAAAGCAAGCTGCATTCAAAGCAGCAATCTTTTGCATTATCCAGTAAAGCTTAAAGTACATAAAGGGAGAATGGGTACCAGTGTGATGCCGCAGGTCATCAGCAGCTCTCCAAGATTTGTTAGTACTGTTCATCCCAGATGATCTTGGAGCATTTGCTGTTTTAAACCGTCATTCAAACTTCACACAAGGATCATTTCATCCATCTCTGCTATGTATCTACCTCTGAGGTAGAACATTACAGCTACATTATACAGTATTTTAGGAGAAAAATTGGAGAATACACTAGCCAATATAAATATGAGGACATGTCTGTATGCAATTGGTAAATTTGGCTATGGCACCAGGCACCCTTTCCTTTAAGAAGAATGCAGTGGGTTTCTTAGTTACCACAAGAGCTCATGACTTAGGTTTCATGTCTTACTGAAAAGATAGCGTCTCCAAGAACAGAATTATTCCCTAACATCATATTGGGGCATTGATTCATTATCATCTCAGAGGGAATGTGGAAGTAGAATGGGGGGGGGGTCTCACGTCTGTGTACTGACCTAGCATAATACTGCTTAGGGTAAAGTTTAGTAAGCAATTAAGAGTATCATGAGAGAAGGCAAAGCACTGTATTGACTGCATGCCATACATCGCTCAGACTAGAAACATCTAGTCCACATGGGGCATGCTCACAGACTTAACACACCGATTAGCATTCTCACCCACATATTAACACTACATAATTCCATTAACATAACGACTGCCATACTAATAGTACGATTGTTTACTCCATCCCTTTTTAGCAAACTTACTTCCCCAGTGATACTTTGAAGTTTAAAATAACAGAATGTTTCAGATTCATCATGTTCAATACATGTTGACATATTTTTCAAAATGGCTTCACCAATCAGGTGGAGCTTGTTTCAGTCAGTCCTATCGTTCCTGGTCTGATTTTCTCAGGACCCGGTCACTAATAACATGGCTGTTTATGTTGCAGTTCTACTTAGAACTGGACCATTTTGTTTATTATGTGAGTGTCTGTGAAATCTCTGCATCCTAGGGAGCTTGACAGTGACTCTGTGTGCCATGCCTCCACCAGAATGAACATAGGTCCTTTTGTATCCTCATCTGTTCCTTGAGGAATTAGACTCTCACTGTTTTCCCCTCTGTGTATTGACAGGTAGCCAGGCTGTCTCAGGTATTTCAAGTAACTCTAAATAATTTCTTAAGTAGCTCTGGCTGTCCATTTTCTCAATATATCTGTGGATGTAACAACGCTAGCTGGCTTTCACTTTTCATTGTCTGTTCTCAGGTGGATTAGCTATCCAGCTATCAGCTACACAGTGATGTATTTATGTTGAAGTTCAGTTGGCTTCATTTCTCTTTCCTCCAGTTGTAGTTGTACATCTGATACTAGCTCAGGCTTGAGTAACTGAGCTTCTGTCTGAAGTGAGATCTTTCTTTGTATAACCATTTTCATAGATTCTGGGGGAGCTAATCCTTCTTTTGGAGTACTTTCAGGGACTGACGTTTATCTGTCATGTTTAGATTTCAATTCATTGAGATTTTTCACTCTCTGAATAGCTCTTAGGCAATGTGTTGTTCTGTGGCCATTTTGGCAAGGAGGTCGTTTGTTCAAATGAGAAGGCCTTCACAAATTCTTGAAAATCAACTCTTGAAAACCAGAGTCCATAGTTAGTATTCAGACCTCATGTATTCCATGCCCAGCTGTGATGTATAACTTATGAATTGTAGTTGATGGTATGAAGTTATTATGAAAATTCTTGAGAAAATGATTAAAATCATAGCATCTGTGCAAGTGTTGAATCCCTCATTTGCTCACAACACTGTAGAACGTCTATCCCAGACCAGATCCCAATCATGAGTTGTTAACCTTAATGACTGTGCTTTGGACTAAACAATGAGTGTACTAAGGAGGCTGAATGAAGCTTCTCTGGAGGGAAGGGTAAGCAGAGAGAGTAGAAAATCCCCAACAAGGCAAAGGTGATAAAGCAGGAAGTTAAAAAGGGAAGGGATTTTTTTTGAAGGGTTCTGGAGGGCCAGGAAGTTTGAGGCCAGAGAGAAGAGGAGACAGCAGGGGTTGTGGAAGTCAAGTTTAACTGCAGGACTAAAGAAAGACAGAGAAGGCCAGCTGGGGGAGAAGGCTCCATGTTCCTGAAGAGAAGTCATGAGCTTCAGGGGAACGAATGTGGCCACCCATAGGACTCTGAGCCTAAAGAATTCTTCAGAGTGGTGTAGGAAAACTGAGGCAGGGAAATGCATATAGGTGCATAGATCTGTGTATTTCTTATGCTTCTAATAAAGAGTACGGTGTTTACGGGTCCTGTGCAAAGTATTTGTCTGTTGGCTTCTACTGTCTCATACCCCAGAAGGGGTACCCTGAAAACCAGGAGGTTCACACTGTGGTGAGATTCAAAGATGAGCAAGAGCTGCTGGGGAAGATGGCACTAGTGTCAGGAGCAAGGTCACTGGACTGTGGCATTCCCATGATCAGACATGGAGGTCTACACCTAGAGTGTGTGCCAGGAGTACAAAAGCCAGAAACGATGCCTAGACTCTGCTCAACCCTGGCAAGCTATGTGAAAGTAAGCAGCTGGCTCCTTTCTTAGGAGTCTGGTGGGAGCCCAACAGGGGGAGCTTGAGTCAAGCTGTGACACACACCAACTGTCTACGAGTAGTCATTTATCTGCTGAGCTTGTCAGTTGTGAAAGCGTCATTAATTTAGAGTGGCGCTCAATTAGGAAATAGATTGTTAAAAGCCAAGTAGTTCTCTGTCAGGGTCAGTCTAGGATTTCATGACTGTGTGGTTGTTTTGGTTGAGTATGTCTGAAGCAATTGCGTGTGTTGCACTGACACATTAATTAATAATGCTCTTATCTCACTCCATGTGCTGTGCCTTGCCTACATTTTTCTAGACCAAGATGACTGGTATATGATTTTGTCAGCATTTATTTTTGTAACACTTCTGGAACAACCAGTCCTTCTTCTTATAGCTGTCTATTATCCTGCACACTGCTTTCTTTCCAAACTAGCCTCTGGGTGAGGTCTCATTCTGCACTGTGGGCCCTCCTTCTAAAAATGTTAATTTCAGTTCACTTAGTTTGTGTTTCTATGCAGAATTCTGCTCCTTTTCATAAATAGCACCATCATAGACACATGCTTCATGGTGAGTTGCATACCTGCTGTCAGGAGGGCGGTGATCTCTTTATGCTCCGCTAATGATATCTGCTACATGTAGCTCCTTATCCATTTTATATGCCACATGAAAGGTTTTAGCATCATATGTTGAATTCTAGGCAGTGCTAAAGACAGTTTTTAAACAAATTTTCCAAAGGTTTGTGATCAACTTCTAGATGTGCATTTTCTCTTCCATAATATGTAATGTATTAGTGGGAATTAAGATGAACAGGTGTTCACATTTTCTTTGGAATTTGGGTTTTTTCCCCCCTTTTGTGTTGCTTAGGGATCTTGATGTAAATACCTTCCTGTTAAAAGGCTTCAATCTAGTCCTTTAGGCCAGTGTTTGCCAAATGGTGGATCATGAGCATGAGTGTGTTCATGGGAAGATTCTAGGTGGGTTGTCATGTTCAGGGCTGGATTAATCTATCCCTGGGCCTGGGCAAACGTACACATCTCCCCACCCAAGGCAAATAGGCCAAACCAGTGGCGCTGTGACATCCTGCGCTAGGTCACAACTCCCGAACTGGAGAGCTGGGACCAGACTTGGTGGGGTGGGGGGGTAGGATTGCCCTCAACAGGCTAGTGCCTCTCAGGTAGAGTTGGTAGGACAGAGCAGAGTGTGTGTCAAAAAAAAAAAAAAACAGATTTAGCCGATGGGTGGCTGTAGCGTGATGTTTGGGAACCGCTGCTTTAGGACATGCCTTTGACTTAAAGTGGCTGGTTAGTTGCTCAAATTTCCTGTTTACATTTGTATTCTCAAATGAGGCCTTTATGGGCTCATTAATTTTTGAAGTCTAGAGTGAAATCCTGGCTCCATGAAGTCAAGGGGAGTTTTCTGATTGGGTGGAATCCTTACTGTTCGAAGTCAGTCAATGACTTTGCCAAATAGTTTTTTATTGCAATAAACCGCAAATCTTCTCTGAATTCAAATGCATCCTTGGTATAAAGAGCATTTCTACTAATGTCTTTATTTTATCTGAATTAGAAATTAAAACAACTCTTATCAGTTTATATTCCAAAGTTATTTTTTTACTCTAAATTCAATTTTAGTCACCTTCTGCCTTCTCTTTAAAGTTTGCTCAAGTTGTCAGGGTTGCTTGTCCAGATAAGACCCTCCTCATTATAACTTTGGAGACATTTGCAAGGTTTTAAACTCTGAACTTTTTGAGGTTTGCAGAATGAAAACTAGTACCATATGGCAATGACTTAATTTTATAACATAACATCTAAAAGTCATAACTTCCAGCCTTCCTCATCTAACTTTACTTACCACAATGTTCCATATCTAATACTCAGAACATTATCCAATGAAAACTGAGTTTACCTGCCACATGAGCAAGAAGCAAAAATATTTGATGTGGTGTAAACACAGCCTCGAAAAGTAAACATATCTGTACTTTTCAACTACGGTTCTCAAATTAAACCAGGTTGTTCTTGCTCTGCTATCACCTCAGCTTTCTGTTCTTCTCAGAATGTGATGCTTTCCTTTCTTCTGGTATTCATTTTCTTGCTGGTCCTTAGCTCATCTTTTTAAACTCTCTCCCCTCCAGTAATTTACCACCCCCTGGATGATTTTCCAAAACGTACACGTATTATACTTAAAGACAACTGCCTTGTGGCCTAAAAATTGTACCGGCATGAATTTTATTTCTCAGCAAAAACAAATGATGGATTGTGTTACCGAAAGCCAAACGGTGCAGACTTCTTTTCATGACATCTCAGTTCTGCAGCATCGCCACCCCTAACCATTAAAAACTACACTCTGGTATTCGAATCATACAAGTGCCTTAACACTGAAGTATTTTAAAAAAAAAACTTTTGGGTTTGTCTGCTATTTTTTAAACCTTTATGGTATACCAAGGTCACATTTTCACACTTTTCTCTGCAACCATGAAGTTCAGAAACTTTCTTTTTAAATTAAAGCTCAGATTCTCACTTACTTCCATGTGGGCGTTAAAAATAATGCTCAATATTGTGAGAGTTGACCACATGAATCCTGCCTTACCAAAATCTTGGCTCTTCCCAATCTGTACTTACCCATGTCCAGTAGTTCTTAAGTATGTGTTGCGGCCATTATGCTGTGCAGCAAGGAAGAGCAAGCCTTTGCTCCATGAATCTGAAAAGCAGTGACTTGGAAAAGGCTCTCCAGCCAGGCCCCCAAGTGCCAGCTGGGCCCCAAGCTCCTTTCCTTTCCTTTCCTTTCTTTTCTTTTCTTTTCTTTTCCTTTCCCCACCCCTGCCCATGCCCAGCTTCCAAGGCGCCCTTCCTCCCCCACCCACCACATCACTTGCCGGGGAGCCTCCAGACGGCAGGGAGCCAGCAGCAGCTGTTTACATGTCCCGCCCTGCGTGCTGGGAGTGGAGCAGGGTGGGAAATTTAAAATGGCCCCGCCGGCTCCGGCTCTTCAGGAGACTTGGGACACTGCTGGGCACATTTGGAGTTTGTGCCGCCGCCGCCACTGGGAGTCAGCATGGACAAGCAGTGTGCTTAAAGGGCTAATACAGTACTTGGTTGTATAAAAGAGAGAGGTTATATTACTTCATTATATATGGCAGTGATGAGACTAATTCTGGAACCAAGACACCTTCCAGTGAGAGACTTACAGAGCTCCATCCGTTTAGTTTATGAAAAAGACGACTGAGAAGTGACTTGGTTATGGTGTGAAAGTGCCTTCACAGGGCAAAAATGCCAGATGCTAAGGGGCTTTCTGTTCTGGTGGAGTGAGGCATAACAATAGCTGGAAGCTGAAGCCAAATGAATTCAAATTAGAAATTAGGCACTAATTTTTGACAGCAAGGGTGATTAAATCATTGAAACAAACTACCAAGAGACGTGGGGGATTCTCCATCTCTTGGTGTCTTGATCAAGATTTGATGTCTTTCTGGCAGATACACTTTAGCCAAACACAAGGCTCATACAGGGATAACTGGGTGAAATTTAATGGTCTGAAATATGCAAGACAGATGAACTAATGGCCCCCTTCTATGATTAAGTTCTATAAACTCTTTGATCTGGGGACACTAGGAGGCTATCAGCTTTAACTTACAAACTCTTTAGTCAAAATGAATCTTACCTTAAATCAATTCTCTTCCACACACTACCATTAATCAATCCAGGGACACATCTTGGTGATTGACACCAATGATAAACAAATCTATCTGAGAATACAAGAAGCCAAGATTCAAACAGGCCACCCTTCAAAGACCTTGGCAAAAATGGGAACTAAATGGGAACTGAATATTATTATCCAGCAAACCAAATAAAATAATTGCTGTTTTGGATAATCCAGGGGAGAGAGAGACAAAGAAAACTAGATAGTGCTAGAACAGTCTCATTGGTCTACAATTAAACTCCACATGATTCCTTGGGTGAAGACAATTTCTAGATTAAGAAATAATGTGTGTATAATAATAATAACCACCCTTTTATGGAAGCAACAATAGAGGCATACTATAACAAAAAATTAAGCCCAAAACAATCTAATGTCCATAGTACACAACACCAAATTCAACCCTTTAAAACTTGGAACCTTTAAAACCTGAGAATATATTGGTATTACAGGGGTTGGGTAACTACTCAGAGCTGTTACATTTAGATAATTTGAAAAAAAAAATCAGCTTGCAAGAGATACTAAAGTTACATTGTACCAATATCTTCAATTGCAACATTTTTAACTCATCGTCTTAAAGGTAAGTCTGAGCAAAAAATTGATAGACTCTGAAAAATTACTTGTCACTCCTGTGAAATGCAAGGATCTACTTTCCACCTCCTATAATATTATTTTCACTTGTTGCTTGGAGGAAACACTTTTCATGAAGAGATGGAATGCAGACTTGGGCAAGGAAATAAGGGTGTTGCTTGGGTGGGTAGTTAGAACAGCAGCCCCAGTGCCAGCGTCCACATTCATAAAAGAAAACCGTGTTAAAGTCCTCTAGCAATGATATCTAATCCCTTTTCAATGCAGCTATAGTACAGGCACTGGCAAATGCTGAAATGAGTGTATTGAAGTGGCCTGGTTTCTTCATACATGGTGGATCTGTCCAAAATTTCAGACACTTTGAAAAGAGGTTGAGAACTTCTTTAAGGAGATTGCAAGTGTTTTTGTGAATTTTCCCAAAAGTACTGCATTGTGTAACAGACACAGAGAAATTATTATCCATTTGATAGACTCAGCAAGAATCATAATGATAAGATGGTGAAAGAGATGTGACTCCTCTAACTCGATTGACTAGTCCCAAAAGTATGGGAAATATTAGCATTAGAAAAGTTGCCCCAACATGTCAAAGTTCTACAAGGAAGAAGGAAAAAAGGGTACTTAAAAACTTTGTGGAATGTCCCAGGGAAAAAAAATCATCCTACTGAGAACTTTTAATTTTTAATATTGAGGCATTGTTAAACTGCCACATAACTAGTTTGCTACGACCCTATTGTTACAGATTCATGCGGGCCAGGCTATGTATTGGAACATGTATACAAAATGTATGCGCAGTGGAATTGTGAAGTTAGTGCTACAGAAATATTTGTTATAATTTATTGGCTTTGTTAATAAATACAATGTTGAGAAAAGAAAGGAAAGTCTCCCTGAAGAGGCATGTTGGTGAGTGACTGCTTTAGATCTGGATGCATATTTGAAGCTTACCTGCTTCCACTTCTAGCAGTGATCTTTAGAAAGGACCATGCCATAAAAATTGCTGTTCATCATCCATCTGGGTGTTTAGATGGCCCCAATCATCATCAGTTCGTTAATGTGTATGAAGTTTTCCTCATGATCCCCATAAGAGGGAGGAAAGTATTGCCCCTATTTTACAAACAAAGAACTGAGGTAGAGGAAGTGATTTGTTCAAGCTCATTGAGGGAGCCAGCACTGGAGCCATTGATTGAACTCAGATTCCCTTCCTCCCCACCCCCCACAAATCCCATGCCTTAACCCCACGATCATTCTTACATCATAGATGCATACTGTATAACTTCCTCTCACCTACTTTGCACATCATGATTTAAAACTGGATAGTAGCTATGGCAGTTCATTGAACTATTTAGTATTTCCATAAGAAACTGAATTTGTACTAGTAAGATAAAAAGACAATTCCAGTGTTTTGCCAGAATGTCAGTCCAAGTTAATATTATTGCCGAAGAATTGCAAAATCCTAAATTGGCATTTTAAAAATATTTTATTGTACATTAAAATAATAATTCAGAAATAGTCCAGAGGGTGACATTTTGGCATGAAGTGATGGTAAGTTGTAACAAAATTCTTTGGCTCACAGTTCAATGAATAGCAAAAGCAGCTGATTTGGAAGGTTGATACTAAGTGAGATTCAATATGTATTGCATTTTTTTCCTGTAAGCATAGTTCCAACATGAACAGTGCTTCCTTTTTCTGCAGATGTTTTCTAGGATTTTTAAACAAAGTATAATGCAAAGAGTTAATGATTATGTAGCATCCGGGTCTAATGCCACTGCAGGTGTTAACTGGGTGACAGATGCACAAAAATAGAGCACAGCATTTGCAGTACAGTCAAATTAAGAGCGGGTGTTAGAACAATATACTACTAAGGGCTGATCCAAAGCCCATGGAAGTCAATGGACAGGCTTCATTTGACTTCGATCGGCTTTAGATGAAGCCTTAAGGCTGAAAAGAAATCAATGTGTTGAACCGTACATGAAAACAGTTTTTAAAGTGCCCATTCGTTGAATTACAGAGTCAGATTCCCCTGCTGTTTCTCACTTTTTGCCAAAATGGCAGTGTTCATAGAAAAAGGTCAGAATTATTGAATGCCTTTTCGATACCTTAGAATTGCCCTAGGTATTTCTCAAAAAATGTTTGCTATGTGAGGACTTGAATTCTTCTAAAAAAATATTTATGCATCTGAGTAGGGCATAGTTAAAAAAAAATCAGTGACAGTTTCCATTAAAAACATTTTTGCTTAAAAACTTTTGCATGTTAGCACCTGAATAGGTGGCAGCTTTGTAAAATGTCTAGACTTGTAAGTTTTGGCCCAGTGACTGACAGCATACACAGGGATTACAACATCATGAACTTTCTGATAAGTTTCCTATACTTCACTGCTTCCAAGACCTTGATCCATGGTTCACCTGTTCGCTTTAGATCCTACCATAAGACAACTGACTTTGTAAAATCTGCCCTTGAAGCCAGCAGAGGCTAAGACATGAGCGTTCAAGGGAAAGACCTTTTATTTAAAGCTTGGCGGCTCAATGCCCTTGTGACATTCTGGGGTTCAGTCAATGTCTGCCTTGTAACTCTAGGTGTCTTTTGACTGTTCAGCTTTGCTTCAGAGTTCTCACCTTAGTAGCCTGCCAGCAGTCTACAAATCTCACCCAGGCTTTGCCCAACTTCGCTCCTTACAGGCTGACCTTAATAGCCTTCCAGGCCTGAACTCACCCCAAAAATAATTCTTCTGCAGGGTTCAATCCTGTTAGTTGCCTCTACAGATACAAATTCCAAAGGGGTAGCCGTGTTAGTCTATTGTAGAAAAACAAGTGAGTCCACTTTTAAAGACTAACAGATTAGTGCCACAGGACTCTGTTGTTTTTCTAGAGATACAGTATAACATTCCAACCCATTAGCTTACTAGGATCACATATGTTACTGAATTTTACCAGCACTAATGATTTATAATGACAGCAAAACGAATTTATTAACAAAAGAGGATGGATTAAGTCAGTGGTTCTCAGCCTGTTTACCATTGTGGGCTGCATCCACACAATCTATATTCTACTTGTATGGCCGTGAGGATGTCACATGGGCCATAGCTGTGTGCTGATTGGGCCATGGGTCGAGACCCACTGGATTAAGTGATACTAACTGAAAAGGGATGAAGGTATAGATGGTTACAAGGAAATGAAAGTGAACATATTCATCTAAAAGTCTAAGGCTTAATCTAGCAAGATTCAGTCTTTGTTCAAGATGGTTTTTCTCTCACCCACAGTATCTTTTCCCAATTTTTACTGGCCAGCCAGACCAGGACCCATCACAGTAATCAAAGTGAGCTGCTTAGCCACCAGATACCCAGGGTGACAAGGCAGACATTGACTGAACCCCTTACTGGCCTGGGAGAACCCCAAAATGTCACAGCCCCTAACAGAGACAACTGATCATGAATGGGGACAAAGATGTGTCGTAGCCATGTCTCTCTATTACCTTCTTTCCCTAAAAATAATAATGACAATACAAAGTTTAATATAAATGGCTGAAATACCATGCAAATATTTATGGTAAATTGTCAAAGTAAACATTATGGGTAATTTTTCTGAAACTTCTATTAACAATTAAATTATAGTGGCCTTTATGCTTTCAGAGTACGAAATAGAGAGATCATTTTTCCTCCGGATGAAGTGTGTCTTGGCCAAGAGGAATGCAGGGTTGACGTGTAGCGGCTACAAGGTAACATGCTGAAGCCTTCCCATGTTCAAAGGGTAGTAAGTTGTTTTACAGGCATGGCTGTAAAACAAAGTCTGCCACTGCAGAGTCAGAGCCCACATTTCAAAATGCCATTGCTGGATGTGGATTTTCTTATTAATTCTTCTGAAACTATGGGCAGATTCTGATAGCCATGCTCATACTGAAAAGTATCTAACTCCACAAGAGTCCCGTTGATTCAAATGAGATTATTCTCTGTACTGGTCAGTATGAAAGGGTATCAGAAGATAGCCCCAAGTGCTTGCAGATCTTAGTTCAGTCTGCCATGTTCTCAGGTTTATTTATCAACCTCAGCATACATTGTTTTAATAGATACTGCACTTGAACATGGGGTGATGATATATGCTGTCATCTATACTAGCATATGCCATTTATCAGGTGTTTATTTTCAGCCTTACTTTGTACATTTATTCTCCCACAAACTAAGCAGTATATTTCTACCACCTAAACAGCAGCTGAGAATGGCGTTCTCCTAAAGAGAAATGAGTTATTCAAAAGCAAAAGAAAGAACACCTCAGAGTGACTTGCTATTCTTTAGAATTTTTCCAAGATGCATTTACCTATCCTGTTAAACAATTATTCCTGAAAGTGCATCCCTGGCTGCTCAACTGCCCTGCAATGTAGGTTGTTCTAGCCCATAATTTATATTGAAAAAGTTTTTAAAAAACTGAGTAGTTGGTGTCAGCCACCTTTATTTCTGCTTAGATTACAGTTTGTAAGCAAGGGGGGCCGTGCTATTTTCTCTCTTGACTCACTATCACATGATTATAGAATATATTGTTTAGAGACGGGATTTTCTAGAGCTCTCCGCATTGCCCTAACACTGCTCTCATCAAAGTTAATGACTTCAAAGTTAGGCCACTGCTGAGTGCTTCAGAAAGTGCCACATGAATAGCTTAAATGTCAGGGAAGCCAAATATGCCTAATTGTGAGGGAATGAAGAGGCTCTGGTGGGAGATTTTAAGTAAGTTTTTTTTATCACTGGGTTATTATTGGCTACCACATTGATTAAAGGTTGAATGGGGAGCCTTAAGAGGAATCTGTTTCTAGCTCTGTACATAATGGATTGCCAAGAATTGCTTAGTGCAGTGGACATGCTCCTTTTCACTGGAAGAATGCAGATTCAGAACAAAACTTGAAAAACGGAGGGATGTATAGAATGTGTTTTTGAAACTTGCGGAGCTTCCCAAAGTATGCATGGCCAAACAGTAGCATGTAGAAACTAACAATATTTATGTTCCTCAAAAGACTTTCTAAGCGTTTGCTTTTGTTGCCTCAAATCATTATTTATCCCATCTTATAGCCTAAAGGCTAAATTTTAACATTAGATACACACAACTCTAATTGATAGCAACTAGAGTTGTGTGTATGTAGGTGAGGCAAGAATTTGGCTACAAGACATTGGCATTGTTAATTTGCCAACTAGGATAACCTAATCCTGACTTCAAAGGAGCAGCACTTTTAATATGTCTAAATATATATTTAATTATTTATAAATAGGACTACATTCATAAGTTTGTTTGTTTTTTAAATACCTGTTTTTCATCATAATGAAGTACAAATTCATTAGAAGTAGTTTTGATACATCAATCTGGCTGTTAAAGCATGGCTTGGAATATATACATCTGTTGCCTGATGAAGTCGCCATTAAAGGCAAATTCAGTGTATTTGGTTAATGCACAATAACTTATTGTAACTACATTAAATAAACATTAGAGAGCTTTAATTCAAAGCATTAACTGAAGAGCCATCCATATGGCACGAGGGCCCTTGCAGTTTAATGCTAGACTGCTGTGTACTGTTGGCAGTAATACAAGAACACAGCATGACTTCATCTCTGTTTACAAATAAGACACTTAGGAGCCTTAACGAACTATCCAGCCAGACAAATGGAGTCATTAAGAGAAATTGTTTGTAGCACCACTGAAATAAATGCAGTGAAGGCTGAGAAATAGATGCTGTCAAGATGCCCTCTTGACCTGTAAGATCTCTTCCTTTACTTTCATATAACAGAGTCCTGTGGCACTTTTAAAGACTAACAGATTTATTTATCGCATGAGCTTTCGTGGGAGAAGATCCCACTTCGTCAGACGCTTTGAAGATAGGAAAGTTACAGAGTGGGAGGAAATTAAATGCAGGGGAGTGTATGACATAGCATCAGGTCAGGCTGTAACAGCAAATCAAAATAGATGTTAGGATTCAAAACACTGGGGAACAGCACATAGAGGAGGTTACAGCCTGACCTGATGCTATGTCATACACTCCCCTGCATTTAAT